>SJYA01002520.1:3351523-3413085 GCA_006410615.1 Neotragus moschatus | reverse complement strand
CAATGCGGGAGACCTGGGTTCCGTCCCTGGGTTGGGAAGAGCCCTTGAAGAAGGGAATGGCTACCCACTCCAGTTTGCTGGCCTGGAGAATTTCATGGACAGAGGAGTCTGGCAGGCAACAGTCCATAGGGTCACAAAGAGTCAGACACGACTGAGTGACTTTCACTTTCACTGGACAGGTGTAGTGTCAAAAGGCCCCGTAGGTGTTTCTGATGTATATATACCCTGTATCATATGCAGTAAGGAATGTTTGAGATGAGCTCTAAGAGGAGTTGACATGGGATGTTGTCTAAGTCACTCCCCTGCTTCGGGGCCCTCTGTTCCATCACTGGGAATGACCTAAGAAAAGGATTGCTACAGCCCAGCAAAGCCTTAGAATCTCCGTAGGAGCCTGATCATGATGATGCTGGACCAGTGGATCAGAGCTGAGTGGATGGTGAGTGTGCGCATGTCTCTGATGACCACTAGGTGGCAGGACCACCAAGGGCAAGTCCAAGCCCAGTGCCCGCTGCTGGGGGAGGGGCGGGGCAGGAGGCGGGGCTGGGGCGGGGCTTGGGGGCTGCCTGGGAGGCTTCCTTCACCAGCCTCGAATGTCCTTCCAGGCTAAAGCTTGTTACGGAGTAGTGTGTGGGGAGAAATGGAGGAGGCCTCTTTCACAAAAGGCCTTACCCTTAGACTTTTCACCTCATTTTCAAACGCACATATTTCCACTGTCATAGAAATTCATAGATAGGATTGGGGAAAAAAATTATGCAACTACAGATCTGGAGAAGACGCTTGAGAGTCCCTTGGACAGCGAGGAGATCAAACCAGTCAATCCTAAAGGAAATCAACCTGAATATTCATTAGGAGGACTGATGCTGAAGCTGAAACTCCCATACTCTGGCCATCTGATGCGAAGAACTGACTCTTTGAAAAAGACCCTGATGCTGGGAAAAGTTCAGGGCAGGAGGAGAAAGGGGTGACAGAGGAGGATGAGATGGTTGGATGGCATCATTGACTCGATGGACATGACATGAGTTTGAGCAAGCTCTGGGAGATGGGAAAGGACAGGGAAGCCTGGCGTGCTGCAGTCCATGGGTTGCAAAGAGTCAGACACAACCTAGTGACTGAACAACGGCAACCACAGATCTGTGTATTTTTGTAAATATAGCCTTTCTTACATTCTTTAAATGAATGGATCGTCTCAAAAACAGGAGTGGCAAGCTTTCCTTGCTCTCTTCCTACACTCTCCCCAGACCACCGCCCTTGAGAGGGCCTGCGCCCCTCACCTGCAGGGTCAGGTGTGGACAGGGCTTCCTGGGGTACGATGACGCTGGACATTCCAGCCTCAGAGCTCACTTCCTTTGCAGGAGGAGCACTATTTGGTGACACAGAATTTCAGCCCCTTCAGGGCCCTGGGGCTATTTGAGGGGCCATTTGAAGGCTTCTATCTCCATCTTGGGTCTGCAGGTGCTAGGAAGGGGCTGTCGGGGTAGCTGACAGATGGTCTCTCTTTCCATCTGAGTGTTCTGGTGTGGAGGAAACAAAACTTCTGTTGATGAGTCACTGCTGAAGCTGGCCGTAGCCAGCATTTAAGTAGGAACAGCTGGCTGTAGAAAATATGGTCACCACCCAGACTTGAGATCTGGTTTAAAACTGTTGTGAGCAAAGTGGATTTCCCACAGGCGACACCAGGTGTTCAGTTACACGCACTGGCCTGTCTCCTCAGTCAAGTGCTTGCAGTAAAGTCAGACCGCCCCAGCGCCCCGCCTCCACGGCCTCCAGCTGCCGGGCAGACCAAAGCTGCTACAGACCTGGCTTGCAGACGGCAGGCTTCCCTGCAGCTGGGTGTGCAGAACACTGGGCGCATACATTAAAGAATGTTGGATGACACAGTGAGACGGCCATTCCCCTTGCCAGCTCCCTCTCCCTCTTGATGATGGTGTCCAGCAGACAGTCTAAATTTCATGGCAGTCTGGCTTATAATTCTTCTAAGACTTGCTAGTCTCTTTTTTATTAACCAGGCACTGGCCTCAAGTGCAGAGACTTAAATGGACTGTAGTTTTTTTCTTTCTTTCTTGACCACAAGGCATGTGGAATCTTAGTTCCCTGACCAGGGGACAAACCTGTGTCCCCTGCAGTGGAAGTACAGAGTCTTCAACACTCAACTGCCAGGGAAGTCCCATATGGACAATAGTTTTTAACCAGACTCTATTGATCTTGTATTATTCTTTGGGTTAATTTTTATTTTGATATAATTTCCAACTTAGAGAAAAGTTGCAAAAAATAGTNTCTTGTATTATTCTTTGGGTTAATTTTTATTTTGATATAATTTCCAACTTAGAGAAAAGTTGCAAAAAATAGTTTAAGGAACTCCTTTCTACCTATGATTCAGTTTCACGTCCTGGCTACATTTTGCCCCACTGGCTTTGTCATTTTTTTTTCCCCTCAGGATATTGTTTTGGAATTTTAGAGACATCATTTCCTTTTACACTTGCGTCTTTAAGTGTGTGTTTCGTAAGAGCCAGGACACTCTCTAACATAGACACAACACAACGGTCAGAAGCAGGCAATGTGCTGTTGACGCACTGTTACTATCTAACCTGCGGTTCACAGTTGATTTCGTCGACTGTCCCAGTAGCGTCGCTTTATGGCTCTTGCACTCCCACCCAGTGCAGAGTCCAGTACAGGGTCACACACCNTCTAACATAGACACAACACAACGGTCAGAAGCAGGCAATGTGCTGTTGACGCACTGTTACTATCTAACCTGCGGTTCACAGTTGATTTCGTCGACTGTCCCAGTAGCGTCGCTTTATGGCTCTTGCACTCCCACCCAGTGCAGAGTCCAGTACAGGGTCACACACCAGCCACAGCTGTTCTGTTATCCCCTTAGGCTCTCAGTTTGTAATAGTTCTTCAGCCTTTCTTTGACTCTCTGGCCATTATTGAAGAATGCAGGACACTTCTTTCTTTTCTTAGAACATTCTCCAGTTTGAGGTTGTCTGCTCTCTCCTCCTGAGTAAACTCAGTCTGCATATTTTGGCAGGAATACCATAGCAGCCATCNTTTGTAATAGTTCTTCAGCCTTTCTTTGACTCTCTGGCCATTATTGAAGAATGCAGGACACTTCTTTCTTTTCTTAGAACATTCTCCAGTTTGAGGTTGTCTGCTCTCTCCTCCTGAGTAAACTCAGTCTGCATATTTTGGCAGGAATACCATAGCAGCCATCCTGTGTCCTTCTCAGTCCATCCTGTTAGGAAGCATCTGTTGTCAATTGGCCCCTTTGGATGAGAATGCCTTTGATCACTTGGTTAAGGTTATTGCCTGCCAGGTTTCTCAACTACAACGTTATCACTTTCCCCCTCATCTGGGGGGAAAATATTTTGAGACTACGTACATAAACTGTTTCTCATCAAATTTTCACCAAGTAGCTAATTTTCTAACTCTACCATTTCTCTTGCATTCATTTGTTGGCATTTTATTGCAGTCAGCACATTGTTTATTGATGGACTCACAGATTTTAATTTTATTCATGGCTTAAATTGAATTACTATCATTATTTATTTTGAGGTTCAAATTACTTGATGTTTGGGCAATGGGAGTTCGTAATCTGGCTCCATGTATTAATGCTTATGATTGCTCTCTCTTTTCTATTCTTGGCAAGCAGTATTGATTTTCCATTTATGGTAGGAAGGAAATTTTAAAGTACATATTTTAAATTATCAAAAGGTTGGTATGTAAATAGCTGAAATTTGGGAGATACTGCTCTTGCATTAGGAGGTATGTTGGCTCTATTTTTTTTTTAATTTTGTACTTTAAATATTTGATAATTGTGTCCCAATTAAGAGCTTGGAGCATTTCCCAAGTGGCTACATTTGGACATAGACACTCTGTCCCGTATTGTGTATCCCCAGGTTCATCTTATCATCTACCTTTTACAGAGGGGGCAACAGAGGCCTAGAGATGATCACCTGTTCGAGGTCATGCAACTGTAAGAGTCAGGATCCTAACTCAGGGCGTCTGTCTCCAGAGTCCCTGCCTTTGGCCATCAAGAGACAAGTAGGGTGGAGTCAATTATTGACAGGCAAAGCCTGGAGTGTCCCTTTGCTCTCACTCCATGGAGACTGTCTTACCCCCAGGACAGACGCCCCCTTTCTCCGCTCCGTACCATGCAGTCCCCTGCATCACTCCCTCCGGGCCCCTGGCCTTTCTGGTCATTGCTGTTCCTCTCTCACTCCCCGAGCTCTTTGCCTGGCAGCGGCCAGGCTATATTTACCTCTGAATCCTTCAGAACACAAAGAACAGGGGCATGCACTCAGGCAAAGCTTGGTAAATATTTGTAGAATTTAATTGTCACCTTAGTAATCTTTACCTTAGCAGAGTTAGTTTGATAGACAGACAGCGATAGAGATCCTGAGTAAGAATGGGCATTCGGATGTATTCCTTAAAAATTTTTTTATTGTGGTAAAAGCCACATAAAAAGTACCAGTTTAACCATATTTAATTGTACGGTTCAGTGGTACTAAGTGCATTCACGTGCGTGTGTGTTCATGCTAAGTCGCTTCAGTTGTGTCCAACTCTTTGCGACCCCATGGACTGTAGCCTGTCAGGCTCCTCTGTCCCTGGGATTCTCTAGGCAAGAATACTGGAGGGGGTTGCCATGCCCTCCTCCAGGGGATCTTCCCGACCCAGGGGTCAAACCTGGGTCTCTTATATCTCCTGTGGCACTACTGGTGAAGTACACTCACACTGTTGTACAAAGCTAATTAATAATTAGAAACTCAGTGTCAATTAGATGGTGCACTGGCTTCATGCCTTGCTAGCTGACTAATCTGAAAGAATCTTTGGAATTTTCTGACTTCTGCCCCTTAAACAATAGACAAACCAGCTCTTAACATCCGTAGTCAACCTGGCCTGAGCCTTGGCTCAGAAAATAGTGTTTGTGCTTGTTTTTGTGAAGGATGAAGAGATCAGCTTGACTGCCATTGTGGGATGGTCTTTCCCCTGCTTCACAACACAGCCCTTTAACTCATCCGGGTGGCTGGGCACCATCCTGCCAACCGTGGATAGAATGCCCCAGAGTCAGGGAGACAGCACTAATCCCTTCTTACTCCCTGGGCAGGCTTTTGAAAAGCTAAGGAGGGCTGGCCCCCAAAGTCTCTCTAATTGTCACTAGCTGTGCTTTGGAATAATTGTCTACAACTTGTTAAGCATTTTCAATGACTTGAGCATTAGAGAGAGCTTAGCTTGATTTCTGGCCCAGATTCTGGAAACTCAGTTGCTATATGTAGTTTGGGGCACGTTATTTAACTTCTCTGGCTTCGTATATGTGTGCGTGTGTGTATTTATTTATTTATTTTGTGATGCCATGCAGCTTATGGGATCGTAGTTCTCTGGCGAGGGATTGAATCCCAGCCCTCGGCAGTGACAATGCCTATTCCTAATCACTGGACCATCAGGGAATTTCCTGGCTTCATTTTCTCACCAGTAAGGTGGGGACAGTGTCACTAACTTAGGGTTGTTATGAGTATTTGGCCAAGTTAATACATGCAAAATGCTATTTTTATTTGCGTTCCCCAAAAGTAGCCCTTTGGTCCAAAGAATAGCAAGGAGAAAGAAGAAAGCCTTCCTAAGTGAACAATGCAGAGAAATAGAGGAAAACGACAGAATGGGAAAGACTAGAGATCTTGTCAAGAAAATTAGAGATACCAAGGGAAAAGTTTATGCAAAGATGGGCACAATAAAGGACAGAAATTGTATGGAACTAACAGAAGCAGAAGATATTAAGAAAATATGACAAGAATACACAGGAGAATTATACAAAAAAGATCTTAATGACCCAGATAACCACGATGGTTATCTAGATGATCACTCACCTAGAGCCACATATCCTGGAGTGTGAAGTCAAATGGGCTTTAGGAAGCATCATTACAAACAAGCCTAGTGGAGGTGATGGAATTCCAGTTGAGCTATTTCAAATCCTAAAAGATGATGTTATGAAAGTGCTACACTCAATATGCCTGCAAATATGAAAAACTCAGCAGTGACCACAGGACTGGAAAAGATCAGTTTTCATTCTAATCCCAAAGAAGGGCAATGCCAAAGAATGCTCAAACTACTGCACAGTTGCACTCATCTCACATTGCTAGCAAAGTAATGCTCAAAATTCTCCAAGCCAGGCTTCAACAGTATGTGAATCAAGAACTTCCATATGTTCAAGCTGGATTTAGAAAAGGCAGAGGAACCAGAGAGCAAATTGCCAACATCCGTTGGATCATAGAAAAAGCAAGAGAGTTCCAGAAAAATGTCTACTTTTGCTTCATTGACTATGTTAAAGCCTTTGCCTGTGTGCTGCTACTGCTAAGTCGCTTCAGACATGTCCGACTCTGTGTGACCCCGTAGACAACAGCCACTAGGCTCCTCCATCCCTGGGATTCTCCAGGCAAGAACACTGGAGTGGGTTGCCATTTCCTTCTCCAATGCACGAAAGTGAAAAGTGAAAGTGAAGTCGCTCAGTCGTGTCCGACTCTTGGCGACCCCATGGACTGCAGCCTACCAGTCTCCTCCATCCATGGGATTTTCCAGGCCAAGAGTACTGGAGTAGGGTGCAATTGGCTGTGTGGATCACAACAAACTGTGGGATAATCTTAAAGAGATGGGAATACCAGACTACCTTACCTGCCTCCTGAGAAATCTGTAGGCAGGTCATAAAACAACAGTTAGAACCATACATGGAACAATGAGCTGGCTCCAAATTGTGAAAGAAGTACTTCAAGGCTATATATTGTCACCCTGCTTATTTAACTTATATGCAGAATACATCATGAGGAATGCCAGACTGGACGGAGTACAAGCTAGAATCAAGATTGCCGGGAGAAATATCAATAACTTCAGATATGCAGATGATACCACCCTTATGTCAGAAAGTGAAGAGGAACTAAAAAGCCTCTTGATGAAAGTGAAAGAGGAGAGTGAAAAAGTTGGCTTAAAACTCAACATTCAAAAAATGAAGATCATGGCATCTGGTCCCATCACTTCATGGCAAATAGATGGGGAAACAGTGGAAACAGTGACAGGCTTTATTTTCTTGGACTCCAAAATCACTGCAGATGGCAACTGCAGTCACAAAATTAAAAGACATTTGCTTCTTGGAAGAAAAGCTATGACAAATCTAGGCAGCATATTAAAAAGCAAAGCTATTGCTTTGCTGACAAAGGTCCTATGTATCATCAAAGCTATGGTTTTTCCAGTAGTCATATATGGATCTGAGAGTTGGAACATAAAGAAGGCTGAATTAATGCTTTCGCACTGTGGTGTTGGAGATGACNCAAATCTAGGCAGCATATTAAAAAGCAAAGCTATTGCTTTGCTGACAAAGGTCCTATGTATCATCAAAGCTATGGTTTTTCCAGTAGTCATATATGGATCTGAGAGTTGGAACATAAAGAAGGCTGAATTAATGCTTTCACACTGTGGTGTTGGAGATGACTCTTGAGAGTTCCTTGGACTGTAAGGAGATCCAACCAGTCAATCCTAAAGGAAATCAGTCCTGAATATTCATTAGAAGGACTGATGCTGAAGCTGAAGTTCCAATACTTTGGCCACCTGATGTGAATAACTGACTCACTGGAAAAGACCCTGATGCTGGGAAAGACTGAAGGCAGAAAAAGAGGACGACAGAGGATGAAATGGTTGGATGGCATCTCTGACTTGATGGACATGAGTTTTAGCAAGCTCTGGGAGATGGTGAAGGACGGGGAAGCCTGGCGTGCTGCCGTTCATGGGATCGCAGACAGTTGGGCACGACTGAGCGACTGAACAACAAAAACAGCCCCCCAGGTGAGGACTCGGGTGCAGCTTATTTGGTGATCTCAAGAAGCAGGAGTGGGGAGTGTAGCGAGAAGGAGATAAGGAAGGGAAAAAAGCCAGTGCACTTGCTAAAGAGGAAGTCACAATTGTGACAACTTGGGTTGACCCCCACGAGGGGGCCCTTCAGACACCGTGTGGAACATGGAAAGGGAATCTGTGCACTGATCTACCGTCTGCCGTTCTGCATGGCCGAGGCGCCCCGGGGGTGTGACTCGCCGGCCCCCAGTCGCCACCACAGTAATTCTGGCTTACCTTGGCGCACTTGGGCCGTGTGGCACTGGAGTGGAAAGAGAGCATAAAGAAGAAAGACCAAGGCAGGTGCTTGAGTGATCCACTTGCTAGGAATTGTCCACAGGCAGCCTGTTCCTTGCTAGGGACAGTCCACAGGCGTAGTGGACTCTGGTGTCAAGTGAACCAAGACAGTACAGTGGGGAGGTGTCAGTGGTGGTTCCCACAGGGGCTTAGAAAAGAGTCCAGGAAATAAAACTAGTAAAACACCAACACAAACAAACAAAAAACCCAGCGTCAGGTATACAATCAATGTTCAATAGACTGGAGCTACAGTAGACCCAGTTTTCACTACCCAGCCTCCTATCCCGCGAGGATCTAACTCTGTGACTTAAGTTGTTTCTGGTAGGACCGTCAGTCCGGTTGTCTGCACCTATCACGACCAGGTACAGGGGTGGTCACATGACCCACACTGAGCAATCAGAATAGCCATTCCTCTGCTTCAATGATTGGTTGATGGATGGGCATGTGACCCAAGCTGGCTAATCAGAACCTTCCTGAGAGTGCTTTGGCTCACGCTGGAGCTAAGGAATAGAGAGGAAGTTGTGCTTAGGAGGGGGTGGTGAGGGGAGTGTGGAGGAGAATTGCAGGGGCGGAAGGACCACCTCCCCAGGAGGCTGTGAGGTTGGAACTGCTAGTCCCCATCTTCCCTAGGAAGAAACCTTTCTGTTATATGGAGTCCTGGACTCTAGACAGAACTTTACTCTGTGACTGAGGGAACGTGAGCAAGCTACCTCTCTGGAATTTAATGTCCTTGATCTGTAAGCAGGAACGATATCTATTTTTTGAGGTGATGTTTTGATTCAGTGAGAGCATGTGTAAAATGCCCGGCGCAAAGAGCAAATCCTCAATAAATGTGTGTTTCACTTTCATGCTTGCCAAACTCTAAGGTGGGATAGTATTTTGAAAATGATCCCAAGCTTTATGCCCATGAGCATTTGTAAGTATGCTGCCTAGGTCATGTCCTATGTTGGTTTTGACTCCCAGCTCCAGTAGTGATTTACATTTGAGGGGGAACCTCTGGACAAGTGGCCCCCCCTCTTAAGGAAAAGGTTACATCACCAGCCCCTCTTTGTTTCACTCCTGAAAGGAAGAGGTGTTTTGTTTTTTTCCCCCACGTTCATGTCAGTTTAGTGCTGCTGAAATTCGTGACCAAGTGTGTTATGGATGGACTCTGGGAGGGGGGAGGCTTGCCAAAGAATCGTGATTCTGATAGGACCCCTGCAATCTGATCTGCCTCCCAAAGCTCAAAGAAGCTCTGTGCATGTGTGCTCTGATGTGTCTGACTCTTTGTGACCCCATGGACCACATCCCACCAGGCTTCTTTGTCCATGGAATTCTCCAGGCAAGAATACTGGAGTGGGCTGCCATTCCTTCAGGGGATCTTCCCGACCCAGGGATCGAACCCGTGTCCCTTGCATCTCCTGGATTGGCAGGTGGATGCTTTACCACTTGAACCACCTGGACCATGTAAATAATGGTGTTCATCTGGGGGAGATTTCTCATGATCTCCTCTTACTTGAGAACATTCTCCATTAATCCCTGGGTTAATCCCTTTGTTTAGTACAAAATCCGGAATCTTTGAAGGATATTAATGTGTTTCTATAATTCAGCCATGTTAATCATTTGTCTCTTCTCCTGATGCATGCGGTAGCTAAATGGACCATTCCGTGAACTTGGCCCGCACTTTCCCACTAATGTGCCTAAAGATAGTTCGTTCTCCTGGACCACTCTCTTCCCCTGTTCCTGATGAACGTGGTTCATCAAATATAGCACTGTTGACTGCTCAGACCACACCACCTCCCTGTACCAAGGCATGCTCTACAAATAGATTGCTGTTTGCTCTAGTGAGAAAACTTATTTTTTGTTACGTCATTCAACTGTAAACTCCTGAAGGGCTGGAAGAGACTGTGTGCTTCTTATTTTTCCTGCCAAAACACTAAAAATACTGTGCTGAGAACATGTTTGTTGAATGAATGAAAGAAAAAAAAAAAAAAAACACCTTGTTTTGAAAGCATCTGCCATCTGATTTCCAGATTGGAACATGTGGGTCATGGTTTCAATCTGGTTGTACAAACACTTTACATTTCACCTTCATAACAATTCCAGGACGTAGACCACGTGATCGTCTTCATTTCAGTAGGGGAAAGCTCAGATATGAAGCATTTTAACCCAAATTTGATTCTTGACTTGCAAGGTTCCAAAGCGCATGCTCTCGGTCGCTGCACACGTGGGCGCATATGCGTGTGGTGTGTTTGGGTTTCTCTTGCTCCTATCTGAGTCACTCCTTTGTTTGAGTGTTTGGGAGCCAATTTGAATAACTCATAGGACAAATTTCCCAGCATATTTGATTGGCTCATAATAAGAGCTTTGCTCTTTCTGCTCAAGGCAGAGAAGGTAAAACATTTACGCCTTAGAGAATTCAAGCTGCTATAGCAAAATATCATAGACTGGTAGCCTCTAAACAACAAAACTGTATTTTTCAGGGTGCCAGCATGGTCAAGCTTTTGAGAGCGAGTGCTCTTCTGGGTTGAGCACTGCCAGTAAATGAGGGAGCGGGGGGGAACCAGTTTTCTCATGACTGTCTTATCTCTCTGTGTTAGTTTTCAGTAGTGTCTGCTTCTTTGCAACCCCATGGACTGGGCCCTGCCAGGCTCCTCTGTCCACAGAATTCTCCAGGAAAGAACACTGGAGTGAGTAGCTATTCTCTTCTCCAGGGGATCTTCCCAGCCCAGGAATTGAATCCTTCTCTCCTGCATTGCAGGCAGATTCTTCACTGTGAGCCACCAGGGAAGCCCCTCATGACCCTTATAAGGACACTAATCCCATTCATGAGGTCCACCCTCAAGACCTCACCTAATCCTGATTACCTCCCCAAAGCCCATCTCCTAACACTATCACATGGGGAAAGGGAAGGATTTCAAACCATGAGTTCTGGAGGGACACACTGAGTCTGTAACAACTTCTTTCTTTTCCCACAAGCAAACTTGGAGTGAAATAGTGAGATCTATGTATCGTCTGTTGCTTAAGAAAAGGAAGCTACTGAGTATTTCCTAATCACCCCAATTTCCTAGGCCTTGTCATGCTCACTAGATACACTTACTCCTTGGAAGGAAAGTTATGACCAACCTAGACAGCATATTAAAAAGCAGAGACATTAATTTGCCAACAACGGTCCATTTAGTCAAAGATATGGTTTTTCCAGTGGTCATGTGTGGATGTGAGAGTTGGACTATAAAGAAAGCTGAGCGCTGAAGAATGGATGCTTTTGAACTGTGGTGTTGGAGAAGACTCTTGAGAGTCCCTTGCACTTCAAGGAGATCCAACCAGTCCATTCTGAATGAGATCAGTCATAAGTGTTCATTGGAAGGACTGATGCTGAAGCTGAAACTCCAATACTTTGGCCATCTGATGTGAAGATCTGATTCATTTGATGCTGGGAAAGATGGAAGGTGGGAGGAGAAGAGGATGACACAGGATGAGATGGTTGGATGGCATCACCAACTCGATGGACATGAGTTTGGGTAGACTCCAGGAGTTCGTGATGGACAGTGAGGCCTGGTGTGCTGCGGTTCATGGGGTCATGAAGAGTCGGACACTACTGAGCCACTGAACTGAACTGAACCTAAGGTACCAAGCTCTATGCCATGTGCTTTTATATTCATGAACCACACTAAGTCAGCTTAAAAGACTGCACTCAGGGCTTCCCTGGCGGTCCAGTGGTTAAGACTTTACACTGTTGATGCAGAGGGCGTGGGTCTGATCCCAGATCAAGGAACTAAAATCTCGTGCTCCCTGGTACTGTCAGAAAAAGAGAGAGAGACTGCACTCAGCCATCACCTCCCCTGTGCGCACTTTCCTCAGCATCGTCTTCCATCAGAGTCGGACCCTCTGCTTTGCCCCACCCTCTGCCCCCTAACATTGCCTCTTTAAATCTGTGTTACATATCTTGGTGTAACATTTCTTTTTTAAAAACAATGCATTTCTTTTTCTTTGTTTAAAATATTATTTACTTGGTTGCACTGGGTCTTAGTTGTGGCACGTGGCATCTTCAGTTGCTGCCTATGGGTTGCCATCAGTTCCCTCACCAAGGGTTGAATGCAGGTCCTCTGCATTGGGAGGATGGAGTCTTAGGCACCGGGCCGCCAGGGAAATCCCTTGGTGTCCATTTCTGCCCTTCCTCTAGACCTGTTGTCCAAGATGGAAGAGCATCAGGGAATCAACACACTTGTTAGGAGTTGTTCTCATCCAGTGATACTTGGAAGGTAATGGAGAAATACATCCTCTTCCCCAGGTGAGTTAGCTGTAGGTCTGCTCCAGTAGTCACTTGCTCACAGATGCACCCGAAGTGGCTTCTCCTCTTCCAGTCTTATATCCCTTCTCCCCCCATCTGTGCTTCTTGGGGTCACCTCCCAGAAAGTCTGCTGACTTTCAAATCCTTGTTTCAGTGTCTGGTTCTGGAGGACCCAAACCAGGGCAAAGAAATCAAGGGGCTTGCAATCTACTTCTGGATCACCTTTAGGCTCATCTCCTATCCCTCCTCCTACTGAACCCCACATTTACCCTTTGTAATCACCTCCCACACCCCCAGGCTTTCAGGTCCCCCCACTGCACACCCTTGTTCCCTCCCCTGGAAATCCAGGATTATTCATTTGGCATTCAAAGACCTCCGTGCCCTGTTTGGACTTTGCCTCATGCCTTTCTCCAGCCGCACTCCAGCCCCACACAGAGGAGCATGTATTTCAGCTGCAGGGTTCTGTTCCCCATCCTCCCAAAATGCCCTTCAGTGATCCCACCTCCTTGCTTTTGCACAGATGTTTTCCTCTGCCCCAAATGGCATGTGAGAGTTTTGCCTCCGTTTCTGGTCTACCTTTGTCCACGTGGCTGAAGAGTTTTGTTCCCAGCTACAGGTCCTTCCCCCCCACTCTCAGATTTGCAAGTGAAGACTTGGGTTCTAGTTTATGTTGCAGTTTTTTGCTGAACTGGGTTTCCCTGTGACGGCACACCCATGCTGGCTATGCGAGGCCACGAGCCTTACACGGAGTACAGGAGCATTAAGTGAGAACAGAATGAGAAAGTCCTTTGCACACTGATCTTGTAAGACTTCCACGCACAATGTGACTAACTTTTCTGCCTTGTTAACGCAAGTTTGTGTATGTGGCATTTTATTAACATGTGACCTAGCTCCAATATTTTGGGCTTCCTACCAAGAAGGAAGGAAGAAGCCTCCCTAATCATGAATTCCTCCTTCACAAAACCTTTGCCCTTGGAGATTCACTTCTGTGCACCTCTTTGATAACCTTGAGGATATTGATTTGATCATGAAAATGAAAATGGTTGAGATGTGTGAGGTTTAAAATAGCACTTCACTGTACACTTGGATCATAGGCTGGACCAAAAAAATGCTTCTTGATGTGCATATTATTTGCTGCAAAACAAAACGAATTGCCAAATGTATCCTTGAAGTCAGAGGAAAGGGAATCCCTGGAGAGTGTCTAGTGAGAAGGGATGGTAACTTGAAGTGCTTTGTACGTTACCCCTTATTTAAGCCAGGAAGCATATGGGGCAGGTAAGGGCAAGGATTCTACTGTGGCTTTAAATCCTGGCTCCACCACTTCCTAGCTGTGTGATCTTAGTGCGAAACCTGTCTTCAGTTTTTTCACCTGTAAAGTGGACATAATGATGGACCCTGCTTCTTAAGGTTGTTAAGGGTAAGAGAGTGTATTTATATATACATATATATACAAGTTGTGTGTGTGTGTATGTGTGTGCGTGCGTGTGTGTGTGTATGTATATATATTCAGCATGAGGGAAGCTAAATGCCTTTTTTCAAAGCTTGTGCTTAGTCACTCAGTTGCTCAGTGGTGTCTGACTTTTTGCAACTCCATGGACTGGATTCTCCAGGAAAGAATACTGGAATGGGTTGCCATTCCCTTCTCCAGGGGATCTTTCTGAGCCAGGGGTTGAACCCCAGTCTCCTGCATTGCAGGCAGATTCTCTACCATCTGAGCCACCAGAGAAGCCCCTTTAAAGGCTTGTCTCATCTCAACTCCTATTTTTTCTATGTAGCCTTTAGTTCCCTCATCAGAGGATTCTTCTTGGACATGTTTTTTTACATATATATTTTCTTTTTAGCCACTGGTGCCTTGTGTTTTAATAGCAGGGCTGTTTTTGCAACAGCTATGTATGTAGAATAACTGATGCCAGGCAAGTTTATGCTATGCTGAATACTTTTATTTGTATTTTTTAATGTAAACATGATTTGCTTTGTAGGCACAATATAACGAAAGCTCTAAAGCCACAAATACGTTAGACAATGCTTCAGTTCCCTCGTATCAAGCTGACATTACGGAGAAGCCTGCACAGTTCCTTTAAGGCAACCTGAGACATTCTGTACACGTCTTTCAGGAAAACAACCACGTGGTGGCAAAGATGCTTCAAACAAGAGTGTTAAATGGTTAATTTTGATACTTTAATTTCTGTACCCCCCCACCCCGGTCTTCACGGCATTAGTTAATCTTATTGGTCAAACATTAGTTTTCTCTTCTCCTTCTGTATTTCACGGAGACAAAAGGGTTTTCTTTAACTCACCAGCACAATTTGTGATTAAAGTTGAAAAAACAGACTTGGGGAAGGAGGTCTTTTCATGCTAATCCGCTGGACATAACAAAGGGCCTTTGGCTTCTGAATGGACAGTTCTGTTTCCTCAGCCAGAGAAGAGACCTGGGATGCTCACGGGTATCTGCTCCCCCAGCGCATGCAAATGCCATTTCTGTCTAGCTCACCAGGAATGTCACTTGGGTAGCTGCTCTTCTTAAGCTCTCGTGGAACACTTGGCTGTGGCAGAACCATGACCAGGAGCACAGCATTTAGCAAAAGTGTTGGGAGAGGGGGGAATACAACCTCTATGTTACCTTTCTAAAGTGGCCAAGACCCGGAATTCTGGCGTGTCCTGGGGTAGGAAGAGAAGCTGATGTTGGCGTCTTCTTTTGAGATACACGTGTCCCTTTGCTCATCAGATGGCAGCACCCTTTCTCATCTCCATAGCTTACATGTACATACAATGAGGAGACACTTCTTTCAGATAAATATTTGGTGTAAATAAGTCATCATCACAAGCTTAAGATAGGGGAAAAAAAAGCACATGTTCAGGGAGGTGACATTTGTTACAAAGGGACTTAGGGAAGAAAACATGTAATTGCTGAGAGGCGTTCATTGCCATCACTTGAGGAAAGAGTGGGTTCTACCCTAAGGCTCAGTGGTGGAGAGATCGGGCAATGTGGGAGCCCTCTGGTGTCTTGCAGAACGCAGGTGAGTTGGGGTGCTAACCGTGTGGGCTCCTGTGTCCCCAGCTTGGTTTCCTAGTGGTAGAATCGACCCCTTAGACCAATAGGACTGGGAGAAGGTGATGAGGACCCCCCACCCCCCATCTCCGTGGATTCACTGACTCTCTTTCACTTCCTCCAGAAGAATTGTTCGCCTCAAGCCATCTCAAGTGGGGTGGGGCTAGGGGTGGGCTCCTTAGGAATTTGGGAGCTGGAAGGTTCATCAAGGGTGTGCGATCAAGTAATTTGGTCCCTGATTTCTGAAAAGCAGGGTCTTGCAAAGAGTCTGCACCATGATTTTTTATTTCAGAGGAGGGGAACGCACATTTGGCATCAGATAATAAACATCAACCTTATGTATCACTAGAGTTTGTTACATGTAGGAACATGCTTTGGCAAGAAAAAAAGATACACATTGATTTTTCCCCCCCAAATAGGACTTAAGAGGGGGTCTTCCCTGGGGAAGACGGGGAATCTACGGTAAAGGTGGTTATCCAGTACCTGGAAATGAAAATAACAAGAAGGGTAATGCCATGGCAAGTGTGCAAACAGAGGCAGGTGTCAGGAATGACTTTGAAATAGTCCTGCACCTGGGGCATCTTCTTAAAATGGAATCTGTACAGCAGCAAGAAAATTTTGCTCTCGTGATGGGGTTTCAGAGGAGGAATCCCTGTGGCTGGTCCTCACACTTTACTGTTGACCCATCTTCTGTCCTGAAAAACGCACACCATTTCCCCTGTGTTTGTGGTTAAGAACAGGTAAAGGGATCGAGCTTCAGAGGGTGGGAGGAGGGTCTTCCAACCTTTTGACCATGAAACACCTGAATGAAGGTGAAGAGGTTGCCTCTTCAGTGGGAGGAAGGAGAGTACAACTTGGGGAGATCCTACAGTTAATAGGCTCATGAAAACATCTCCCGGCCTACCCTCTTTCTGCCGGCCAAACCGGCAAGTGCTCCTGTCAGAAGCGTGGGTGGCTGGCAGCAAAAAGGATCACTGGCCCGAAGAATTCTTGGATCTGGATGGTACACCTTTCAACCCAAACTCGTCTTTGCCCACGTCTGGCCTCCTAAGCGACGGACCTGTGGGCTCGTATCGGTTTGCAAGGCTGTTCTAGAACTGTCGAGAAGGACCCAAAGATGGATGGTTTTGAAACAGAGAAGAGGGCAGAGTGTAAAATACACGGGTGGGGGAGGGACGTAATACTGTGTGATATGGGCTTGGCACTTAATTTCGAAAACAACAGTGATCAACAGCTTTTTTTTTTAGCTCGGCTGACAGCAGACAAACACAACACGCACTGGACTACAGCATTGGTTCACTGGGGCCCGGGAGGGTTTTCTCAGCTGGAGCCTCTTCTCCCAAAGCATCCCTCTGTCCTCCTGCCTGGGCCGCGGGCTACTGGATGAAGGGCATCCTCTCCTTGTTCTCGCTGTCTCCCTCATGGTCCTCCTCCTCTTCGCCCGCCTCGCTGGTCTCTGTGCTGTCGTTGGCCATCTGCAATCCAACAGAAACAGGGATCGGCCTCTGACTCTCAGCACCACCCCCTCCCTCGTGGTCTAACCTGGGGCTGGACTTTCTCTCTCGGCCACTGACGAATGCAGGGCCTTCTCCCTGAGCTCCACCCCTCCACCCTTCTGCCTGTGCAATGCCTGCTTGTCCTTTAGCGCACAGCCTGCCTCCTCAAGGAAGCCTCCCCAGACTTCGCTAATGGGAACAGTCCCCCTGGAGTGAGTGCTCCTCAGTGGCCCGGATCCATGGCTACTGAGTCCCATTTGTACTCATGGCTTGTGGACAGATGACACCCTGCCCCGCTGTGGGAACTGCAGGCGACAGGGCAGATGACCCAGGCTCCTGCTTTCTTCTGTTTTATCTTCTAGCACAGAGCCTGACACACGCAGGGAGGCAGTACACATTTCAGAACAGCAAACACACAGTGGTGAGCGTTCTTCCTTCTTAGCANTGGACAGATGACACCCTGCCCCGCTGTGGGAACTGCAGGCGACAGGGCAGATGACCCAGGCTCCTGCTTTCTTCTGTTTTATCTTCTAGCACAGAGCCTGACACACGCAGGGAGGCAGTACACATTTCAGAACAGCAAACACACAGTGGTGAGCGTTCTTCCTTCTTAGCACGTACCCCACATTCACCACCGTGCCTGGTGCCTCATGTCCGTCACCCCGCCTTTTCTCTCCTCAGCAGCCATGAAGTAGTAGCCACAGCAATAACTATTGCTGGCAGTTTTGCAGCGGTGCAAAGGGAGACTCGGGTGACGTGTAAGCGGGAAGTCGTGAGGCAGCGGAGGTCAGCAGACTGCAGAGAAGGTCGCCAGCCCTCTCTGGGGCGGGGGCACCGTCTGATGCCACGGGGTGTGCAGGCAGCAGCTCAGTCTCGGCTGCTGAGACAGAGCCCCGCTGCACTCGCCCGTCCCCATCAGGAGAAGGCCCCCGCAGAACAGATGCTCCCGGAGCTTGTAGGCATGTCCGCTTCCACACCTTCGGCCAGCCTGCTGCCCCCATGCCTTGTAGCCCTGACGGTTTTGAGTGTCGGGTGTGCATTCTGCAGTGGGTTCAGTGGGGCAGACTCAGGGCCCTTGACGCCCCCTGAGCTCTGACTGTGGCCGTTCTGCCAGGAGAGCATGCCCCTGGGAGCCCCTTGCTGCACCCCCCCCCCCCCACACACACACGTGCTGCGGGGCGGTGACGCAGCCCCACAGAGCCCGGACTCTGTGCTGTTTGCTCTGCCTAGAAATACCCTCACTGCTGGCTGCCTCTCCTTCAAGCCTCCTCTCCATCCAGGAGGGACGGGCCCCTCCTGCCAAGAGATGCTCCCCGTGCCGCAGGTCTGAGGTGCCCATCTGCCGTCAGCTCAGGTCCCAGGGCTGAAAGCCCCCCTGAGCTCCAGCAACGAGGACGGCGACACCTGCCACGGCCGGCCTGGGCTTTCACTTGGAAAGGTGGCTTTGCAGCTCCTGTCCTGTTGAGAATCTGCCTGTGGTCAAGCAGGCCTTCCTACCAGCCCCACCACTCAGCAGGACCTCAGGTATAATAGACGGGCAGGAAGCCAGGAATAACTCTGGTGCTTGAGAGCAATAAGTGGTCCAGCCGGGTGCTAGACGCCCTCCTCTAATGGGACTGAAATAGACTCAGTCACGGGTTTAAAAAACAGAACACAGGTACACAGAAGACCTGCCATTCTAGCCTATCCGTGACCCCTTATCTGCCTCCAAACACTTGCTGGCCCAGTCCTGGGACTTAGAAAGCATTTTAAAAGTTATATCCAGATTGTTATCAGTCACTTCCATGTTGTAAAATATCCCCTCACTAAAGTATCCTTCATTGTGTGAAATGGCTATTACACCCAAACCCCATTCTGGTTACAAAAGCAAGGAAACACTTTTTAAAGCATATACATTGGACTAAAACATGCTAGGATTTTAGTTCTTCTTCTTCTATCAATCACTGATGCAGCTCCAAAGCTAAACATGTGAGAAAACAAACCAAAAATCTTCCCGAATATGTTCTTGGTTAAATCTTTCCTAGAATTTAGTTTGTATGAGACAGTTTTACGCATGTCATTGTAACTGACTTATGAGGGCATATTCAGATCCAGTTTACAGACAGTGGAGCTGAAGCCAGAGTGACAGTGACTGCCCAGGCCATGCAGGGGTTCAGAGCAGGGCTCAGGATCCATGCAGCCTGGGGGCAGTCTGCATGTTGACCGCCACCCTGCAGAGCCCCTCAAGGGACCCTTGCAAGGGGGTCTGGGACGTGTGTGTGACATGCTTCACTCCTGAGGGACAGGGTGTGTGTTGGCGTTCCCCACATGTAAGGGTGTGGTCCTGGTAAGAGAAAACAAAAGCCCTGGGGCCAGTGGGAGGCAGCTCGGAGGCAGGTGGCATCACTCTGTTGGGGATCTGAATGTGAGTTTATGAACCTTTACCGGGAATTCCTCCCACCTGTAGCCAAGAGTGAGCTCGGGCAACAGGCACGGGCTGTGGTTTCTGTCCTCTCCCGTCTGCCCTCAGATGGCTCTGGAGATGTTCTCGCCGAAGCCTTTTCCTTTCCTTATTGGCGTTCATCCCATCTGTGACTAATCCCTCACTAGGTTACCTGGGGTCTCCCCCACCAGCCCCAGCAGAGAGCTGAGAGAGCTGAGAGCGGAGAGCTCTCCTCCACCACACGTGTGCCTGCCTCTGAAAACCCTCTCCTGCCGCAGCGAACAGATGCTCTCCTTTGACTCACCAGGGGAGTAGGGGTCTTTTCTACGTCCAGAATTAACTTGCCGATGTTCCCTCGGTCGTGGATTCGCTGCATGGCCTCCTTCACCTGGGAGACAGGGAGACAAAGCGCTGGTGAGGTGAGACGTGACGTTCAGTTCAGTTCAATCCAGTCACCCAGTCGTGTCCGACTCTGCAACCCCGTGGACTGCAGCACGCCAGGCCTCCCTGTCCATCACCAACTCCTGGGGTTTACTCAGACTCATGCACCTCGAGTTGGCAAGAGGGCCTGGACAAGACAAACCACTCGCTGTCCACCAGGGGGAGCTGCAGTCCAGGTTTAGCAGCTCAACCAGCGATGGTTCCCGACTTAAATTCTGCTTGTCACTCACACTCTGTTGTTACGGAAGCAGTTTGGTTTCCTGGGTCTGAAAAAATGAGAGTGATGGCTCCAGAAATGAAAAGGGAAGTTTCTTTAAAAAAAAAAAAAAAGAAGAAGAAGAACTTGGGGAGGAAAGGCCTGTGGAGTTCCAAGAGTTACATGCTGCAGAAAGTGTCAGGGCCCATTAACCAGAGCAAATTTTGACCAATAAAGTTATAAAATTATTTTTCTAGGGTCATTTGTGCCCAGCTTACTCAAATGTTACATAATCTGATTCGCAGTTTGGCTAAAATGGCCCATGACCCAGGTTGAACTACATTCAGGAACATTTTTCCCACCCAAGTGGCGGCTTCTCCAGAGCTAGCATTTTCCCCAGTGAGGGGGCTTCCCGTTTCTCCTCAAGTGATGAGGGCTTGTCAGACAAGCACACAGACGCCTCCTGGGGCCCCCTCTGCACAGGCAGGTGTGGATGGAGTGTGATGGAGGCTTCCAGCATTTCATTGTTGCTGTATGGAAAATGAATACTCAGGGGGTGCTGTGAGGATGAAATAGAAGTAGGAAATGGTAACAATNGTGAGGGGGCTTCCCGTTTCTCCTCAAGTGATGAGGGCTTGTCAGACAAGCACACAGACGCCTCCTGGGGCCCCCTCTGCACAGGCAGGTGTGGATGGAGTGTGATGGAGGCTTCCAGCATTTCATTGTTGCTGTATGGAAAATGAATACTCAGGGGGTGCTGTGAGGATGAAATAGAAGTAGGAAATGGTAACAATGCCAAGCTTGGTGTGGATAAATCCTCCACATCTCTTAGTAAAACCTAAATGGGAATGCAACATCTCTTGATTTTTTTTTTTTAAGAAACAGATCTAGTTAAAATATTTTTCCTGAAGTTTCAAACATCTTTGTTCATGCATTCATTCAATCCACAAATATTCACTAATTGTTGCTTATAGGCTAGGTGCCATATCTTAAAAAAATTTTTTTTTTAATAAATTAGAGTGTCTTCTCTGCCTTTGAGGAAATCAATCTGGGATTTATGGAGCAGTATTTGCTTATAGAAAAACCAAAGCCAGCTTCCCATCTGAATGAAAAGTTGACAGAGCCATTAAAAGGTGCATATTCTAATTTCTTTTCTGGGACTTTTGTTCTAAAGACATAATTCAAATTATGGGGAAAAAATTACCACAGAAAAGATACTCAATTGCTTTCAATGGCAAAACATTGGAGCAACTTATATGTCACAGAATAAGGGAATGGTCAAGTAAATCGAAGTTCTGACATATATCTACCAATTGGAAATGTTTTGTGGCTGTTAAAGCGCTAATTATAAAAACTGTGCAGTAGGACTAAATGCCTTTATAATACAGTTGAATGAGAAAATCCAGGTGCATAACTTCACATCTCCATAAAAACATGGGCATCCTACAACAACTAGAAAGAGATTTAGATATAAAGCATTATGTAGGGGAAACAGGCGCCTTTCAATTCTAATGTCCAAACCGTGTTATCTGGTAACCTGTTGTCAAACCAGTGTTCATTATAAATTCAACGTATCTTTAAATGCGTTCTTTGGACAAGGAAGCGCTGGTTAGAATCAACCTCTTTTGTAGACTGGCAGCATCATGTGATTGTTGAGTTCCCTGTGCCTGACACATAATCCAGGAGGTTTCTCCTATTTCTGTGATGAACATTGCTTTCCAAGTGCTTTCGTATTTCAGTGCTAACAACTACTGTTTACTAAAAATCTTTAAATATCGTGGCAGGCAGCTTCTAAAACTGCTCCCAACCCCCTCCTGGGACTCACCTCCATGTGTATCCCCACGACCCCCGCCCCTTGCCCTCACCATTAAATGTGAGCTGGACCCAGCAACCTGCTTCTAACAAACTGAATATAGAGAAAGTGATGGGATGTCCTTTCCCGATTAGGTTATAAAAGACTGACTTCTGTCTTGCAGTCTGTCTTTTTCTCTGACTCTTCTCGTTTTCTTGATGATACAAATTGCCACGTTGTGAGGTGCTCTATGGAGAAGGTCCCCTCCCCACCTTCCCTCACCATGGCAAGGAATGAGGGAGAACTCTAGCCAACAGCCAATGAGAAGCTGATACCCTCCATCCAAAAGCCCCCAGGCTCTGGATCCTGCCAACAGCCAATGAGAGGGCTTGGAAGCAGATCCTCCCTCAGTCCAGCCTTGAAATGAGGCCACAGCCTTGGCTGACACCTTGACTGCAGCCAGAGGACCCAGCTAAGCCCTGCCCAGAGTCCTCACCCACAGAATCGGAGATCATGAAGTTATTTTAAGTCAGTAAGTCTTAAGGATAATTTGTCATGCAGCCACAGATAATTAATACATTGTTACCTCGAATGTATAATTCTTCCCTTGCAAGATACATATTATCCCATTCTACAGATCAGTACCTTGGTGCTCAAAGACATNCGGAGATCATGAAGTTATTTTAAGTCAGTAAATCTTAGGGATAATTTGTCATGCAGCCACAGATAATTAATACATTGTTACCTCGAATGTATAATTCTTCCCTTGCAAGATACATATTATCCCATTCTACAGATCAGTACCTTGGTGCTCAAAGACATAAGCAGTTTGTCCAAAGGTTACATGGCTATGGGCGACAGAATCGTGTTTCCGACTCAGATTTGTCAGACTTCAAAAACCAATGCTTTCCCCCAGTTCTGCCCAGAACATGCTGCTTCCTTTGATGCTCACATAATGGCTTCCCAGAATTCAGTTGTTTATTACCCAGGCAAGTTATTAAACACCTGGAAACTCCTTGGAGATTAGGAACGGTTTTTAAACTGCTTCTCCAATAAGGTAGAGCCCAGGGAGGCAGAAAAGCTGATTGTGGTGCTAGGAAAAGAGCTCCCTGCCGGGCTGGCTCTAATCTGCATATTTTTTTGTACATTTCTTTCTCAAATGAACTGACGCCTTGAAGTTCCGTACATGGAGGATGGAGAAAGGATTAGGAATCTGATCCCCAGTCATGCTGTTTGAGTTTACAGTCCTCCTGGGCTGCTCTTGGGGGTGGGAAGAATCTTTTATGACAGCTCTCAGAGGGAAAGAAACTCAATACCGTTTTTTGATCAATTCTTTATGAAGCACAGCGTGAGGCATTTTACACATGTTGCTTCATTTTATCTGCACCTCAAGCCTCTTAGGTGACCATAGGCAGGCATCAGAGTTTCAGCAGAGGAGAAACCCGAAGATGAAACATCGAAAGGGTCCGTGGCAGGTCATCATCTGAATGGTGTGGGAACCACGTGGGAATTGAGAGTGCAGCTTGCCCTTTCTAGGACTCTGGGAAAACCAGAGCAGATGGGTCTCTGCTGTGTGCACTCCAAAACTTCCCTCCAACGACATCATCAAAAGATAAACTCTGCAAAGAGAGATGTTGCTCCCAAGTTGCCAGTTTATGAACTGAAGCACCTGGATGGGTGACAGTGCCCAGAAGATGGAAGTGACAACGTTCAGAAAGCTACTGATCTCCCTGTGGCTGCCAGGGAGCTTTTTCTAAAGCACGCCTCTGCTTGGACTTCTCCCCACTGCATTCAGGAGGAACATCCAGCCGACGTGGCATGGCCTGTCACAGTGACCACTAGCTCCCCGCGACACTGAACACTTGACCCACGGCCGTCCCAGCTGTGATGTGCTGGGGATGTGAAATGCACAGCACACTTCAGTGATCTCACCATGATTAAAAGGGGTGCAGTCTGCTTCATGTCAGGAGACAGCCAGGCACGTTCAGTGCGTGGAGCAGGGCACCGAAGCCAGTGCTCTGGGACAGCCCAGGGGGATGGGTGGGGAGGGTGGTGGGCTCAGGATGGGGGACACGTGTGCCCATGGCTGATTCATGTCGACGTATGGCAAAAACCACCACAACATTGTAAAGCAATTAGCCTCCAATTAAAATCATTAATTTAAAAATATTGAAACAATGGCATTTTAAATATCCTGGGTAAAGGAAAACATATGATTAAAATTAATTTCACCTATTTCTACGTTTCTGCCTGTGAAAGTGAAAATGTTAGTTGCTCAGTCATGTCTAACTCTTTGTGACCCTATGGACTGTAGCCTGCCAGGCTCCACTGTCCGTGGGATTCTCCAGGTAGGAATACTGGAGTGGATTGCTGTGCCCTCCAGGGGAACTTCCTGACCCAGGGATTGAGCCCACATCTCTTATGTCTCCTGTTTTTTGTGTTTTTTTTGGCAGGAGGTTTTTTTTGGTTTTGTTGGGTTCTTTACCACTAGCACCACCTAGGAAGCCCCAGTTAGACCCTATTAGAAGTGTAAAAAGAAGCTGCTGAGATTCATTTTAATAATATATTTTCTTTAACCAGATTACTATCTATTATATTATATACCTTATATCTGTAATCTTATTATCTTATCTATTATCTGAAATATTATCATTTCAATGTATGCTCAATATAATAAAAGCTATGGATGAAATATTAAGTGTTTGGAAGCCAGGGTGTATTTTACTCTTAGAGCGTGTCTCAGTTCAGACCAGCTATACTCCAGCTGCTCACATCTGCCGTGTTGGAGAGTGCGCCTGGATGGCAGGACAATGGCAGCAACCTCAGGCATCCCAGTGCAAAGGAGCATCTGGCACATGACAGCTTCCAGAACGAATGAATGAAGGAGCAAGGGAGTCGATCTGTGGGGAGAGTGAGACATCACATGGCTGAGCCGGCCCAGAGGTCTCTGTCTGGTCCGTGCCACATCCCAGAGCCCCCGGCCCAGGCAGCCTGCTTGGTGGCTGCCGCAGTGGCCCAGTGCGGCCCAGGGCAGTCTGCTCATAACCAGGGCGTGGTCCCCACACCCAGTCTGAGATACCTCTGCCAGCTGCGGGAGAGATGGACTGACTGCAGCCAGGATCCCAGCTGTGGGGCTGGCCAGAGCTGGTCTCAGCAGCTGGATTCTCCAGCCCAAGTGGATGGTGGCAGGAGGCAGGGGTGATATCCCCGCTTCCCAGGCTCTGCTTTGACTCAGCAACATCATTCCAGCATGCTGCTTCACCTCTTTGCTCCCCGTCTTCTTGATATGTTACTCTGTCCACCTGTTCATTTGACCTGTCACTCATGCAACAGTGCCCAAGCCCTTTTCCAGGAGCTGTGTGCGCAGTAGTGGTCGAAACAGACACACTCTCTCTGTCCAGAAAGAATCACAGTTTCACTTGCTAAACAGGCTAATCGTCATAAGAAGTTTCACGATCTAAAAATCGTTTATTTTACCCCAATGGGTGACAATCCATCAGAGTTGATCATGTACCCCCAGTTTGTGTTTCAACCAAGTCCTGCAGCATGCAAGCGGGTGTTCACGCATGACCCCCAGGGAAAATGGGATTGGCTCAGACTGTGTTCACAGAGGAAGACTAGCTGTGGTCCTTCTTATTTCCTCCTGCGACGGATCTAGGAGAAGTGGTTTTCTGGAAGTTGTGGAAAACNATGTACCCCCAGTTTGTGTTTCAACCAAGTCCTGCAGCATGCAAGCGGGTGTTCACGCATGACCCCCAGGGAAAATGGGATTGGCTCAGACTGTGTTCACAGAGGAAGACTAGCTGTGGTCCTTCTTATTTCCTCCTGCGACGGATCTAGGAGAAGTGGTTTTCTGGAAGTTGTGGAAAACGATGGCGAGCAGACCCACAAGATCCCATCTATCATGAAGCTCATGGTCTTACAGAGACACAGACTTAATCACAATGGCTCAAATAAATGTAGGCTTGCCACTGGGTAATTCTGAGATGGTGTTAAGAGAATGTGGATAGGGGAACTGACCTGGCTGGGAAGATCATGGAAAACTCCTCTGGAGAAGTGACAGTTGAGCTGGGTTTTAGGGATGAGTAGAACATGACTAGAAAAAAAACTGAGAGAGGACCATGGCAAGAAGAGGGGGCCAAGTATGAAAGGACAGACTGCAAAGAGGCCAGGGACATGAGGACAGAGAACCAAAGTGAACATGGGCCAAGATGCTGGGGAAGCTGGCTGGAGGTGTTGGTGCTCTGTTCCAGAGCCTGCCAGGGTGCAGTTGCCCAGTGCAGCTCACACAGAACTACATTCTCCAGTCATTTTCAGAGGGGTCAGTTCCTTCATGCTTGAGCAACGAGGATTAGTGATGCTCCATCTTTGGGGTCTCTCTTAATGTTTCACAATATTTCATTTCCTTTTCAATGTTATGAAAGGCACAGATTCATTAGAGTACAAATGATACCACTTAATAACCAAAGCATTTGTCTTGTGCTGTGAATAGTAATAAGCCTAGCCATCTAAAAGAGGAAAAAAATTAAGATGGATTATTCCATGGATCACTGTGTCTATTCGATGATAAATTAAAAGCTTTGAAAACGAAGAAATGAGTAATACTCTAATTAAGAAGCACATCTACCCAATTCGTATTTGGAAGATGACTCATATTAATGACATTCATCTTCAGGGGGAATGGATGATTGCTTAAAATCCAAAGTGGGTGTGGAAAAGTAACACATTCATTGCAGGTAGACTTGAAATCTGGGGCTTATGTTCTGTCGAGAAGCTGTGAGGATCTGAAGTGAGTGAGCCCGGAGATTTTGACCTGTGTGGAAGAGTGACTGAAAACGTAAAATGTCCAGAATCACGGACTGACTCACTGGGAAGGTTGAGAAAAAAACACAGTTCATGTTGGAATTAGATGCAAATAGATCTGTGCAATGATGCAAGGTGCGGGTTAGGGCGGGGCATTTAAGGAGGTGCTCACTCCCAAGGTCATTTGAGCAGTGGTTTAGCACCCAAGAGTGAGTGCTTCCTTAAATTTTGCACCCTGGTCACCTACCTTGCCCCATTCTAGTTCTGGCACTGCATAGAAGCCACATACTGTTAAAAGAAGGAGACGGTAAGCTGTCATTTTAAAAGAAGTGTCTGCTTGGCCACAAAACAGTATGGCTGGTCCAACAAGATTTTTAAAGGGCCACTGGTAGGAGCACCGGCTTAGAAGAGGGACAGGATATTTGGAGAGTGAGGAAGAGGGAAGAGAAAACAGCAAGACAGTAGAATCAGATGAAGCAACTGGTCCTTTTTTCCTGGGGAACCTCAATGACGTTGACACTGACGATCAAGTATGCACTGAGGTCATGAGGAGTTCAAATGAAGTAAACATTGAGTTAAAAGCCAGAATTGTTCTGCAGAAATCTACAACCCATAATCAAGCCGCACTGTATCTTCTAGTCCAATTGTATTTTGAACTGAAGCAAAAGATGAAAAAAAGATCTCGTGAATTGCCTCCAACATTTCTTTGATTTTCTTTAACAATGCTCCCCAGCGTCAAATTTGGATGGTGGAGTAGAATTAAACTGGAAGGATGCTTATTCCAACATATAAGTGAGGTCTGGGGGGAGGATTAAAAAAAATGCGTGAAATGATTCTTATTCCCTGCAGAAAAAAATATCTGCTGTACAATCTATAAGAGAGATGTTTGAAGTGTGATAGGCACAGAAGAGGAAGCAACTGGGGTTAGGAGAAGGAGGAAAATTGGGGGGAAACTTTTGGCAGGAATGAACTCACAGACTGAGACTTGAAGGTCAAGTAGAAGTTTGTCACTCAGCCAAGGAGAAGGACATAGAAATATTAAGAGTTTAAGGAAATATTGCTCTACTCCAAGAATGAGTCATTGACAGCCACCAGAACCCTGAGGGTGATGCTGGTGATGATGCTTTGAAAATCCTCTTGAATTAAGATTTTCAAGTTGGCTGCAAATGGGTTACATCATCGCCTGAGCTCCTGCCACTCCTGAAATCCCACACAACCGTGGTAGAACTTACAGAATATCGTGTCAACTGATTCTTGCTTCAAATCCTTTAGCAAAATCCTCCAGCCAGGGAAAGAAACTCTTATTCCTGCCTGGAGGACTCTAGTTCCTCACTAATAATGTCATCCCCTTGCCTCCAGATAATACTAGTCTTATTCATTCCCTGACGGATAATGACATCTGAAGGTTTTCCATTCCACGACACCTGAAGAATTTCCCCTGGAACAGTGTAACGTGGAAGTTATGGAAAAGGGTTAGAACTAAAAGGAGGCCAAAGACCCTCCAAAATCTTGAAAGTTCTCGTCTTTCCAAATAGATGACAGCCAGAGCTGCTGACATTTAGGAAACTACAATTTAGAAGGCAGAGGTGACCTTTCCTTGGATTTCTAGAGAAGGGGCTTGTTTGCAGGCTGTTTGGGGAGCATTTTTGTACCTCAAGGAATTGAGATAACATTGACTGTGTCATCTAGACATGGCTGTCATTTAGATAAGGGTTAGGATGTCCAGGGTGCAAAATGAGCGGTGGCCAACAGAGGCAGATATGCCTGGGACCACTTGTCTGGGGACTGTAGGATTCAAGGAGTAGAAGTAAAAGAGCGATTGTGTCTGTGTAAGAGGCATTTGCAAACAAAGCACTGCAGTAGAAAGCTGACCCTGCACTGCTTTGAAGGGGATCTTGTGGATCCTCCACTAAGACAGGAAGGAAAAGAAGGTTTTAGGCTCTGGACTGCAGTAATATAACCTGCCCTCAGGTTACACTAGGAGAAGGCGAGAGTCTCGGGGAAAGAGCCAAATCTAAAACTCAGGTAGCCGTCACCTGCAAGGCAGTGGCGGTGCATCCCCCTGGGGCCGTGGGGGAGGATGCGCACTCTCATCACAGCAGCAGGCACGACAAACGCTCAGCAGACACTTCACCAAGCGAGCGCTTTCTAGNGTAATATAACCTGCCCTCAGGTTACACTAGGAGAAGGCGAGAGTCTCGGGGAAAGAGCCAAATCTAAAACTCAGGTAGCTGTCACCTGCAAGGCAGTGGCGGTGCATCCCCCTGGGGCCGTGGGGGAGGATGCGCGCTCTCATCACAGCAGCAGGCACGACAAACGCTCAGCAGACACTTCACCAAGCGAGCGCTTTCTAGCCTGAGCTCTGGGAGGTGAGCCGGAGCTTGTCGGACTGTCAATCAAGGGTACCTGCGAATAGCCTCTCTTTTCTCCTGGAGCCCCTGTTGCTTGCGGAGGAGCGCCGAGATCACACTGAGGTCTGGCAAGGTGACGTGGCTTGTCCCAAGCCAAGCTGTAGGATGTGACCATGTCAGCTTCAAACCGAGCCCTGTGAACCCCCGGGGCTTGGTGCACTGTTGCCTGGTGTGTGGAGCCGGGAGGAGGCAGGAGGTGGAGAGGAGGGGCCACNATAAACGAGAGCTTATATCAACCCAACTACCCTGGGCATATCTGTAGTAGGATTATGGCTAGTTTTTATTTTCTCCATTATACTTTTCCTGTTTTTTATCTTTTTTTTTTCAATTACAATGGTGTTTATGCTGAAATAGTAAGAACACAGATACAGTGTCAAAGCTACAGATCAAGCTGAAGGTAGGTTAGAGATTTGCTGTAACCACCAGAGAAGTGCCAAGAGAGAGGCCATGGTGAGGCGGGGGGCGGGCAGTGGTGAGAAGAGGGGGTCAGAGTAGCTGGGGAAGGCTTCGCAGAGGGAGGAAGACTCCGGAAGATGCGTACTACTTGGACAAGGGAAGAAAGAACCCCAGAGACAGCAGCGTGAACACGGGCTGGGAACCAGGAATGAAGACGGTGTGAGGCACGGCCCTGCCCCACCCGAGCAGCGCCCGAGCCTAGAGACACCGCGAGCNGAAGGCTTCGCAGAGGGAGGAAGACTCCGGAAGATGCGTACTACTTGGACAAGGGAAGAAAGAACCCCAGAGACAGCAGCGTGAACACGGGCTGGGAACCAGGAATGAAGACGGTGTGAGGCGCGGCCCTGCCCCACCCGAGCAGCGCCCGAGCCTAGAGACACCGCGAGCTGCGGGTGCAGGGGTCCCGGGGACGCGGCAGGGCCGGCCCGGAGCCTGGCTGCGTTTCTCCTCCACAGGATGCACTTGCTGACGCCAGACAGGCTGCCGTGGCACTTGCAGGCTTTCCATGCACCTTACATCCATGCAGCAGGCAGCAGAGCAGCAAGCCTCTGAGGGCACAGAGGCGGCGGCAGGCCTGCGGAGGGCGTCTCTCAGACCTGCCTCAGCACTCGGGCTTTGAAAGGGCGGGCGTGTGTCAGGCGTGTGCCCATCTACTATTTCTAGGCGGCATGAAGTTCTACAAATGGAAAGAACGTGGGAAGATCCTCCGATGTAACTCAAAGCTCCTTCGGCACCAGAGGAGCCACACTGGGGAGAAGCCCTTCAAGTGTAAGGAGCGCAGCAAAGCTTTTGAGTCCAGCTACCCCTGTATCGGCCTTCCCTGGTGGCTCAGACGGTAAAGAACCTGCCTTCAATGCAGGAGACCCGGGTTCAGTCTCCAGGTTGGGAAGATCCCCTGGAGGAGGAAATGGCACCCCACTCCAGTATTCTTGCCGGGAGAATCCCCATGGACAGAGGAGCCTGGTGGGCTACAGCCCATGGAGTTGGAAAGAGTCGGACACGACTGAGCGACTTCACTTTCACTTTTATGACTGTATCATACACAAGAAAAATTCCCCAGGGTTTTCCCCGGCGTGGATGCGCCGCTGGACAATAAAAAAGTGACCTACACCCGAAACCTTCCTAGCACTCCTCCCATTTAGTTTCTCCCCGGTGCGTAGCCTCGGTGCTGCAGGTAGGTGGCGCTCCGACGGAAAGCCTGCCACACTCCTTACCCGCACAGGGCTTCTCTCCTTTGATGCTGGGTCAGGGTGGTGTTGGAACGCAGACCTTCGCCAGGCTCCTTCTTGATGTGGGACTTGCCACCTGGGCAGATGCCTCTTAAAACCTCTGCTTCCCAGGGATCAGGGGCCCCTGGAGCTTCCCCTCTCTCCAGCTGGGAGACCAGATCGGGTCTGGGGGATGGAGATGCCAGGGAAGCCACATCTGTAAATTCTCCAGCATCACCTCCCTGCACAGGGCCCTCTGTGCAGAGTCCAGACTGGCCCACTGGCTCTGAGCGAAACACGCAGCCGCGTTCTCAGAGGCCACGGGCTCTTGAGGCCAGGTGGTCTGGAGCATGGCTGCTGTCCATGGCTCTGTGCACCCTCCACGGTGTGCAAAAGCAGGAACCTTAAACGCCTCTTCCCATCTGAACCCCAAGAAGCGGGTCTCTCAAAGACCATGCAGATCCGAGTGCTGGGGCCCAGAGCACATCTGGGTCTGTCTGTTTATCTTTATTTTTTAAGCCAGGCTATGAAAGTATAAATGCCATATAAAAAGCTACACAGTTAATGGTTACAACTCAATGACCTTGAGGATGAGTGTACACCTGTGAAACCATCACCACCATCATGGCCACAAACATATCCATCACCCCTCACCGTTTTCTCTCACCCTTTTTATCACAGTTATCATTTGGGGGTAAGAACAATTAGGGGATGCCGAGGATGCAGGTTCAATCCCTGAGTTGCGATGATCCCTTGGAGAAGGAAATGGCAACCCAGTCCGGTATTCTTGCCTGGGAAATCCCATGGACAGAGGAGCCTGGTGGACTGCAGTCCATGGGATCGCAAGGAGTCAGACTCGACAGGGCAACTTACACGCAGACACAAGAACAATTAATATAGGCTCTACCCTCATAGCAGATGTTAAGTACATTATATAAGATTGTTAGCTATGGGCACTACGTCACATTAGCAGATCTCCAAAACTTACATATCCTGCATAAAACTTTGTTCCCTTTGACCACCACCTCTCCTTCTCCCCCCAACCCAACCCCCTGGCACACACCCTTCTGCTCTCTGCTTCTGTGATTTTGCCAGTTTAGATTCCACATACAAGCGAGATCATATTTTTGCATGTCTTTTTTAAAAGGTCCACAGTGAGCATGTATTCATGGAGGTGGGTAAAGCACCACCTCCACTTTGATTATCAGGTGAAGGAGGTTGCAGAGGGGAGGGGGAAGGAAGCTCATGGGGGTCTGGTGCCTTTCCCAGAGATGTGTAAGTGGCTTCAAAATAACATGAACCACCAGCTGCACAAGCGAAGCCATGCGCTGCCATAATCAGCAGCCTCACGTGTCGCGCCTCTCCCAGCATGTCCATCAACCAGTGCACCAAAGACAAAGGCTCTCGGAGGAAACGTCACCGTCTCACCCCTTCTCCCCTCCTTTAGCCGAGACCTAAACTCGACCTCAGTTGCAGCAACCACTGCCCAGAGGTCTTTGCTCTCATCTCCCTGTGTGTTCTCTCCACCTCCATCGCTGTCTAGTTCAAGGCCCTATCACCTCCCTCCGGGATGACTTTTCCAGCCTCCTATTTGATCTCTGGGGCTCCAGGGTCTCCACGTTCCAATTGGTTCTCCTTCAACTGCCAGCACTACGATTAGTGGTCGATACATTTGTATGTCTCTTGTGTCTCGAATGCTTGGGACGTGGGCTGTAGATTCAGTAAGGATAATGGTAATGATGGTGATTTTAACGGCTAACATCAGTAAAGATGATGATAATGGTGGTATGATGGTGATTTTAATGGCTAACACCAACCACTTAGCACACAAGCTGGGCGAATGCCAAGCATTGAGTGTTTTTTGCAGAACAGTCCATTTGCTCCTCTTTGTAACCCTATGATGGATGTGCCCTGACTATTCTCATGTTACAGACACAGAACAGGAGGATCAGGGAGGGTCATTAATCTGCCCAAGGTCACAGGCAGTGTAGGCAGAAGGGGTAGGATTTTCACCTAGACGGCTGGTGAAATACTGTTAGAGGAGATGACATCATGTCTGGGATATACTCCAGAAAAGCCATGGGGGAGGGAGGCAGCAAAGGAGACAAGCTGACCAGGTGCTCCTCACGTGGAGCTGCCTCCACGGGTACCTGGCTGCTGGGGCGGAGGTGGGTCAGGATTCGCTGCTTGCTTGAAATTTCCCACGAAAGGTTCTAAAACATGAACTTGAGTTCTGTTCCCCAAACAGCAACTCTATCAACAGATTTGGCACCCAATGCTCAACTGTGAGTGTTGGGTGCTGATGTCATGAGTGAGGGGTTTGGGCTGGAGAAGGTGGAGGTCTTCACCCATTTCCTCAGATAGAATAATGTTAGTCTTTGCAGCAAATAAGCCAGCTTTGTGAGGGTAACAGATTCCGGTATTGGATACCTACCCCGTGCCAGGCAGCACTCAGCAAGATGCACAACCCCCTTCCCCAGACAATGCCCCCACCCGCCGGCTGCCATGGTGGGGACTCCACCCACACAGCCCATCCAGGACTGTGGGGAGAGCTATATTTTGGGCCTGAATGAAGAGCCCAGGGGGTGGGAAATGACGCCACTTAGACAAAAATGGCATTTTCCCAGGGCTTGTAAGGCTGGGAGGCATTTTTCCTGGAAGAGAAAATTCATGCACAGAGTCTTGAGAGGGGAAGATGGCTCGTGCAGGGATCTGAGAGTCAGTGACAGGGACGCTGTGCCAAGCTATGTCAGCGGGGCTGTCTTCGGTCGGGGCTGGGGGGCTTGGACCTGACTGGAGGTGAGTCTTGAGAAGACGGCCTGGGAGGGATGCCCATAGATGAGGCAGGGGACGAGGAGAGAGGGGGAGACCAGCGGGACCTGGGAGTCAGGGCGGCTGTGAGGTGGAACTGACAAGATCCATGGTGGGATACTGCAATAGGCTGTCCAACCCACTGAACCTGTGCGATCATTTCAGGCTCTTTGGAAGTCATCTAATTCCCCAAAGGGAAGAAAGAGCCTCTAAAAAGACTTATGCTTGGAGAGGTTCTCCATCAAAGCAGAGAGGAGAGCTGAGGTCATCTGATTTATCTTAGTCCATTTTAATCAGCGTTGGAAACAGATGACTCTGCTAAGGCCTGGAACCATTCTTCTGTTGGAGTCTGCGTGACCCTAAAGTCGAATTTTTAATTATCTCTGCCGCTTTGCCAAGGCGTGGAGGGGCATCTGGGGCTAACCTGTTCCTGCCTGCATTGTCCTGGCTTGTCTGTCAGCTGAGTTTTTTTCCTCTAAGCACCAAGGAGTATCTATTAGCCTGAGGTTGTGTTGCTATGGCAACGAGACAGAAAACAGGCTCAATACACTGGGGAAAGGATGAGGGAGGTTTTGTCTTCCAGACACTTTCCTTTCCCGCTCAGGGGCCCACTGTCTCAGCTGATAGGGCCATGCCTTGGGCTGGGGTGACCAGGCCACTCTGAATTCACAGGTGGTCACAGGGACTGAAACCCAGGGGACAGCTTTAGGACAGCAGTCAGACCCTCGGGAGTCATGGAATGAGGGTGGATCTGGGAGGGTCCCCACAGCTAAGAGCTGGGTAGAGGTTGGGAAGGTGGGTGGCAGTTCACCCACATTTATACAAAACTGAAGTCATATCCACACCAAGCAGCGTAGGAAATGCTTGCAGAGTCTTTACACAGTCTTTAAAGCACCTTGTAAAGTATTTAAAATTCTCTGACCTAACAATTCCACTTTTGAGAATATATCTTAAGGAAGTAGTCCTACATTTGGAATAACAAGAAGAGAAAAAAACTTTATGGGGTTGCAAAGAGCCAGACATGATTTAGCAACTGAACAACAATAAAGGTTAAAAATGCTGAAAGGGTCTATTAGAGGGGGAAAAAGCAGTCTGTAAAAACTTTTACAGTGTGATTATCATTTCTAAAAAATGTCAACCCCCTGAACAAAAGAAAATCAAAACAAACCCCCAAATGCACAAAAGAAAAATAATAGAAGAAAAAGAAAGGGTTATTTTGGATGATGGGGATTAGACAGTTTGTCAGCTTTTATTTTCTTTTCTTTGAAGGGGTATATTTTTAAATGTCTCCATTGAGTATGACATTTTCCCTATTGGGGGAAAACGGTTCTTCATTGGTTTGAGCGCTTTTCTTTTTTTACCTTGTTTTTTGCTGAAGCATAGTTGACTTGCCTCGTTGTGCTGGTTTCTAGTGTTCAGCAATTCGATTCAGTTAGAGAGAGAGAGAGGGAGTTCACTACAGGGCATCAGAGCTCCCTGTGCTCTCCGGGGGGGCCTTACTGTTTCTCTCTTTTATGTATTACAGCATATATCTGTGAATCCCAAACTCCTAAGCTAGTCCTCCCTTCCTCTCCCCTCACAGCCACAGTCTGCTCTCTAAGTCTGGCGGTCTGTTTCTGTTTTGTAGATAAGTTTGTTTATGTCAGATTCCACGCTTAAGTGGCATGTGGGCTCTGCCTGTCTCTTCCTGGCTAGCTTCATTCAGTGCGAGAGTCTCTGGTGCGTCCCCGTCGCTGCAGCCGGCACCGTGCGGTTCTGTTCGTGGCCAAGCAGTACTCTCCTGTGCACGTGTGCCGCACCTTCCATCCGCTCCGCTGTCAGTGACCGCTTGGGCTGTCTCCGTGACTTGGCTGTGGTAAATAGTGCTGCTGTGAACTCTGGGGCACATGCATTTCTTCCAATTACAGTTTTGTCTAGATATACTCCTGGGGGAGGGGATTGCTGGAGCTTTTAGCTTTTTTTTTTTTTTTAAGACTTCCCTGGTGGCTCAGATGGTAAAGCGTCTGCCTACAATGCAGGAGACCCAGGTTCAGTCCCTGGGTTGGGAAGATCCTCTGGAGAAGGAAATGGCACCCTACTCCAGTACTCTTGCCTGGAAAATTCCATGGAAGGAGGAGTCTGGTAGGCTGCAGTCCATGGGGTTGCTATGAGTCGGACACGACTAAGGGACTTCACTTCACTTCTTAGTGTTTTTAAGGAACATCTACACTGTTCCCCATAGCAGCTGTAGCAATTTACATCCCAAACAACAGAGTAGGAGGGTTCACTTTTCTCCACACCTTCAGCAGTATTTGTTACTTTTGTAGGCTTTTTGGTAATGGCCATTCTGACTGATGTGTGGTCATTGTAGTTTTGATTTGCACTTCTCTAATAATTAGTGATATAGAACATCTTTTCATGTGCCCATTGGCCATCTGTAGGTGGAAGAAAATAACTTTTTAAAAAGTTCTACAGTCTGGAATTGGTCATGCTTCCAAGTGAATGAGTCAATAGTCTCACCGAGTACAGATCCCAGAAGCCACTTGTTACCCTATTTTTTAGACGCTTCCATGGTCAATGCAATCCTAGGCATTGCTGCAAAACCATATGATATGGTATTTTGGCCCCCATGGACTTGACAGAGTAGGTCTATTCACTTCCTGATGTTCTGTAATTGAGCACTCCGAACAGACCCTGAGTCAACCCAGATCACCTGTACAAACCAGGGCAGACAGGCCTGTGTACAACGTGGAGTCTATATACCAGGCTCATCGGTTTTCATTGCTTGGGATTCCTCACAGGTTTTAAGGAAATCATCGCACGGAGGAAGAGAGCTTGGGAGAGGGCTCAGCTCATGACGGTGTGTGTACAGGTTGGACTGAGCAACCCGCCCCGTGGGGGACCCATCAGCCTGGGCTGCTTTCCCCTCCTGCTGCTCATCAGAGTACAGCCTTTGGCACAAAGAGGTAGGCATACGTGCCTCTCAGCCACCCACGGCTGTTTAAAACACTGAAACAGATCTAAAATAATGTGGATGAAAATAGCTCCTTCAACTCTGATTACTGCAGGCAATATCATAGTAATAGATAGTCACGATTATAATGGTTTTGTCTATTGAGTGCTTACAGCATGCCAGCAGTAACACGCTAACTGGCTTGCAGGCATCATCCCCCTTAATCTCCACATCGACTCTGTACATGGCGGGTCATTATTTCTACTTTACAGAGGACAAAACTGAGAACCCTAGAACTTAATATGCTCAGGGTGACCCAGCTAAAAAAAAAAAAAAAAAAAAAAAAAAGAGCTAGGATGTAAAGATGGGAACTAGAGGACTTACAACCTGTTCCGTCATGACCATTTAGTCATTTAGCTTCTAACAAGTCTGGACATGCTGCTGCTGCTGCTGCTGCAGCTAAGTCGCTTCAGTCGTGTCCGACTCTGTGTGACCCCATAGGTGGCAGCCCACCAGGCTTCCCTGTTCCTGGGATTCTCCAGGCAAGAACACTGGAGTGGGTTGCCATTTCCTTCTCCAGTGCATGAAAGTGAAAAGTGAAAGTGAAGTCGCTCAGTCGTGTCCGACTCTTCGCGACCCCATGGACTTCAGCCCACCAGGCTCCTCTGTTCATGAGGTTTTCCAGGCAAGAGGACTGCAGTGGGTGCCATTGCCTTCTCTGGACATGATGCAGCACTGCCGTTTTAAAGGGTGAGAAAACCGAAGCTAAGAGAGGGTGAGCAGCTTTCCCAGCATCGTACAGCTAGAAGGCGGCACAGCTGGGATTCGAGCCCAGCCAGTGCCTCCACAGGCTGCTTCCCTCCCCACTGCGACTGCATTGTGGCCCTGGCACCTAGCGTGACAATTAACGTCAGGCCAGTATTTCATTTCTAACGCCTACCATCAGACGTAGTACAGAGCAGATGCTTAAAAAGATTTGTGGAAAGGATGAATAATGGACAGGTGAGTGTCGAGACACTGAGAGCCAGACAAGAAGCCTCTGTCCATCTCAAACCACCCACTCAACTGGCAGTCACGCATCCTGGAGTCACTACTGAAGGACTGGGGTACATCAAAGTGTCCTTCCACACCTGTGACTGCAGAGGTCTGAAGAAATATGTCACCCCCTGAGTGATCCGTTTTGCTCTTCCAGAAACTGGCTGCTGCTCCATGGGGCTGCCTTGCTGGGAGGTGTCTCTGAATGTCAGATAGGAAGCAGTTACCAGGTAGGAGAAAGGGAGGAGGGAGATACAGTGGAGAGATGAAGGAAGCTCCCTTGCGATCCCAAGTAGATGGTCCCCAACCCTCCCGAGGGTGCCTGAGATTTATTTCCAACGCCCGGAGGCTGTGCCGGGCATTCCTTCTCAGGATGGAAGCTGAAGGGACTTCTCTAGGATTACAGTAGACTAAATTCAGCCTCCTGAGAGGCCCAGCTCCCTAACTCCTTACGGGGGGTTTTCAACCTCGACATCAGTGACATTCGGGGCTGCATGACTCTCTGTTGCATGTGGGGCAGTCCTGCCTCTGGTAGGTGTTTAGCACCGTTCCTGCCATCTGCTCACTAGACGCCAGCAGTGTCCTCCCAGGCATGAGGACCTGGAGTGCCTCCAGACCCCGCCAGTAGCCCCTGGAGGACAGAATCTCTCCCAGATGGGAACTGCTGCCTTGCAAGTAGGCGTTAGAAACTAGAAGCTGGAGGGGAGCCTTCCGGTCATCCTGCGCCCCCCCCCCCCAACTTGATTCTTCTAAGCCAGGCGGTCACTAGGTGGAGAAGGGGAGGGAGAGGGCTGTGGATGCAAGGCTTCTCTTCTCCCAAGGAATTATCTCTCCTTCAGAGATTTCAAACTCCCAGATGGCTCAGTGGTAAAGAATCCACCTGCCAACGTAGGTGATGCAGGAGACAAGGGTTCAATTCTTGGGTTGGGAAGATCCCCTGGAGAAGGAAATGGCAACCAACTCCAACATTCTTGCCTGGAGAATCCCATGGACAGAGGAGCCTGGCGGCCTACAGTCCATGGGGTCGCAAAGAGTTGGACACTATTGACATGACTAAGCACACAGATTTCACAGGTCACCGCAGTCATTGCCACTCTGACCTCTAGAGGGCGCCAATGTCCTTCACAGTCTGCCGCAAACCTGGCGCTGTTCAGTTCGGTTCAGTTCAGTGAGTTCAGTTCAGTCAGTTCAGTCGCTCAGTCGTGACCAACTCTTTGCGACACCATGGACTGCAGCACTCCAGGCTTCCCGGTCCTCCACTATCTTCTGGAGCTTACTCAAACTCATGTCAATGGAGTCGGTGATGCCATCCAACCACCTCATCGTCTGTCACCCCCTGCTCCTCCTGCCGTCAATCTTTCCCAGCATCAGGGTCTTTTCCAATGAGTCAGCTCTTCCCATCAGGTGGCCAAAGTATTAGAGTTTCAGCTTCAGCATCAGTCCTTCCAATGAATAATCAGGGTTGATTTCCTTTAGGATGGACTGGTTGGATCTCCTTGCAGTCCTAGGGAATCTCAAGAGTCTTCAATACCACAGTTCAAAAGCATCAGTTCTTCAGCGCTCAGCTTTCTTTATGGTTCAACTCTCACATCAATACGTGACCACTAGAAAAACCATAGCTTTGACTAGACGGACCTTCGTTGGCAAAGTAATGTCTCTGCTTTTTAATAAGCTGTCTAGGTTGGCCAGTGCTTTCCCAGTCGCTCAGTGGTAAAGAACCCGCCTGTAATGCGGGAGACGCAGGAGACTCGCATTTGATCCCTGGATCAGGAAGATCCTTGGAGGCGGGCATGGCAACCCACTGTAGTACTCTTGCCTGGAGAATCCCATGGACTGAAGAGCCTGGAGGGCTACAGTCCATGGGGTTGCAAAGAGTTGGACACATCTGAAGCAACTGAACACACAGCCATGCACACACTAGGTTTGTCATGGCTTTCCTTCCAAGGAGCAAGTGCCTTTTAATTTCATGGCTGCAATCCGAGTGCTGACTGAGACCTGGGTTTAAATCCCAGCTCCATCACTCACCAGCTTTATAACTTTGGGTGTGTTCTGTAATCTCTCTGCCCCAAAGCTGCTTATCTGCAGAACAGTGATAATAACAGTTACCAGCAACTATAGCCTTGGGGGCCAGCATGAGCTGGCATGAGCAAGCATCTTGCCTGGAAAACATCTTTGCGACCCCAGGGACTATAGTCCACCAGGCTCCTCTGTCCGGAGGATTCTCCAGGCCAGAACACTGGAGTGGGTTACCATGCCCTCCTCCAGAGGATCTTCCCAAGCCAGGGACTGAAGCCAGGTCTCCCACACTGCAGGCAGATTCTTTACCGTCTGAGCCAGCAGGAAGGCCATCTTGCCTGGTGCCTTCCACATAATCCCGTAGCGACTGTAAGCGGTGGCCACATCCAGCGTGTGCTGGAGACACTCTTACTGGTCTAGGGAAGTCGACTGTGCACATTTCTTCCCCAGTCTCAGTTCAGGGAAGTCATGTCGGTTGCTTGAAATCAACCACGGTGGGAATATTTACACCAGAGAAAGAGGCAAACAGTGACAAACCAGCATGTGATAGCAATACGGCTTGAGCCTCAATGTGTGTGATTTAGACGAAGGGGGGCAGGCGCTCCCACAGACAGAGAATAACTGCCAAGGCACTCAAGCTGCCTCTGGCCCGTTCTGCCTCCAGAGGGCCCAGCAAGCAGACCTCACGCAAAGCCGAGTCTCATCTTCAAGGTGCTCCAGCGACTTCTGCTTCATCCAGGTACCTCCTCCTAAGTACATATTTAATAACACGTTGAAAAGAAAACTCCGTGCTACTTCCATAAATGGAAGGGGGAAAGACTGGTATTGTTTTCCATTAAAAGCCAAACAGGTGGCACAGATTCTTTACTGTCTGAGCCACCAGTGAATCCGTAAAGAGGTTTAAACAAGCTCAAAATAGCATGGAAAGCGTTAAGGAAGCCACCTGTCAATGCAGGAGACGCAAGAGAAGCAGGTTCAATCCCTAGGTTGGGAAGAGCCCTGGAGAAGAAAATGGCCACCCGCTCCAGTATTCCGTGCCTGGAGAATTCCATGGACAGAGGAGCCTGGTTGGTGGTCTACAGCCCATGGGGTCACCAAAAACTCAGACACAACTGAGCGGCTGAGCACACACGCACACACTCGTGAAAGCCAAACATAAGCAAGACAAAAGGAAACATGCTTGTCACACTCTGGCTTGATGCCCTTGCCTCCCTGGAGATGAGAACCCAGGGTCTGTTCTCTCTTGGTTCAAAAAGGAAAGGACACGTGTCCTAGAGTTGTGGAAGCCCACAGGCTCCCTGCTGACTGTTCTCCTGGTGTAATCAGAGGATTGAGAGAGGAAATGCAAAGGTCATCATCTTCTCATTACAAGATTCAATGTGAGGCTAGTCTACGTCAAAGCCCTACTCCACTGCTGAAAGGAGAGCTTTCTTGGGGAAACACGGTGTTAGATGATGCTAGAAGATTTGAAGACAGAAAAATAATGATCATTTGCATTTGGCTCAATGCATATTAATTTTAAAGCTAACATCAGTGGCACGTTGAAGCCAGCTTGTACTGGCTCGTGGGGCTCACCGGTTAAATTTTCAGGGCTTTAATCAGTTGACAGTGCATCCGTTGCTTGGAATTGGCCAGGGGGGAGCTTTTACACGATGGAAATTGACAAACACTGCAAATCAGAGCTTCCCACAACCCCAAGATCTGATTATGAAAACACTCACAAGTGTGCTCTCGCTAATGCTTTCCATGCTATTGTGAACTTGTTTAAACCTCTTTAAGGCATTCCTGTGGCTCAGACAGTAAAGAATCTGCCTGCAATGCAGAAGACCGTCTACAAAGCAGGAGACATGGGCTCAATCCCCGGGTTGGGAAGATCCCCCTGGAGGACGGCATGGCAACCCACTAACCCACTGCAGTGTTCTTGCCTGGAGAATCCCGTGGACAGAGAAGCCTGGCGGGCCACAGTCCTCAAAGAGGTGGGCACAACTGAGTGACTAACACGGGTGGGCACACACACACCTCTTTAGGCTATGGCCTTAGACAGCCAGGAACATCCATTCCTTCTCTTACCTCAGAGTTTGTGCGCAACAACTTGAGATACACAGAGTAACAAACATCCGTAAAGTCTGATGAGCTCATTTCCATTATAGCATCTTAAAGGCGAGTGATAGAAACGGCTGCTCAGAAATTGCCGTAATTGATGATCGTATGTAAAGTACACTGACAATCCTTCTTTCCAACCCACACTCTTTAATGAGCTATTTTAGTGCTGGTTCTGCTAAACGCTTGGAATTTATAATGCCCTGGAAACTCATCGATTTCTAAGGGTGCAATCAATGACTGACTATTAGGGAAAAGCTCCAACAGCAAACATGCAAGAATCAAGACGATAAACTGAGTGCAGAAAGCTTTCACCCTTGGTCATCCCTCATGTCACTACTATAGTTTCACTCCAAGCCTTTCTGCGTACGTTTTGGCCCAGAACCTCAACTCCTTTGGTCCTTAATTGTATGCGTGCGTGTGTGTGTGCTCAGCCATGTCTGACTCTTTGCAACCCTGTGGACTGAAGCCTGCCAGCTTCCTCTTACCATGGGATTTCCCAGGCAAGGGTCCTGGACTGGGTTGCCATTTCCTACTCCAGAGGATCTTCCTGAACTGAGGATCTCTTGAGTCCTTGAGATCTAGAGATCTCTTGAGTCTTTTGAGTCCTCATTGGCAGGCGGGTTTTTTACTACTGTGCCATCTGAGAAGCCCTGATCTTTATTTACCCAGAAAGCAAAAGGGAGACACACCCTGGTCACTTGATGTTGGGGGAAATAGTTGGGCTCTGGCATTTAGCTTCTATGTGATTCTATCCCCTTTGTAGTATTACTGTGATGGTGAACGTGCAGCAACGCTTTTGTTATGGATCTCACGGGTGAGGAGTGGGCGCCCTGCTGATTTCTGGTGGAACTGCTCCCAGCACAGCTGATTTGAATCGACTGGGTACCATCACGCGGGCAGAGCTGGAAGCCCTTAGGAGCTGGCGCACACAGGCTTCAGCACTCACTGTCGCTGAGAGTAGCTCTGAGAAATCTCCGGTCCTTCCAATGTTTCAGAGACCTGGTAGGTAGGTGCCCTTTCCTGCAGAGAGCTGTAGATGATGTTGACCTAGGAAATAAGCCAGCCAGTTGCTTCACCAGCAAAATGTGTTTATTTGGGAACAGCAGGGAATTGCAATGCGATGGGACAGGTGAGCTACCGTGAAATTTGCAGGCAAGCTGGGAGAGACAAAGAGAAGGTCGGCTTTTCTCTGGCTTTAGGAGGAAACTGGGGAGAGTTTTGAAGGAAACGTACACTGAAGAAGAGTTGGAGGCTGTGGCAGTTTCTCAGTGGCTCCAAGTGGTTATTAGAGCGTTGCTGCTGGGGGCAGGGAGGGAACTTCCTTTTTCTTACAAGCAGGGGATAAAATTCCACAGGTAAGAAATGTCCTTCCTTGTCAAAACAATTTCAGTTTTTCCTTTCCCTGCCGGTGAGGCTGGCTGAGTGGCACTCGGGTGGGAAAGCCCCCTTCAGGGCTTTCTGACTCCATTTAAAATGAGTTTTCCTTCATTTTCACAAAGGGTAGTTCGCCATTTATAAGCTTGGAAAGGTGATGGCAAATGCCAGCCAGCAATGGAGAGATTACTCCACTGTCCAGGGTTTATTGTTCATTATTTTTCTCTCCACTCACTCACTCACCTCCCAGCTCCCCCCCACGCAACAGAATGTAAGCACTGAAGACTTTTTTTTAGGGGGGGGGAGGGTCCATTTTGTTTACATGTAGCCAAAGTGCCTAAAACAGCCTGACAAATAAATGGAATTTCAATAAATATCTGTCAAATTAATATCCAGTAGGTAAAGACATAAGACAGACCTTAGAGCAGCTTCCCAGCTTGCAGTGGGCTTTAGGCTCACTGGGAAGCATAATAGAATGGAAGACCCCAGACCTGTCTCTAGTCTCCTCCAACTCACTGGGTTGGAGGCGGGGCTCAGAAACTGGCCCAAGGAGTGCACACTTTGAAAAACCCTGCCTGTCCAAGGGAGCAACTGTGGCCATTGCTTATAGGAGAAAGGCTTCTGCCCGTCATTTCAGAGCCACCCTTCCCAGGTGGTGGCTCCAAGCTGGGTGGATGCACCAGTAGGTGCCTGGGCAGAGGGGAAGGAGGCAAGCTGTGTGGTCTCTCTGTGGGGTTCAGACCCACTTCAGTATCGGAGTTTTTCCAGCGCGTGGCTTCAGCATCCAGTAAGCTTGGTGATGAAATCAGCCCCCATCCCAGCTGCAATTCCTGCTGATGTCTGGAATTGCACGTTTTCCCAGTCCCTAAACTTTCAGTGACTTCGCATCTTCCTTCATAAGACTGTCGTCCTGTCTCACATCTCCGGGCACATTTTCTCAGGTGATTGTCAACTCTATGCCGTGGGCTTAATAGCCTCTTTTGAATTTTCACCTGGTAGGGGCATCGGCTTGTCTCTCAATTTGTGTGAATCCAGAGACCTACCTCGCCTGGTCCGAGAGGCTTTCTCCTGGTGTCAGAACTTGGCCCCTTCCCTTTGCTGTTGGCTTTTACCCAAAGGTGGCAAGGGGGGGGGGGCAGGTGTGATGTGGCATAAAGAGCTGCTTGTGTGGTGATTTGGGAAGATTCAGGCTCCTCTCACTGGACTTTGTAATGCTGGGCATATCAGAAGCCACCCTGAGCCTCTGTTTCTTCAGCTTGAACATGGGCAGTGTATTGCTTCAGAGGTATAGAGGGAATTTGGCTACAGAAGTACACGTGTTCTTTAACCTTAAGTCTCAGGATATTACAATAACCAGGAGGATCCAGAGTTTGGAAGCACTTACTGTACCATGAGGTTGTTCCCCCATCAGTCTAGGGAATTTGTAAGATAAGTCGCTGGTGCTATGATCTCTTTACAGCCTTATCTTGCCTCCCACCTTCTTCCTACCTGCTTCTCCCCACCCCCCCAGACATACGTCACTGACATTTGGAGGAGGAAGTCGGGAGGCGTCAATAGGAAGAGAGGGAGGCAGGGTGCTCTAGAGAATGAAATGGTTATTCATTAAGTAACTAGTACGCTTTAGACAGTGCAGAGTACTCTAGATACACCACCACGCCACAAGTCTAACAGCCCTGCAAACAAGTGTGATCCCTTCACTCATGGATGGAGACGCTGAAGCTCAGAGGGAGTGGGCATCTCATCCAGGGTCCCACAGGTAGTTTATGCCAGAGATGGGCTTCAAATTCTGGCCAGCTTAACTTTACGCCCAAGTACTGATTTTACTGAGCAAGTCCATCTCTGGCAATAATGGCTGGAGACACAACCCAGGAAGTCTAAGCTTCTTTCTCATGCTTCCCACTTTTCTTTTAAATAATTTTACTGATTTCTTTCTCTTGGCTGTGCTGGGTCTCCGTTGCTCCTGCTAGGGCTCTTCTCTCGTTGCGATGAGCGGGGGGCGCCCCTCTGGTCATGGTGGTGGGCTTCTCATTGCAGGCGCTTCTCGGGGGCACTCGAGCTCTGGAGCTGCGGATCCTGAGCTATAGCGAGCAGGCTCAGCCGCCCCGGCACATGGGCTTAGTTGCTCCAGAGCATGTGGGATCCTCCCAGACCGGGCATCAAACCCATGTCTTCGGCATTAGAGGGGAAACTTTACCACCGAGCCACCAGGGAAGCCCCTTTCTTTTTCATGTTATTTTATTTACTCATTTTAATTTTATTTTATTTATTAATTTTTAAATTGAAGCGTAGTTGGTTTACAGTGTGGCGTTAGTTCCAGGCGGGCAGCACAGTGGTGCACACACACACACACATACTGTGCTTTTCAGGTTCTTTTCCCTTACAGGTTATTACTGAGCATAGTTGAGTCCAGTTCTCTTGTGCTATACAGTAGGTCCTTGCTGTTTAGTTTACACACTGTGGAGTATATATGCAAATCTCAAACTTCTAATTTACCCCTCCCCCAGCCCTCTTTGGTAACCGTAAGCGTGTTTTCTGTGTCTGCGGGTCTGTTTGTTTTGTAAATAAGTTCATTTGTATTGTTTCCTACTTCCCTTTCTGATCTTCATTCTCCCCACACCCCTTCTCATTCTCTCTCTCTCTGAGATCTGGGGTAAGGTGAAGGTTTTCTCCTAAACATTACTGAATGGTCAGTGAAGAAGGACGGGGGACAAGGTTTCTTCTGATTGGGAAGGGTTAAAAAAGTCTTGATGCCCTGAAGAGGTGGCTTTCCCCTGATTTCCCCAAGAGCTCTAATTCTGTAGAATATCAGTTCTCTTACCTGCACTGCCAATTTATTTCATTATCTGTAATAAGCAGTAATGACATTTCTTAATTGCATTCCATAAAAATCTCAATTATCACTTTAGAATTACATCAGATTAGATGAAGCGACATCTCCCACAACCAGAAAGAAATTTCACTCTTCAAATGAAACTTTGATTATTATTATTTTTTTTTTCAGAGATGCCCTACACACTAGAATCAGTTGGCTGGTTTCAATTGAAAGGAAGAACCAAGTGAAATAAACTACTTTTGGTGAGGCCAAAGTAAGAGAGAAAACAAAAACTGCCTGAAGAAATGTTCTTTGGGACCATCAGGAAACAGAGCTTCTTGATGCATTTTTCTCTCACTCAGAAATGAGGACTAGATCAGCGTTGCTTTTGCTGGTAGTGTGAGAGGCCGGTCCGTTAAGCTTCCTTGAAATTATTCCCCAGCCTGTGTTTCTCCACGAGACCTGGCCCTGCTTCCTTACACTTCCATCACTGTATGCAGGACGTGCCATAACTGGCACCTCCTGCTTGACTTTGAGGCTCTAAGATAGCACCCAACTGAGTACTTTTCATCTTACAGTTGAACCATAAACCACCCTGCCTCTCTCTGTCCTCTCTGATGTCACTCTTAGTTTTTCACGGTGCTCATTGTTCAGTGTTGCTCAAAAGACTGTTCACATACCATCCTAGTTCCTTTGGCTGCTGTAACCAATTACCACAAACTTAGTGGCTGAAGTCAATACAGAATATCTTACGGTTCTGGAGATCGGAAGCCCATAATGGCTTTCACTGGGGTAAAATCACGGTGTCAGCAGGGCTGTGTTCCTTCCGGATGATCTAGGACGATCTGTTTCTTTGGATTCCACCTGCATCCCTTGGCTTGTGGCCCCTTCCTCTATCTTCAACGCCAGCAGCATCTTCAAACCTCTCTGACCCTCATGCTCCGTCTTCCAAGTACCCTTGTGATTACACAGACCACGCTGGACAATCCAGGAAAATCTCCCCGTCTCAAGATTTATACCTGAGTCACCTCTGCAAACTCCCTCCTGTCACATAACATACTCACAAGTTCGAGGGGTTAGGATGTGGGCGTATTTGGGGGGCATTATTCTACCTAGGGGCTTCCCTGGTGGCTCAGTGGTAAAGACTCTGCCGGAGATACAGGAGACCCGGAAGATGTGGGTTCGGTCCCTGAGCTACAGTTTCCCCACTAAAAGAGGCACCGAGATACATTGCAGGTTTTAAGTTCAGGTGAGACAGAGTCAGGAAACCACAGGACGTGACACCTGAAGTAAGCGATCAAGTGAATTTCCATTTCTTCCTCTGCCTACTGAAATTGGCAAGAATTTAGGGGCTTGAGGTACGGAGGCTTGTGCTACCCACATCTGGTTCCCCTCTCCTTCCTGGTCGTCCAGGAAAACGACATTTCCCAGCCTCCTTGCAGTGAGGGGGACCACATGACCAATTAGCCAATGAGATTTGCATGGGAGGAAGGCCCCAAGTCCTCGGAATCTCACTGCCTCATCAACCCCGTGGGGACTCAGCATGCGCCCATCCTAACATTCCTTCTCCTGCGTGCCAGTTCAGCATTCCTGGTGAAGAAAGGCCCCCTTTGTCTTTCTCCTTTGGATTTCTGTGAATTCATGGAGGCAAAGAAGAATGCAGGTTTGTGGGCAGAGCCAAGAGACGAGCCTGGGGGTTCACAAGCCGTGAGCTGTGACATGTCAGCCACTGCTTCCCTGGTAGGAGGCTATGACCTTCTCCCTGACACTCTCTGTTTCTACTCTGGGTCCCAAATGATGAAGCACCGCCGTGTTCTTCCCCTCGAGCCAGAATCTTTGCATCGCTAGGATTTGACAGTCTGGTGGCAGAGCAGAGCTATCTGTTTGTAAAGAAATTAGTTTTCCAAGCTGTGTTCCAGGGAACACCTGTGCCTCGGGAAATTGCATTAAGTGAGCTACAAAGGAAAAGGCTTCCACAGTCAAACAAGAACAGTGCAGTACATTCTCTGATCAAGGAGTCCTGCGGGGAGAGAAATCTGTTGAACTTTGTTTCACCTAGTGTTTCTTAAACTTGGTTTCAAACTCACAGGATACATTCCCTGATTTCTCCTCCCGACTTTGCAACAAAAGAATAAGAATCCCCAAATTGCCTTGCACTCTATGTCCAGGTATGGATGAATAATGAGAACCCAAGGCAAAATAATACAATGGAAACTCCATTCGTGGTGAAACAGGCAGCCTAAAAACATTAAAGTCATGATAGATTCTGTACCCTATCCCCCCCGCCACCACATTCAATCAGAAATTTTCTTATCAAAAATAGCAAGTTAAAATCAACATAGCTGCTTAAGTGTAGAAGTTGGGTTTTCTCCCTATATTTTAAATTTAAACGTATGACTACTAAGCCTGCCAGGTGCCAGCATTCACATAGTTATGTGATTTCCATGCCCCTCAGGGCTTTGTAAGGTGTAACTACATAGCCAGACTTTGCAATTTCCAATTAGGATTACAGTCTACAAATAGTGGAATGTAGAGGTTTTTTTGCATGTATAATTTTTATCCCTCTGTGAAGTCACTTTCTAAAAGTATTTTGTGATTTTGCACAAAATTTATGGCACTGCATAGCAGTTCAGTTGCTCAGATGTGTCTGACTCTTTGTATCCCTATGGACACCAGACCAGGCCTCCCTGTCCATCACCAACTCCCAGAGCTTGTTCAAATTCCTTTCCATCGATTCAGTGATGCCATCCAACCATCTCATCCTCAGTCGTCCCCTTCTCCTCCTTCCCTCAATCTTTCCCAGCATCAGGGTCTTTTCCAATGAGTTGGCTCTTCCCATCAGATAGCCAAAGTATTGGAACTTTAGCTTCATTATCAGTCCTTCCAAAGAACACCCAGGACTGATCTCCTTTAGAATGGACTGGTTGGATCTCCTTGCAGTCCAAGGGACTCTCAAGAGTCTTCTCCAACACCACAGTTCAAAAGCATCAATTCTTCGGCGCTCAGCTTTCTTTATGGTCCAACTCTCACATCCATACGTGACTATTGGAAAAACCACAGCTTTGACTTTGGAGTCTCAGGTGGAGGCGTGGGTCGGTGGTGGTCTGCTGCAGGGTTGGGGGTACTGAGTGTGGCAGTGTGTGGACAGGGCCTTCTGAAAAAGGTCACCGTGATCTTCATTACCTCCACCATAGTTTGGTCTCAGGTCAAACCACAGGGAGGGAACACAGTCCCACTTATCAACAGAAAACTAGGTTAAATATTTACTGATCATGGCCCCGCCCAAGACACAAGTTTCCATTCAGTCAGTCTCCCCCATCAGGAAGCTTCCATAAGCCCCTTATCCTTCTCCATCAGAGGGTAGACAGAATGAAAACCACAACCACAGAAAACTAATCAAACTGATCACATGGACCACAGCCTTGTCTAACTCAATGAAACCATGGGCCACCCCAGAGTGGTGGAGAGTTCTGACAAAACATGGTCCACCGGAGAAGAGAATGGCAAACCGCTTCGGTATTCTTCCCTTGAGAACCCCATGAACAGTATGAAAATAGCATTTCATAGGTCTCATATAACTAACTGGTGAATTTTGCACAACAGCAAATATAGTATTTGAGCCCAGAACCCTTTTCTTTCCCTCCGCTGAGTTACTTTTTAACATTTCCCAGGCCATACTCTTCCATGGAACGCACCTCGGAAAATCTGATGTAAAAGTTAATTCTATGTAAACTATNGTCACTTTCTAAAAGTATTTTGTGATTTTGCACAAAATTTATGGCACTGCATAGCAGTTCAGTTGCTCAGATGTGTCTGACTCTTTGTATCCCTATGGACACCAGACCAGGCCTCCCTGTCCATCACCAACTCCCAGAGCTTGTTCAAATTCCTTTCCATCGATTCAGTGATGCCATCCAACCATCTCATCCTCAGTCGTCCCCTTCTCCTCCTTCCCTCAATCTTTCCCAGCATCAGGGTCTTTTCCAATGAGTTGGCTCTTCCCATCAGATAGCCAAAGTATTGGAACTTTAGCTTCATTATCAGTCCTTCCAAAGAACACCCAGGACTGATCTCCTTTAGAATGGACTGGTTGGATCTCCTTGCAGTCCAAGGGACTCTCAAGAGTCTTCTCCAACACCACAGTTCAAAAGCATCAATTCTTCGGCGCTCAGCTTTCTTTATGGTCCAACTCTCACATCCATACGTGACTATTGGAAAAACCACAGCTTTGACTTTGGAGTCTCAGGTGGAGGCGTGGGTCGGTGGTGGTCTGCTGCAGGGTTGGGGGTACTGAGTGTGGCAGTGTGTGGACAGGGCCTTCTGAAAAAGGTCACCGTGATCTTCATTACCTCCACCATAGTTTGGTCTCAGGTCAAACCACAGGGAGGGAACACAGTCCCACTTATCAACAGAAAACTAGGTTAAATATTTACTGATCATGGCCCCGCCCAAGACACAAGTTTCCATTCAGTCAGTCTCCCCCATCAGGAAGCTTCCATAAGCCCCTTATCCTTCTCCATCAGAGGGTAGACAGAATGAAAACCACAACCACAGAAAACTAATCAAACTGATCACATGGACCACAGCCTTGTCTAACTCAATGAAACCATGGGCCACCCCAGAGTGGTGGAGAGTTCTGACAAAACATGGTCCACCGGAGAAGAGAATGGCAAACCGCTTCGGTATTCTTCCCTGGAGAACCCCATGAACAGTATGAAAATGGCATTTCATAGGTCTCATATAACTAACTGGTGAATTTTGCACAACAGCAAATATAGTATTTGAGCCCAGAACCCTTTTCTTTCCCTCCGCTGAGTTACTTTTTAACATTTCCCAGGCCATACTCTTCCATGGAACGCACCTCGGAAAATCTGATGTAAAAGTTAATTCTATGTAAACTATTGTCAATTGTTTCACAGACAGAAAATGTGTGACTTTGGCAGAATTACTTCCTATCTCTGGGCCTCAGTTAGCTTCTCTATAAAAAAGGAAGCTATTGAAATAGTTAACGCCCAGAATCTTCCAGCATCCTCTCGTCGATGTACAACAGTGCCATTTTGTATGCAGCTAAGCTGCCGAATGGAGGCTTCCCTGGTGGCTCAGTCACTAAAGAACCCACCTGCCAACACAGGAGATGTGGGTTCAATCCCTGGCTCGAGAAGATCCCCTGGAGAAGGAAATGGCAACCCACTCCAGGATTCTTGCCTGGGAACTTCCATGGATAGAGGAGGCTGGCGGGCTACAGTCCATGGGGTCACAAAGAGTTGGACACAACTTAGCAGCTGAACAACGACTGGACATGATTCATCAAGGTGTCATCCATGTGACCCGCCCCCCCGCAACCCCGAATCTGTCTCACGTGGCCGTGTCATTCAAAGGACAAGGTCAGACGCAAGTTCTTCTGGTCCTCCTCACTGTGATTAGAAACGGGCCAGTGGACAAGACAAGAGGAGGTGGACCTTGTGCAGAGAAGCGCTGACCCCAAGATCCCTAAGAACATCAGTAGTGGTAACAGTAGGGGATATCTAGTGGCTGCCACTGAACAGGAAACAGAAAGAATACAGATTAGGGGTCGAATCTGGTGGTTCATCCCAAGAATGGTGAGTATGTGCATGGGGGTGGCTGAGTGATTCACCCCAGGAAGCATGAGGAATACGGGCTGGGGGTTCTGGGGATCCACACCAAGCACAATCAGAAATTGGGCTTGTGGGTGGAGGTGTCGGTGGCTCCTGCCAAGAAGGATAAGGGGTGTGGGTTGGAGGAGGGGCTGGATTGGTGGTGCATTCCGGAAAGGGTAAAGAGCATGGGCTCTGGATGTGGCTGGGAGGTTCCTTTGGAAATATGGGGCTTTTTTTTCTGGAAGGACATGCAGGAAGCAGAGTGCGTTGTGCTGGGTGGGACAGCGGCTTGGGGGGCAGGTTTTGGATTCATTCTGCTGGCTTCAAGTCCCAATCCTCTCACTTACCAGCTGAGTCTTCTTGGATAATTTGCATAACCTCTAAGTATTTCCTCAACTATACCATGGCGGTAATCATAGCCCCCTATACTACATCATCTTATGAGGACTAAAGCGCTTGGGAGGGATGAGGGTGGCCTTAGCGTCGTTCTGTTAGGGGTCTCCACCCCACCAAACGGTTCCCTTCTGATCCCCTATCTGCCACCCTCCCCGCTCTGCAGACGTCAGTGGTTTGAGATAACGCCGACTGCTTGGGAAAATGGGGCTCTTTTCTTCCATTTGAAATTTACTTTTATATTTTAAATATTCTCTGGAACACATCCACGATCTGCTAGAGCTGAGAATTGCTGCCAAGGCTTTATTTATGAAGTATTAAACCCTGAAAGAAATTCAGCATGGCTTGAAACTCCTTAGGGAATAATACAAATCGATGGCCTTAAAAACACATGCACGGAGCACTCGTATAACTCCAGTTTCTATCAAAGCAGAAAAAAATGTTGCTGATCCTTCCCTCACTAATGACCCCCATCTGGAAGACAACGCCCCACTGCTGAGGTGGCCCTGAGTCTAGCAAATGATTATTGATGGAGAGGGAGGAGGATTTCTGGAAACAGAAGGATGTCATATTCCATCCATCCAGAGAAGTCAGAGCTCAAATATGGAGCAGAGCACGTCAGTACCGTGAAGCTTAAAAGGAACAAGGGTATCCTGGTACGACAGCCGGGAAGTTGCAGACACTCATTTTAAAAGAAAAACAAACTTACATTTCTCACTCCACTATTAATCAACTCCTCTTAATCAAGATAAGCTGTTTTGTGCAACTGGTTTTATAACTGATTTTGGTGAGTAACATCAAACAAGTCATTCAAGGAGCACTTGCTTTCACGTCTTATTTCCTTGACCATAACTGTTTTTTATTTTTTTGTTTTGTTTTCACATGTCCCCGTGGTGGAGAGAGTGAGGGACAGATGATTTAAGGCGAAAAGGCTGGATGTAAAACCCAAGATTTTCCAGGTTTCCAAGATGTCAGCGACAGAACATTTGTATGTGATTTTTGTCTCACACACAACGTAGTATTATAGAAAGGCTCAATACTTGACGGATGAGCGTTTAGAAGCTGAGGGACAACCTCCCTCCATTTCTGAGTCCTGCCTCAGTCCTGCTTCTGAGTATTGCACGTTGGAATAATTGTTATTGGGTCACAAAATTGTGTCTGACTCTTTGTGACCCCATGGACTGCAGCATGCCAGCCTCCTCTGTCCTTCACTATCTCCTGGAGTTTGCTCATTCTTGTCCATTGAGTTAGTGATGCCATGCAACCATCTCCTCCTCTGTCCCCCCTTCTCCTTCTGCTCTCAATTTTTCCCAGCATCAGGGTCTTTTCCAATGAGTTCAAATAATAGTAAGAGAGAAATACAGTAGCAGGAGTGGAATGAGTGAACAATGAATAAGTTTTCCTAAGTGCTCGGCACTGTGCGAGGTGGTTATATAGCTTTTCTCATTGGAAATTATCTGACGCTCATTTGTCAGAAAGGAGGCTGGTGATCACAGAAATGATGAGTTCCCTGGCATCTTAAAGGTAACAAATGGTCCACAGTCAGGTCTCACTGTCCTCACGCCTTCACAGAGGAAGACCAACTCTAGGGTCTCTGATTGGGCTCAACATTAAAATGGCTTTGCCAATAAGTCCTGCTGTGACAATGTTCTGCTTGAGCCAAACAGACATCAAAGATATGAAATCTTGCTCTATTATTCTGACAGTGTAAAGAGGAGGCATCTCATTGTAAAGGGAAGGATTGAACTGGAGGTCAAAGGACTTGATTTTCATGAACAAAAAAGGATTAGAACCAGGGGTCAGAAATGCCAAGAATTTGAAAAGAATTTTGAAAACTTGATGGCTATGGCAATTTTATTTTCTAAACCGCAGATCAGGACAGCTGGCCTGATGCCAATTAATGGGCAACCAGAGGGAGACAGCACAGATTTGTGGCTAAGAGTGCAGCCTCTGGAGATGGACTCACTGGTTTTGATCCCGGTTCTACCTCTTACTAGCTGTTCAACCTCCATCATATTACTGAAACTAGCTGAACCTCAGTTTCTCTATCTGTAAAATGGGTACAATAGCAAAACTCACTATATGCAAAGCCCACTAAACCATGAAATGGGTACTAAGTTCTGCTCTCAATAAATAAATAAGACATTCCTAACTAAGCAGACAGGGTTTCCCTGGTGGCTCAGTGGTAAAGAACCAACCAGCCAATGCAGGAAACTCGAGTTCAATCCCTGAGTTGGGAAGATCCCCTGGAGAAGGAAATGGCAACCCACTCCAGTATTCTTGCCTGGGAACTTTCATGAACAGAGAAGCCTGGCAGGCTATAGTCCATGGAATTGCAAAAGACTCGGACATGACTTAGTAACTGAACACTCGTGAACTAGGCAGACAGCTGAAATATGTAAATGTGTAGAGGACTTTAAAGCTCCAGGGGAAGCAGTTGGTTGATCTCTAACTTCAGGGGCAGCCAGAGTGGAGTGACCTATGGAGACAGAGTCTCTTTCCAGGTTACATGTAGGGGGAGAGGTACCCCTGCACGAGAGACGCAGGAAGAATGAGACAGGGTCGAGTCTCTGGGCGGAAAGCAAAGGCTCAGTCAGAGCTGTAGGTTGGGAAATTGCTCAGTCAGAAAAGCCACTGGGCGTGAGAGGAGGAGGGGCTGGGGAGAGCTGTGGAGCCAACTTTATTTCTATTCTGAGATACATAAGAAAAAATCTGGCCGCATTTCCATGCGCTTAATCAACCACCGCATCTCTGAGTGTTCTATTTTTTTTCCCATTATTTTTTAATGATGAATCATTGGCAGGAAAGGATCAAATGAACACGTACCATTGATCATCAAAGGACCAAATAAAGCATCTAGTCAATTTCATGGTCAAGGACTTTCAAAGCAAGAGGTGGGGGAGGGAATTAAAGAAAGATGATGCTTCCGGCGTTTTATGTTGTTTTAAAGATTTCTCAAAGGGCACCCATCTTGTGATCTAGCAGTGACTCCCTAAGTCCACGATCTATTTTATTCTTTCAATTTCCTTTAGTCTCCCCTCTAGACTTTACATCATTTGCAATGCTGGGGAAAAAGCAAAATTGATTTCAGGAAGGGAAACTGTGAAAAATGGTATGGGTTAGTCTCATCTCCTGCTGAGTTCATTTTATTAAACGAAGCAGAAAAAACACCAGAGCCCGGGAAGCTGAAATGGTCCCTTTTTCTTAGATTAGTTCTGGGCAGAGACAAGCAGCATTTACTGAATGAAGAATTCTGCATCTATGGACCCCTTTCATCCCCTCAGCAAGCCTTTACCTTAAGGAGGTCTGAGCCTGATTTTCTAAAGAGTTCAAGCAACTTGATCGAGTTCAAATAATAACTATTTGGTTAAGCTGAGATCAGACTCAAGTCAACATAAGGAACAGAGAGTGCTGTAACCAGGGCTAGAGCCAGGATGAGGCGAGATGTTAGGAGGCTCTCAGAGGCTCAAGGCTGTACCTGAACCCGGGAGAAAGTAAGCATCTCCTTAACTTTTGCTCCCTGTGTGCTTCACAGCACCAGCCCAGTCCATCCATCCACCCTGCTCGCCCATCCACCCAGCTGTCAGCATCGATTGATGGCGGGGGGCGGGGAGGGTAAATGAGCCTCCTGTGAGCAGGACACTGCTGGGGGCTTTATGCACACAAAGGACCGCCCATCCTCTTACACGCCTTACCTGCAATGTACACATGCTTGTGAAAAAGTGCAAGTGTTAGTCACTCAGTTGTATCTGACTCTGTGTGACCCCGTGGACTGGAGCCCACCAGGCTCCTCTGTCCATGGGATTCTCCAGGCAAGAATCCTGGAGTGGGTAGCCGTTCCCTTCTCCAGGGGAATCTTCCTGAACCAGGGGTTGAACCCAGGTCTCCTGCATCGCAGGCGGATTCTTCACTGTCTGAGCCACCTAGGAAGCATGCTTAGGTAGAAACAACTGTATGTACCAGAATGCCTCTTCCAGCAAGAGGGCCGTGTATTTGTAAAGAAATCCTTTAATTAAAAGAAATAGGACAGAGAATGAGCTGGACTTCTCCTTGGTCCAGAGCTTAGGTATTTGGTAAGACCAGGTCTAGTACTTTGGCCACCTCATGCGAAGAGTTGACTCATTGGAAAAGACTCTGATATTGGGAGGGATTGGGGGCAGGAGGAGAAGGGGACGACAGAGGATGAGATGGCTGGATGGCATCACTGACTCGATGGATGTGAGTCTGAGTGAACTCCGGGAGTTGGTGATGGACAGGGAGGCCTGGCATGCTGCAATTCATGGGGTCGCAAAGAGTCGGACACGACTGAGCGACTGAACTGAACTGAACTGAAGACCAAGTCCAAAGGGGAAAAAAGAAATTACTCTGCCAGCCAGAGGGAAATGAATGTGATAGTCTGGGAGACAGGTTGACAGGAGATAGAAGAGGGATTGGGTGGCAGCTCAAAGACTGGGGATTCTTGCCTCTTGATGTGACCCCTATCCCTATTGTCAAATGCTCCTGAATTGCCAGCAAATTTACTAAGGCTCAAAATGTGTGTGTATGTGTGCAGTGGGGGCAGGGTGGCAGGTGTATTACGGGACTCAGTGAAGGTGCTGTGTTGGTGCCTGTGTGATCCCAGGTGAAACAGAGACCCTGCCCATAGACACAGGGAAGACCACCAGATCCTAAGCCCCAGGAAACAGCAAATATGGAAGGAAGAGTTTCAATACGGCTCTTTAAGGGGAAGTGGGGGCCCTTGACAGAAATCTGAATTATGTAGAAATGGAGACAGTGAGGTTCAGAGAGGCTGAGTCAAGTGCTCGATACCCCAGAGCAAGTCGGAGGTGGGCTGCAGCCTCTAGCGTGCCCATTTCACAGCTGCAGAGACGGGCATCGTCACCCACACTGGGCAAAGGGCAAGCAGGGCCGGGGCCCAAACCTGGAGGGGGATGGCAGGGCTGGCGGCGAGGGGCCAGCCTGACACACAAGCCCAGCGCGGGCCAGCGTGTGCCTGGGAAGCCCACAGTAGCTGCCCTGGACAGCTTTCTCCACGGTCACTGTTTTTTTTTTTTCAATGAAGACCATATGTTTTCAGAAGCTGCGCCCCCAACTTGGGTAGAATCTTTGGGCCAAAAGGAGGCCTTGGTAGGTGTCCTGGCCCGTCTGCTTTGTTTTACACATCGAGAAATCGAGGCCCGTGCCCAGGTGGGAGGCTGGCTTCTGAAAAATGCCAAAGGGATTCTACAGAACAGAGCAGAAAAGCCCAGCAAGTGAGGAAGTCTGCTTAACCTGATAAAATTAATCCCCCAGGGACAGGGATTTGAAGACCTGATTCCAGGCCCCTGGAGTCGTTCCTTTGGGTGGGTGCTCCTTTGGGTGGGTGGTCTTGGCTGCCCTGCGGGTCCCTGACTGCTGCTCCATACTGCTGCCTGAGAACTGCCCCCAGCTGCCCCCTCAGCTGAGGAGCTGGCCATGGAGCTACCCTCTGAAAGCTGAAGACGTGGGGGTCTTCAGACCCCGCCGTGGTGGAGGGCATGGTGAGCTCGGGGAACTTTCCAAAGCCCCCCTCTGTGGCAGGACAGTGCTGCCTCTGAGAGGCCACCAGGGCTGGTGCGGGGGTTCTCAAGGTGGAGTGCCTGTAGAGACTGCCCAAGATTCTGAACTGAATAGATCTGGGCGGGGCCGCCCGAATCTGCATTACAAAGCTCCCAGAAATTCCCCCTTGGGTGGTTCACAGACCACACCTGGAAGGGCAGGGTACAGGGCATGCTGGATGGGCTGGGAGCTACATGGCTGCATGGCTGCGTGGCTGCGGGGAAGGGGCTGGTCCCCCTCTGTGCTCAGTGAAGCATCTCCTGCGGCTGCTGCTGCGTCTTCCTCCTCTTTTTCCTCCTCTCTCCCTCCTCTTCCTGTTTCTCTCCTTCTCCTCCTCCGCCTTTATGACCCAACTGGAAGTCCAAAATTCATTAGCAGAATTTCTACTACAAAACATAAAATAAAAGGCTGCTGATTGCACTTAAGCTTCCGCTCCCATCACGTGGGAAGTGTTTCAGGAAGTTAAATGAGACTTTAGGAAAAGTCCCCAATAGGGCCTGGCACACAGTAGGGAGGCACTTAGAAACACATAGACCCTTCTCTCTTTTGGCCCCTATTTGAGAGCTGAATCCTTTCCTGCTTCTCCCACCTATGACCCTTCCCTGCCAGCAAAGGCCACGTCAGTGCTCTTTCCATGGCGTCCCAGCCGTGATGAGCCGCCAGCAGCCGCCTGTCTTTTCATCCTAAGGAAAGAACTGCTTCCCCTTCTGAGGCCGAGGCAGAAGAACGTTCACTTGCAGCCATCAGTAGGCAGCGCGTTTGTAACAACGGTCTAGCCTCTCTTTATTCAGTTGAAACCTGTCTTAGCTCAGCTGCCTTGAAGGAACTGGCCTTGGTAATTACTGTAATTCTGTGGCTCTGTGTATCTCAGCTTGAAGACGATGCCTTTTAATTCCCAGACATTTTAAGAGCCGCATATATTTCACACACACACATACAGAGTTATTCTTTTTAGCAAATGCAATGTTCCACATGCTTGAATTTTACACACACACACACACACACACACACAGTTATTCTTTTTAGCAAATGCAATGTTCCACATGCTTGAATTTTCCAGGTAGTCACGACTTGTCTCAATAGATGCTAATCTGATAAAAGTTTCTCTAAAATGTCCACAATTCCCTAATTGTTATTTATTTCATTAGGATTTGGCGGGGGCGGGGCTGCTGAGAAAAATGCATATGCCCAAAAGTCTCAAAGTGATCACATTAGGACAAAGGAGCAATATTAATAGAGAGATAAAATTAAGTCAGGGGTCGGATGGGCAGGTAAAACACACAGAGCAGGCCGTGTGCAGGCTTACAGGGCAGCCTACTTCCAGGTCTCACCAGCACTGTGAGACAGGGACACAATTCATCACAGGACTCAGGGTCCCCCGATGACTGGCGCCAACCAGCCTCTTAAGAGAAACACAGTTCCATCTCCCGCTGGCTGGGTTTCTCCCATGTGTCCTCATAACTGGGAATCTCTAGAATGGATAAGTCCTTAACACTCCTAGGAGATACACAACGGAATTTCTTCCTATTGCTATACCTCTGGCTACAAGACAGGAAAAATTTCAGCACAGCTGAGTAAAAGCAGCCCCACGAGGACTTGGAGCAATAGGGTTTTGATTTACAACCGTGTTCTTGGGCTCTGACATGCTCACCAGAATAGAGTAGAAAGACTGCCACCACTTGCTTCCCTCCCAGGTCCCACGACACACGTTATCACCTCTAAGAAGGAGCCTTTTTTACTTCTAAGGTAAGTTTTGGCCTCAGAATCCTTCCTAGCAGATTTTCGGGTAGCTACTGGCAACCTACTGACATTGGTATATGAGATAAAATTTACTGGTTACTGCTGGTCTAGAAGGATGGATATTTGTGTTAACTTCTGATAGATTCACTTTGTGTGTGTGTGTATATACACATTATATATATATACATCCATATATACATATATTATATATGTATAATACATAAACAGGCTTTCCAGGTGGCTCAGTGGGAAAGAATCTGCCTACCAAGCAGGAGATTCAAGTTTGATCCCTGGGCTGGGAAGATCCCCTGGAGAAGGAAATGGCAACCCACTCCAGCATTCTTGCCTGGAAAATCCCATGGACAGAGGAGCCTGGTTGGCTATAGTCCATGGGGTCGTGAAGAGCTGGACACAACTTAGTGACTAAAGAACAACAGTACCTACCCAGACATATTATATATACACACATATAGTTAGATACTCAGTCTTCAGAGAATCGGATTTGGATACATTTGAACACAGCATTCAGTCTTCTGAGAAGACACAACACAAGGTCATCATTATGATTGTCAGGTAATGTCTTCAGTTCTAATAAGTTAGTGGGGATTTTCCGAGCACCAATTAGGTACATGGAATTAGTGTAAATCACTCAGTCATGTCCGACTCTGTGACTCCATGGACTATAGCCCGCCAGGCTCCTCTATCCATGGGATTCTTCAGGCCAGAATACTGGAGTAAGTAGCCATTCCCTTCTCCAGGGGATCTTCCTGACCCCGGGATTGAACCCAGGTCTCCTGCACTGGAGGCAGATTCTTTACCATCTGAGCCACCAGGGAAGCCCCATGGGGTTACTTCGCTCTTCCTATAAACATCAGCTGTGTTTGGGGGAGGGCTTTGGGCAGCTTTTTGGAGGTCTATTCTGCTCTTCCCTCCTCTGTTGCTGGGCTACTGGCTGTCACTCTGGACCTGACTCCATCAGTTTCCTCTACCTTTTGAAACTTCGGATACCGAAACAGACCAAGATGTGCAGTAGTTAGAACTGTGTGAAAAGCACAAGTCCCCAGGAGCTGAGCTAGGTCTCGCCTGACTAGGCAGAGGCTTTTGGCCCCTCTCTGTGGTCCCAACTTTGCCATCCCATCTGGACTTCTGGCTCCATTATTCAGATACATTTGCTTTTTAGATAAATGACATATACTGAGCCTGTCTTAATAGTTCCGGGTATTTCTTCTTTCTGAACTCCTGCTCTGCACACCCAAGAGCCAAGGAGATTTAGCTAGTAAGGGATATCTTATAATGCTTCTCCCTTTCCCCGTCGCAGTGGTCTTTCCTCTTCCCTGCATAGAGATTCACTTTAGCTCATGCCACCTAAGAGCCATCACCTGAAGAAATGGGATCTCAGAAGGCGGCTCAGACTCCCCCAGGAACCCTCACATAGCCCCACAGCCTGTTTCCCAAATCCCAGCCCTGAGCAGCAGGGAATGAGGTGTTCTGGGGGCCACATATTTGCATCTCAAATTCATTTTAAACCTTTTGCCTGGCAACACTGTTGCTGTTCCCATCCCACCTCCAGACTCTTATTTCTGTTAATTAGAGAGTGTTTTGTTTCCACTTATCAGCCCAGCAATCCTTTCCAATCAAAACAGAATTCTGGTCTGGGTCCAACACCCATCACCGAGGGGCCTCGTTGGGTTTACCAGTCAGGAAGCACCAGCAGCTTTGTGTTTCTCTCTGGGTACCCAGGTTGTCATCAGAGCATCTGGACACACACAGGCACGCACACACACATGCTCATCTAGAGCTCTGAGAGGACTCTTCATTGGTGGCTGGTTGGTTTCAATGCTCCTTTCGTCCCCATTGGCACAGCCTCTACTGTGAAAGAAGATACAGATGCCTGGGCATCGCTCTCTTAAATAAACAAGAAGCTAGAGAGAGAAAGAGAAACACACATGTTCCAAATGCTTACTCGGACCCTAGCCAGAGATTCTGCTATGCATTCTGAACCCAGAGATGATTAAAGGAAGGTTCTGCCTCCAAGGAGCTCAAAATTGAAGGCAAAGTAGGAACTATGTCGACTGTGGCAAGAGGTAAGGCAAAGTAAATCAGGGGTCCCAGAAATGTGGTGGAAGAATGGTTGACTCTTGGGGAGTAAACCAGGAAGGCTCCCTGGAGGAGGGGATGTTTGGTTTGAGTCTGAAAGAATTCCTGGTAGAACAAGATTTTTTCTCTCCTTGTGCCCTTCCTCTCTACCCTCCTCATCCATGGTGTGTGTGTGTGTGTGGTGTGAGGGGCTAGCCTCTGGGTAGGAGACTAGCAAGCAACAGGCACCTTAGCAGAACAGCGACATACTGAAGTTGTATTCTATGGCAGGCGCCAACGTCAGGAAGGGGGAATGTGGGTGCTATTTTGTAGTGCACGCAAGGCAACATGCCTCTCCGGTTACAC
>SJYA01002520.1:3325176-3350579 GCA_006410615.1 Neotragus moschatus | reverse complement strand
ACACACACACACACACACACACACAGTTATTCTTTTTAGCAAATGCAATGTTCCACATGCTTGAATTTTCCAGGTAGTCACGACTTGTCTCAATAGATGCTAATCTGAAAAAAGTTTCTCTAAAATGTCCACAATTCCCTAATTGTTATTTATTTCATTAGGATTTGGCGGGGGCGGGGCTGCTGAGAAAAATGCATATGCCCAAAAGTCTCAAAGTGATCACATTAGGACAAAGGAGCAATATTAATAGAGAGATAAAATTAAGTCAGGGGTCGGATGGGCAGGTAAAACACACAGAGCAGGCCGTGTGCAGGCTTACAGGGCAGCCTACTTCCAGGTCTCACCAGCACTGTGAGACAGGGACACAATTCATCACAGGACTCAGGGTCCCCCGATGACTGGCGCCAACCAGCCTCTTAAGAGAAACACAGTTCCATCTCCCGCTGGCTGGGTTTCTCCCATGTGTCCTCATAACTGGGAATCTCTAGAATGGATAAGTCCTTAACACTCCTAGGAGATACACAACGGAATTTCTTCCTATTGCTATACCTCTGGCTACAAGACAGGAAAAATTTCAGCACAGCTGAGTAAAAGCAGCCCCACGAGGACTTGGAGCAATAGGGTTTTGATTTACAACCGTGTTCTTGGGCTCTGACATGCTCACCAGAATAGAGTAGAAAGACTGCCACCACTTGCTTCCCTCCCAGGTCCCACGACACACGTTATCACCTCTAAGAAGGAGCCTTTTTTACTTCTAAGGTAAGTTTTGGCCTCAGAATCCTTCCTAGCAGATTTTCGGGTAGCTACTGGCAACCTACTGACATTGGTATATGAGATAAAATTTACTGGTTACTGCTGGTCTAGAAGGATGGATATTTGTGTTAACTTCTGATAGATTCACTTTGTGTGTGTGTGTATATACACATTATATATATATACATCCATATATACATATATTATATATGTATAATACATAAACAGGCTTTCCAGGTGGCTCAGTGGGAAAGAATCTGCCTACCAAGCAGGAGATTCAAGTTTGATCCCTGGGCTGGGAAGATCCCCTGGAGAAGGAAATGGCAACCCACTCCAGCATTCTTGCCTGGAAAATCCCATGGACAGAGGAGCCTGGTTGGCTATAGTCCATGGGGTCGTGAAGAGCTGGACACAACTTAGTGACTAAAGAACAACAGTACCTACCCAGACATATTATATATACACACATATAGTTAGATACTCAGTCTTCAGAGAATCGGATTTGGATACATTTGAACACAGCATTCAGTCTTCTGAGAAGACACAACACAAGGTCATCATTATGATTGTCAGGTAATGTCTTCAGTTCTAATAAGTTAGTGGGGATTTTCCGAGCACCAATTAGGTACATGGAATTAGTGTAAATCACTCAGTCATGTCCGACTCTGTGACTCCATGGACTATAGCCCGCCAGGCTCCTCTATCCATGGGATTCTTCAGGCCAGAATACTGGAGTAAGTAGCCATTCCCTTCTCCAGGGGATCTTCCTGACCCCGGGATTGAACCCAGGTCTCCTGCACTGGAGGCAGATTCTTTACCATCTGAGCCACCAGGGAAGCCCCATGGGGTTACTTCGCTCTTCCTATAAACATCAGCTGTGTTTGGGGGAGGGCTTTGGGCAGCTTTTTGGAGGTCTATTCTGCTCTTCCCTCCTCTGTTGCTGGGCTACTGGCTGTCACTCTGGACCTGACTCCATCAGTTTCCTCTACCTTTTGAAACTTCGGATACCGAAACAGACCAAGATGTGCAGTAGTTAGAACTGTGTGAAAAGCACAAGTCCCCAGGAGCTGAGCTAGGTCTCGCCTGACTAGGCAGAGGCTTTTGGCCCCTCTCTGTGGTCCCAACTTTGCCATCCCATCTGGACTTCTGGCTCCATTATTCAGATACATTTGCTTTTTAGATAAATGACATATACTGAGCCTGTCTTAATAGTTCCGGGTATTTCTTCTTTCTGAACTCCTGCTCTGCACACCCAAGAGCCAAGGAGATTTAGCTAGTAAGGGATATCTTATAATGCTTCTCCCTTTCCCCGTCGCAGTGGTCTTTCCTCTTCCCTGCATAGAGATTCACTTTAGCTCATGCCACCTAAGAGCCATCACTTGAAGAAATGGGATCTCAGAAGGCGGCTCAGACTCCCCCAGGAACCCTCACATAGCCCCACAGCCTGTTTCCCAAATCCCAGCCCTGAGCAGCAGGGAATGAGGTGTTCTGGGGGCCACATATTTGCATCTCAAATTCATTTTAAACCTTTTGCCTGGCAACACTGTTGCTGTTCCCATCCCACCTCCAGACTCTTATTTCTGTTAATTAGAGAGTGTTTTGTTTCCACTTATCAGCCCAGCAATCCTTTCCAATCAAAACAGAATTCTGGTCTGGGTCCAACACCCATCACCGAGGGGCCTCGTTGGGTTTACCAGTCAGGAAGCACCAGCAGCTTTGTGTTTCTCTCTGGGTACCCAGGTTGTCATCAGAGCATCTGGACACACACAGGCACGCACACACACATGCTCATCTAGAGCTCTGAGAGGACTCTTCATTGGTGGCTGGTTGGTTTCAATGCTCCTTTCGTCCCCATTGGCACAGCCTCTACTGTGAAAGAAGATACAGACGCCTGGGCATCGCTCTCTTAAATAAACAAGAAGCTAGAGAGAGAAAGAGAAACACACATGTTCCAAATGCTTACTCGGACCCTAGCCAGAGATTCTGCTATGCATTCTGAACCCAGAGATGATTAAAGGAAGGTTCTGCCTCCAAGGAGCTCAAAATTGAAGGCAAAGTAGGAACTATGTCGACTGTGGCAAGAGGTAAGGCAAAGTAAATCAGGGGTCCCAGAAATGTGGTGGAAGAATGGTTGACTCTTGGGGAGTAAACCAGGAAGGCTCCCTGGAGGAGGGGATGTTTGGTTTGAGTCTGAAAGAATTCCTGGTAGAACAAGATTTTTTCTCTCCTTGTGCCCTTCCTCTCTACCCTCCTCATCCATGGTGTGTGTGTGTGTGTGGTGTGAGGGGCTAGCCTCTGGGTAGGAGACTAGCAAGCAACAGGCACCTTAGCAGAACAGCGACATACTGAAGTTGTATTCTATGGCAGGCGCCAACGTCAGGAAGGGGGAATGTGGGTGCTATTTTGTAGTGCACGCAAGGCAACATGCCTCTCCGGTTACACAGCAGGCTGAAGACCGGAGTGATACGCAGCAGCGCTACTCCAGGATGGAGCCAGGGCCCTGCAGGGTGTCAGGGGAGGAGAATGACCCAGGAGACGGCGGGGTGGACAGAAGATGAGGAAGCCCTGGAGCTCATACCTACTAGACCATCTCAGTTCAGTCACTCGGTCATGCTGTCCGACTCTTTGCGATTCCATGGACTGCAGCACGTCAGGCTTCCGTGTCCATCACCAACTCCTGGAGCTTGCTCAAACTCATGTCCATCAAGTCAGTGAAGCCATCCAGCCATTGCATCCTCTGTCATCCCCTTCTCCTCCTGCCCTCAATCTTTCCCAGCATCGGGGTCTTTTCCAGTGAGTCCGTTCTCATCAGGTGGCCAAAGTACTGGAGTTTCAGCTTCAGCATCAGTTCTTCCAATGAATATACAGGACTGATCTCCTTCAGAATGCACTGGTTTGATCTTCTTGCAGTCTGAGGGACTCTCAAGAGTCTTCTCCAGTACCACAGTTCAAAAGCACCAATTCTTCAGCACTCAGCCTTGCTTATGGTCTGACTCTCACATCCATACATGACTACTGGAAAAACCCTAGCTTTGACTAGACCATTTATGGACTGCAAACTCAAGGCGCCCTGTTTGCTGTCCTGTGGGAGGCACGCTTACAGTCAGCTTGGGGGTAGGGGAGAGGAGAGAGCACAGATACACTTCCCTCCCCTTTTAAGCCTGTATTTTCAGGGATGGAGCAGAATGTTAAGGAATAATTGGAAGAAGAGGCTTCCCATCCTCCCCACAGCTCTGGTTCCCCAAGTGCACCATGGGTAGCACCTAGACTCCCAGCATGCATCTGGCCCTGATGTTCTCAGGTTGGCCAGGGAAGACTGGGGGTCCAGGAACAGAGACAGGGAGAGAGAGACGGCCAGTGAAAGCATCTAACGAAGGGAAAGTGACAGGGGGGATGATAGCAGTGGCTGTAGGAGTGAAGAGAAAGTACTGGATTCAAGAGAAACGTAGAGGGAGGAATGGACCCAACAGTGTTTGCCTAAGTGTGTGCGGTGGCAGAGACATTTCTCCCATGGCCGCTTGTGTGGACCACAGTACCATTAAGAGGGATATAATGGGAAAAACATTTCCAAGCTTCTTGGACTCACTGCATCACCTTTTCCTGAACTCTGAGATGACACAGAATAAACAGCTTGCTGGGCCAGCTGCTGTGGGCTCAGCGAGAGAACCTTTCAGCTTCTTCAGCCAATTAGCAAATTCCTCAATGCTTCCACTTTGCATTCCCATAACTTCCCTGTTCACACGCTTATTGGGCCATGAAATTCTTCAGAGTGTGTCTTTGGATAGAAAAGATTTGGGCTTCCGTCTCTGCCCTTTTTTTCCCTGCCTCATCGGAGGACAAATAACTGATCATTTCCTAGGATGATGGCAGGGGCTGCCTAGGTTCTAGAGGGTCAAATCAGCCAACTTCTCCATTCCCAAGGCTCCCTTAAGTATGAAGATGGGGAGACTGGAAATTCAGAATCCTTGCAACCTGCAAGTCTCCCGCTGAAAGGCAGAGCAAATCATATGCCTTCCTCGTCACTCCTTAGTGTACTTCTATAATAATAATGTCTCTTGCGTGCTCAGTGGTGTCTGACTGTGCAACTCNTCCCAAGGCTCCCTTAAGTATGAAGATGGGGAGACTGGAAATTCAGAATCCTTGCAACCTGCAAGTCTCCCGCTGAAAGGCAGAGCAAATCATATGCCTTCCTCGTCACTCCTTAGTGTACTTCTATAATAATAATGTCTCTTGCGTGCTCAGTGGTGTCTGACTGTGCAACTCCATGGACTGTAGCCAACCAGGCTCCTCTGTCCATGGGATTTCCCAGGCAAGAATACTGGAGTGGGTTGCTGGTTCCTCCTCCACAGGATCTTCCCGACCCAGGGATCAAACCCTCATCCCTTGCATCTCCAACACTGGCAGTCAGATTCTTAACCATTGTGCCAGCTGGGAAGCCCATTCCAAGAAATTCACTGGAACCAAAAAGCAAGGCAGCGGAGTAGAAAGACCTTCAGATCAGACACAAAGGACCTGAATCCCCCTGCACGCCATCTCAGTCTTTTAGAGCCTCAGTTTTGTCCTATCCAGCCTTGTAAACCGCCTATTAATAGAAACTACAAACAAAACGTAAAGAAAATGCAGCTAAGTCTCTGAGCTGCACTGAAAATTGCCTTCTTCAATGCAATAATTTGAAGTTGAACAGGGGGGTCTTTGGGATTGCTTTGGGATGAATTTCATTATCTCTGTTAAATCTGGAATGGGATCCAGCCGAGTCCCTCTAGCAATTTTTATTACCCAGTATTAAAGGCGATACGGTTAAAGGAAGTACTTTAATAAAAGGTAATATCACTGAAATTATAAAGCACAGGTATGTCTTTCCCCGGTAATAGCTGTATCTTAGCGCTCAGGATAGATCACCCCTCCCTTTTTCATCTTATTCGATTCTCCTCCCCTTCTGATTCTTCTGATTCTTAATACTTCTTAGCAGATGAGCCTAGATTTCCTCTCACCTCCTCCTTTATTTTCCTCTCATCCTCTTTCCAAATTGGCCTCCAATTAATGAAGCGAGTCTTCCAAGACGACTCTCAGAATCAGGTTATTTTTCAGAGGCTCCGTTAGGCCAAGGAGATGATCACTCCTGAGTATCTCTTATCTAAAGCCTTCAACTGCTGGTGGGTGAATAATAAACTGTGATTCACTGGAGTAATACACAGAGACTTTTTTTTTTTTTAGTTTAATCAAAGCAGCATCTGTTAGAGCCGCTGCTCGCCTGGCTATAACGGTGAGAATGACTAATGTCACCAGAGTGCCATCATCATGAATCAGAGGTCACTCTTCGCACAGGATGCCCACAACAAAGTGGAGGGAAGGCTGGGATCAGTTTGAACATATGCTTGCCTTAAAAGAAAAAAAAAAAAGGAACAAAATTCAATATGTCCTAAGAAGGATCCTCTTAGGTGCAGGTTTTAGAAAAGGAAAACCTCTGCTATAGAGTCTTTGGTAAGCCTCATTCTTTCTTCTTTGAAATTTTGACAAGTGATAACTATCAAAATGCCAGTTTATAAATCTCCCTCACATGTGTTCTCTTCACTTATTTTAATCACCTTATTCATGGACATTGGGGGCCCAAACGACAAAAACATTATTTAGAGAGAACTCTTGCAGTGTCTTTAAATCATTTTTTTAAAGTTAATTGGAGGACAACTGCTTTACAATGTTGTGTTGGTTTCTACCACACTACAACATAAATCGGCTGCAAGTATACACGCATGAGTGCTAGTCGCTTCAGTTGTATCCAACTTTTTGCCATGGAGTATAGCCCGCCAGGCTCCTCTGTCCATGGGATTCTCCAGGCAAGAATACTGGAGGGGGTCGCCACGCCCTCCTCCAGGGGATCTTCCTGACCCAGGGATTGAGCCCACATCCCTTATGTCTCCTGCACTGACAGGCAAGTTCTTTATCACTAGTGCAGCCTGGGAAACCTCCTATATTTACATACACATGCTTACTAACATTACTGACATAAAATGTGTATAGTCCCCAATTTTAAGTGCTCATAAAATATGTAATGTACTCTTTATGAAATCCATAGAATGAATTGAACCCCAGAGAATGCTCTCATTGCTCTTTGCCCACCCATGGTGGCCCATCTGTAACCAACCTGTGGCCACAATTCAATTGTGATTTGACAGATCGATTTTTGCCCTACCATAATCCAATTACTCACTACCCGATAGATTTGTTGTTGTCGATCCTGACATGTGATTGATCTCTGATCTGCTGCTGAACTATCCGCCTACAAATCTGTACTCAACCCCCGTAACCTCTTTCCTAGTCCGTACTAGACGGGACACATTTTAAAAGTTTAACCTGCACTAGTCACATTTTCTCCATTCCTTTCCCAAGTTTGGGCAGTCGACAAAATGATAAAACGATAGATCAAGCCCTGATTTCTGTGGCGTAAATACTCCCAACCAGGCTGTGTTGCAAGCTTTCCCAAGTGATGTCATTGCAGGCAATTAGGAAGCAACGCACACAGCGGGCCACAGTGCAGTACTTTCCCCGCACAGATAAAACAAACATTAAGGAATCCCAAGTGCATACAGAGTCAAATGTAGTAAGATAATGAAGACGTGATGAGTTTTAAGTATATGTGACCTTTGTCTGCAGTAGAATTTTTTATTGTAAGTTTATATACTTCAGTGTTTCATATAACGGTTGTGTTGATTGACCGGCTCACAAAGTTCCTAAACGTCTGACAATAGGCTCTTGTGAGCAGGTAGAAGCCAGCCTTGGCACACCACACCATTGGTGTTGTAATTTCGAGTGCTGAGCGCGGTCTGGGCAGCAGTCATAGTTCTAAGTGCTTGCTGTGTGAGTGGCTTTTTAGTTCTCAAAAGGGCCGGTGACCAAAGGGCTTGAGAAAATAAGGCCACCATCAGACATTTTCTCACTGAACTGCTCCAGGCACCAAGCCGGACGAGGGAAAGGGATGGTCCCTGGGCTGATAGAGGAGACAGGAGTCAAGTCGTGGAAGCTGCCCATGGCCTCTTGGTTCCTTCCTTGTTGTATATAACCAAAGATCTTGGCTGATTAGCAGGTGGATTCCCCTGTTTTCTCCTCAGCAGAGACACGGGCCAGCCAGAGCTATTGTGTGTCTGAGACTGAGGTTATGTTTCTCACGGTCAGTTAACACACTGGCATTCTGGTTTGGACACTGGTCTTACTGGGTGGCGCAGGCTGAGTTAGACACTGGCTGGCCATTGCAAACTAGCTCGGGGCTTCTGTCCTATTGTATGATAGCGAATGTGCACATATAACTGTTACCAGCAAGGCTTCAGAGTCAGACTGCTTGCGTTCAGATGCCAGTGGCTAGCCGTGTGCCCCCAGGAAAGTTATTCAGTTTCTCTAAGACTCTGCCTCATCATCTATTACGTGGGGTAGTCACTGCACCTTATAATCTTGTAAAGACTCAGCATGAAATTGCACATTAGAGCTCTTTGCACAATGCTGTGCAGATCGTATGAGCTCAAATGATCTAAAATGATGATAATAACAGTACTATAGTATATCCTAACAATTCTGGAAAATGGTAGTTCAACTACTATTAATGAGGTTTCTTTAATACAGGGCTTCAAAAAGTCTGTAAGATCTCAGAATGCCTACTGTCATACTAAGAAGCAATATTGCATGCTCCATTTCCAAAACCACTAATATTGGTTGGCATTTCTGAAACACTCCCTGAGATGTCCGTTTTTAGCATTTGTTGAAATTTCCCTTCAGGAGAAAAGAGGGGCTGCTGTTCCCCAGCTTTTCATTTTCCCTCCCTCGAGGCAGAATTCTTGTTGATCCCTACACCTCAGATGCAAAGAGTCAAGTAGAGTTATAGGGACCCTCATTTTTCCTATGGAAAGAACTCACATGTCTGCAAAGACTATTCCAGCTCAGACTGAATTTCACTGAACTGTTGGTCCTTCTTGGCTTCCAAAAGACATCAGAAGAGGAATCTCTTAAGACTGCCCTCTCTAGCAGTTGGGATGTTGACATAATCTTGATGTGGCTTCCATTTGTTTTCTTCCAGAAGCCTGAGACATTCCTGTAGGACTGCACTCAGGACGAAGGAGGGGAGAGTGAGCTGGATGTTGGGCTGACAGGCAGAAGTAGCATGCATGCATGGAGTCAGAGTCCTATGGTTGGGTTCACACCCACCTCCTCCACCAAGCAGATGGGTAGTCTTACACCAGAGGCTGGCTCTTTCTAAGCCTTCATCTCCTGAACTGCCACAGCTGGACTGGTTGTGAGTAGACTGCACAAGAAAATACAGGTAGACTGCTCAACACCTGGTAGCTCATAAGTCTTCACGAGTCTCACTGCAGAGAAGTAAGGAAAAGAAGTGCAGAAGGGGATGTCCCTGGTGGTCTAGTGGTTAAGAATTCACCTGCCAATGCAGGGGTCACAGGTTCAATCCCCAGTCAGGGAAGACTCTACCTGCCGCAGGACAACTAAGCCCAAGCTCCACAACTACTGAACTTATATGCCCCAGAGCCTGTGCTCTGCAGAGAAGAGTAGCCCCCGCTCACCGCAACTCAAAAAGCCCATGTGTACCAACCGAGACCCAGTGCAGCCAAAAATAAATACATGAATACTTTTTAAAAAGAAGCGCAGAAGGAGGTAAGGATTGGAGGAAACAGGCAATTTCACAAAGAACTGTCATCACCTAATTTAAAACAAAAAGCCTCTCTAAAAAGAAGTGATTTGTCTTATCTTTCATGTCTTATTGTGTGACCGTGGGCAAGTTACTGACCTCCTCTGTGTCTCATTTTCTATCTGGTTGAATATTGACAGATAATACCATCTACTTCCTGTGGTTATTGGTAGGATGAAATGAGGTACAGAGCACACAAAGGGGTTAGGATGGTGCCCAGTTTGTAGCAAGTGCGCACAGTGTGTTCGCCACCACCATCACTGTTATTATGATTATCAGCATCCTTTGCCCGGCTCCTCTTGTTTGCCCTTTCTTCTCCCTCGGCTCTCCTTTCCTTTTCATCGGTTAAGCTATTAACAGAGCATCACTGTCAGAAGATGAACACCCATCCTCCTACAGGTCCCGCAAGTGTTCTCGACTTTTTCCAAGCTCTGACAGCTCCTGTTATCTGGGCTTTCACTTGGCAATTAATCACAGAGAGCCTTCTGATGGCTCTTCTGTTGTTGTCTGAGCTGTCATCCCAGCCATTCACTGCAACTCTGTGCTTTTATAACCATTCTCTCTACACAAGCACTAAGCAATGATTCCAGGCCCTGTCTTTAATCATCAAAGGTGAGAAACAGCTTTCCACAGACCTAAACTGCCCAGCTNCAATTGCAGACACAGTATCCATTGTATTCAGAACATGAGTATCTAAGCCAGTGGTTCACACACTTGCCCCTATTAAAATACTGCCCCAGGGGGAAAAAAAAAATACTGCCCCAGGAGCTTGCGAAAATTTGAGGTCCCATTGTATATCCAGGCCAGTAGAATAAGGATACGGAGAAATGTCAGGCAGTCCTGGAGACCCAGTTAGAAAGTAGCCAAACTGAAAGGCTGGCCTCTCCATGGACCAAACAAACTTCACTAATGCTAGGTTTATTCTTGACCAGTGATTAAGAACACCAACGATCTCTGTTGAAATAAAAAAAAACAAAGCTTTCTGGAGTTTCTCTGACTCTCTCACCTCTCTGCTTCATTTAAACAAAAGCGCCCCAAGTCAGTCCTGACCCTGTGTAATGAGCAGGGTGGGAACACAGGCTGTCTTGCAAATGAATGATGCAGATGAAAGACAAACAAGAGTTAGCCTATCAGGTCCATGTCCTTACAAGAGCTTACAGCATGCCAAGCACTGCACCACCCTTGTACGTTAGACGCACGGATACTTACTGATTTTGCAAAGCTGAAGAAGCTCTTGGTCTCTCCAGTCACCATGTTGGATGAACCTGCAAAGGGAAGACTCCTAAGTCAAGCTCATGAAAATCAATCTCTTGGTTCACATGGAAGAATGGCAGTTGTTTGGCCCCGAACTGTCAAGAGCTTGAAAAGAAATTTAATTCAGCCTTGGAAAAGTGAGGGAAATGGAGCGGGTGGGTGGTGTCAAGCTGACAATTTTAACTAAGTATCACTGGATCAAAGAGGAAGTAACATTTCTCAAGGCGAATGTTTCATCACTTGGGAAAATTGGTCATGTGGCAAAAATGTGATTTAAGCCAACATTCTAATAAAGTGATGGGCTGCCAAAATGTCTTGCTGGCTCCGTTCTTGGAGACTGAGAAATGAACTCATTTGTGAGCTTCCTTTATGGTTTTAATTTGATTCCTCGGTGAGTGAGAGGCTTGGGGAGATGACATTGACTGGGCATTTAAATGGTGGGGAGAGGCGGGGCTGGGCTAGAATTTAGGTGGATGGAAATATAGGTACAGAGCAACAGATGAGGGTGAAACAGGTTCAGAAGCCAAGGAAATGGTGTGACTCATATGTTACCTCCAAAGAGGTCTGGGCAGAAAGGAGAAAACTATTTGAGACCAAAGGTGCAGGTAACCGAGCTTTGCTAGTGAGAACAAGTGATATTCAGGGGGAAGACAGGAAGCTGAGTTAGGGAAGCTTCCCTAAGATGTTCGTGCAGAAAGAAAAGACCCCCTCCTGGGTTCTGGGTTGGGTGGAAGGTGACAGATACTATGGAATATTGGTGCCTTTTCAACAACTCCTCTGCTTTGTCCCCACAGATTTGGGACGAAGATCTTCTCAGAGAACCGGTAAATGAAAAAAACAATGTCTATCTTAAACTCACTTCTTTGGCACTGGTGAACTTGCTTCTCCTTTTATGGCATGGCTTTGATGGGATACAAACATCACAGCACTAGGCTCTGATTCCTTAGTAGTCAAGTAATCGATATAATGAATTAGATACTTGTGATACGATCAAGCACCAGAATGACATCGTGAAACCAAGGCAAAAAAACAACTAGTACGTGAGCAAGGATGGATAAAGTGTTCATCTGCTTTTGACTCACATGTCAGTCACAGCCAATACCCATATATTGTACACTGACATTCATAGCTTCTTTTATCAAGAGTAATAATTTAAAAGTTATGCATCCGCCTCCAAAAACTTTCAACGATTAATACATGGCCACTACTAACAATGCCAGAATACTCCAGCAATGAAAGCGTCTTCCTTCTCTTTCTGTCACAATTATCTGATGGTGACAAGATGATGCTTGACCGCTTATACCTCTCACAGATCTCTTTTATAAACGTCTCAGCAAATAGCACAGCATTCAGTATTTTTTTCCTGAGTTATATAGAACTAAGGCTTAATTTTCTACTCGATTCCCATGGGACAGAGTGCCAAAAATCTCACACGCTGGAGAACCCTAAGATCCTATGGCTTTGGAACGTGACATCTGGCTTCAGATATATATTTTTTTCCTTTGTGGAGACTCCATGTTTAAATTGTTTTCTATGCCTATAACAAAGAGAAGAGGAAGGGGAAGGGGAAGGAGGAGAAAGAGGAGGTGGTGTTGGAGGAGGAAGACAAGGAGGCGAGGAAGAAGAAGAGGGAGAAAAGAGACAGAGGAGGCTCTGGGGTCTCATTCTGCTGGAGGAAACCTCTCCCAGGTGTCCTTCATAAATCCCCCCAGACCCAAGAGCATGTAAGTGAATGTAGGGGCAGACATGGACCTCATCCCTTCAGAGCTTCTGTTTTGACTGGGACATGCAGGAGTAGTTTAGAGGAAGGAAATTCTGTACTTTGCAACTTCATCTTCAGCAATGAAGATCTTCCCACTTATCCCCACCCCACCCCCACCTGCATCCTCTCCACTCCTCTCTATCCTCCGGTGGGCCCTTTATTGCTTCATTTTTGGAACTTCCTTGAAGCTGTTAGTATTTCCCTCCTGTGCCACCTACTGTGGTCAGGTTCCATCTCGTCACTACCTTGGCTTGGCCTTGCTTTATTTCTTCTAGAATGAGACATGTTCATAGGATAATAGTGCAGTAGGCACTTTTATAATAGAAAACAATGAGCGGCGATAGCAATATTATAGAAAACATGAAAAAGTTGAGCGCACCCCCGTCTTATTCTGCCAACATATCAGCACATCTCACCTTTCAGAGCTTTTGCAAGCACTCCCTGCGCCTCGCTTCTGTTGAGCACTCACCATATAAAATGTAGGTCCCCAGTGGCTTGAGAAGGCTGAGGCCTTTCCCGGTGTTGTCCCCACAGAGGCAATCCAAAACAATGTCCACTCCTTCAGCAGAGATTCTAAATGGCGAGACGACAAAGTAAAATATTGTAACCTGTCAGGGAACAAACTGTCAGTCCCTCTCCCGTCCCATGTCATACTGTTGACTCTCAGGAACACAGAGAGCTCTGAGAGCATCAAAACGTACAGCAGAAGCCTTGGAGGCGGAGGTATCCTCCTGAGTCCATCTCGAAGAATTTCACAAAGCTGGAGGATGCTAAGAACCCAGCTGGTGGTGCCAGCGTGGAAGGTCACAGTCTGTCTAGCCACCTCACTCAACGTCTCTGAGCTTTCTCCTTTGGAAAGTGGACCTAGCATGTCTTTTTGCGCTAGGAATGAAGTGAGATGACAAATGTGATGCTTGGCCCATTGCCAACCACAAAACAGTCACTCTGGAAGTCAGTCAACAACTCATATTTGTGGAGCTTGGGTCGGGTGCCCGGCTCTGTCCAAGGTGCTGAAGACAGAGTGGTACAACCAGCAAGTTCCCTGTCTTCATGGGGCTTCCAGTCTAGCAGGGTTTGCCTTTTTCCTTCTCCACCTCCCTCCTCAGCGAATCTATAAAGGCACACTAATTTAACTTGCAAACTTCTGTTTGTCCAGTCTCCAGGTTCAACCTATAAATACACTCTCAGAGGAACAGGGTTAAATAGAGGGGATCTTCCTACAGTGATGGAGGGGTCCAGCATGGAGGGAATCCACATCCATCCTCTGTTAGGAAGATTCCTTCATCTGTTTATTTATTTAACATTTAGAAATTCACTTTCTCATGCACTTAATCAACACGTACTGGGCTTCCTGGGGTAAAAGAGATTATGCAGGAGGGGCTGTAGGACTAGAACTCTCTGGAGATGTGTGGGAAAATATTCCTGCCCACAGAGTTACCAGTTGTGGCTGGACCCTGCTCTGGTCAGACAGGAAAGGCATTTCCTCAGGTTTGTGAGTTTGCAGGGGCTACCTTGTCCTAGCACACCACTCAGTTTTTCTACCCGCCACCCCCATCCTTCAGTAAAGTTCAGGACTACCACTAGCTCATGTCACCAGCTGTGTCCATGGTGTCACCAACTAGGAAGTTACACATGCACCTCCAGGGCTCAGACACGAAGGCGACCTTCTCATGCCCACAAGAGCTGAGTCTTAACAGGAGTGGGCCCTTTAAAAGCCCTCAGGCCTTGTCCAAAACCCAGCCCATTAGAGGCCCTTCCAAAGTCATCAGCTTTGCTTTCTACCCAACAGAGGGCTTATCTCATGGGTGTGTCCGTTCAAGTTCCATCTGTAAATTAGCAACTGATGCTTTTGAAGGTGGTGTTGGAGAAGACTCTTGAGAGTCCCTTGGACTGCAAGGAGATCCCACCAGTCCATCCTAAAAGAGGGTTCTGAGTGTTCATTGGAAGAACTGATGTTGAAGCTGAAACTCCAATACTTTGGCCACCTCATGCGAAGAGATGACTTATTGGAAAAGACCCTGATGATGGGAAAGATTGAAGGTGGGAGGAGAAGGGGACAGCAGAGGATGAGATGGCTGGATTTCATCACTGACTCGACGGACATGAGTTTGAGTAAACTCCAGGAGTTGGCGATGGACAGGGAGGCCTGGCGTGCTGCGGTCCATGGGGTCACAAAGAGTCAGACACAACTGAACGACTGAACTGAAGTGAGAAAATTAGGCCAGTGGATCTCAAACCTCGGTGTGTCAGAATCTCCCTGGGGGCCCTTTAAGACACAGATTGCCATCTCCCCCCTCCCCCACCCCAGCTCTAGGATTCACTTGGTCTGAGGTGGGGCCCAAGTATTTGCATTTCTAAGAAGTTCCCAGCTGCTGCTGCTGATTTCAGTTCCACACTGTGGAAGCCCCTGGTTTACTGTTTAATTAGTAATTAATTTGTTCATTGAATATTGAGCGCTGGTACTGCCCTAGGCATGGGGGATGTTGTGGTGAACCCGAACAGATTTGATTTCTTCCCCTTTTTTGGAGCTTACTTTAGGCAGATATGAATCAATAATTATACAAATAAAAATTAAATTGAAGTAGAATGGGGTCCAGTGCCACAAAGGTGCCATGAGACCGTCTACACTGAGGGTCTGCCTGATGAGGGCTGCCAGAGAAGACGTCCCTGGGGAAGTGACAAGTGGCAGGTGGAGCAGATATATGGGTGCAGAGAGGTGATAACAGGGTCCCAGGCAGAGGGAACAGCATGAGACAGGGCGCTCAGGGCCAGTGCACTGGGATGACCCTAAGGATGGGATGGGGAGGGAGGTGGGAGGGGGTTCAGGATGGGGAACACAGGTGCACCCATGGCTGATTCATGTCAATGTATGGCAAAACCCACCACAATATTGTAAAGTAATTAGCCTCCAATTAAAATAAATTCATTTTTTAAAATCATTAAAAAAATTAACTCTCCATAATGATCAAAACTGATTGCTTCATGCAAAAAAAATGCTCAATGTTGCCAATTACTAGAGAAATGCAAATCAAAACTACAATGAGGTATCACCTCAGAGCAGTCAGAATGGTCATCATCAAAAAGGCTACAAACAATAAACTCTGCAGAGGGTGTGGGAAAAAGGGAGCCCTCCTACACTTTCGGTGGCATTGGCAGCCACTGTGGAAAAACAATATCGAGGTTTCTTAAAAAACTAAAAATAGAACTACCATACGGTCAGCAATTCCACTCCTGAGCATGTACCTGGAAAAAAACACAATTCAAAAAGATACATGCATCCCAATGTTCATTGCAGCACTATTTACAATAGCTGAGACATGGAAGCAACCTAAATGTCCACTGACAGAGGAATGGATAAAGAGGGTGTACTATACACAAACAGACACACAAAGCAATATTGCTCAGTCATGAGAAAGAATGAAATAACACCCTTTGCAGCAGCATGGACGGACCTAGGAATTATCATACCAACTGGAGTAAGCCAGGAAGAGAAAGACAAGTATCATATGATATCACTTACCTGTGGAATTTTAAAAAATGGTACAAATGAATTTATTTACNCCCAGATGCCGCTAGTGGTAAGAAACCTGCCTGACAATGCAGGAGATGGGAGGGATTCGAGTTCGACCCCTGGGTTGGGACTATACCCTGGAGGAGGGCTCTGAGAACCCGCTGAGAACCCTGGAGAATCCCATGGACTGAGGAGCCTTGTGGGCTACAGTCCCGGGGGTTGCAAAGAATCAGGCACTACTGAGCACACGTGCATACATACGTGTGATATAAATGCACATGTCATTAGCACAACGTACTAGTAACACATGTCATATTACAGTCTCTATTATTATCTGAATAATGGTGGGTAGTAAACACAGTTCAGTGCACCTCTATTTGCAGCACTCCCACCCCTCTTTTAACTCTTAATTAATTCACTCAGGCAGTGAGAGGCCCTTGCAAGATCCTTGGTGATTTTCTAAAATAAATACTGCTCACCATTCTGTACTTAAGCAGAAAAGTGCTCTCCCTCATATTTATAGAAAATCTGTCCCCTCCCTTCTCCAACTCCCAAGGTGAATGCAAGATCAGCATCTAATTTATCCTCGGTTTCTCGCACGTGCCTGGCAAACAGCATGGACTCAATAAACATTTGCGGAAGACGGAGTGGATTTTCAATAAAAAGGATTTTGCAATTTACCTGCAGACCCAGAACATAAAATGAACAAGACAACCTAGTCTCCCAGCAACAGCAGTAAACGGAGATTTGCATGTACTTGTTTCTAATTGATTCCCCTTCCCTTGTAGGATGTAAGAGTTTGCAGCAAGCCTCGGCCTCCCTTCCCTGCAGCTAACAGTGAGCAGTAACAGCGGCGTGGTTCCTGCCTCCCACCTTGTGCCACGAACCGGGCTAAAAAGCTGCCTTAAATCCTTAAATCACTTGTAGGACATTTTGTTTCTCTTTTATAGCTGAAAATGGGGATTCGGAGAGGAAAAGGAACCTGTCCAGGGTTGTGGCGCATGTACGTGATAAGGCTGGGTCAGACTCAGCTGTCCCTGACTCCATGACCAATCTGCTATTAGTCCTTTTGTCCATCCCGCTAAGCACTCAAGCTGCTGACATGGAAATCTTAGAGAAAGCCATGGGTCCTTGACATCAGTCTGGAAGGCTTCATTGATCCACTCTGGAAAGCTCTGTCTCAGGTTAAGACAGGTGAACAGATTTCAACCAGCTTGGTCCTAATCCGGGGGCTGTTGAGGTCTCCTCAAGCAGAGCACAGACAGTGGGAAATCCCAGGCCAATAATTGTGAGGAAGTTGTTTGCGGGGAGGGAGATGGTTCTGCAACTCGACTCTTATCAACGGACTGGCAGTTCAAAGCAAGATCTTATTCCAGAAAATTTGGGCACAGTAGATGAACAATTTGAGGAGCCAGTTGCTGTTTAGTTGCTCAGTTGTGTCCAACTCTTTGCAACCCCGTGGACTGTAGCCCTCCAGGCTCCTCTGTCCATGGGATTCTCCAGGCGAGAATGCTGAAGTGGGTTGACATTTCCTTCTCAAGAGGATCTTCCCAACCCACGGTTCAAACCTCCGCCTCCTGCTTGGCAGGTGGGCTTCTTACCACTGTGCCACCTGGGAAGGTCAGAGGAGCAGGCACATCTGTGTAACAGGCTTAGTACATGCCTGAGACATGTTCAGCTGGTTAGACGACAATTTTTAACACAGCTGTCCTGGAATTAGGACCGAGCTTGGCTGAAGTTCTGGTTACCCACTCAACCAGAATTTAGAATGGATGCTCTTATGTGTAGAATCTAAAAAGGCATGCTACAGATGAACTTATTTACAAAACAGAAGCAGACTCACACACTTGGAGAGCAACTTACGGTTGCTGGGGAGGAGGGGAAGTGAGGGAAGAGATAGGGAGTTTGAGGTGGACATGTACAGACTGCTGTATTTAAAATGGATCACCAACAAGGACCTACTGGATACTGCAGGGGACTCTGCTCAATGTTATGTGGCAGCCTGGATGGGAGGGGGGCTTTGGGGAGAATGGAAACGTGGCTGAGTCCCTACGCTGTCCACCTGAAACTATCATAACACTGTTACCTGGTCACATTCCAGTACAAAATTAAAAATTCAATTTTAAAAAATCTACAAAATATTAACCGACTTTTGGACACAGTAGGGGAAGGGATGATTTGAGAGAAAAGCATTGAAACATATGCATTACCATATGTGAGATAGATAGCCAGCGTGAGTTTGCTGTATGACGCAGGGAACCCTAAGCTGGTGCTCTGTGACAGCTGAGAGGGGTGGTGGTTCAAGAGGGAGGGGACATACATATCCCTAGGGCCAATTCATGTTGATGTACAGCAAAAACCATGACAATATTGTAAAGTAAGTGTCCTCTAATTAAAAACAAAGAAAAGAAAAGATCTTTGATTATGGAATAGACGCTCCTATCAGGGCACTGAGATTCAGGAGGCAGCATCAGATTCTCAAGTAAGTGGAAGACAATGGAAAGACGGCTTCAAAGGGCCTCTCTGATACAGCGGTTCTCTCCTCCTCCTCATATACCACAACTCCAGCTTTGGGCAGACGGAACATATGGGAGAAGTGCACGGTCTTCCCTAAGCACCACACCCTCTCACCACAGGACCTTTGCACATGCAGGCCCACTGCCTGTAGCCCTCTCCCCTGTCTTTTCTCTTGGCTGATGCCCAGTCATCCTTTGAACCTCTGCCTCTTTGTCGCTCATTCCATCGTTAGAGAGCTATTTCATGACTGCCTCCAATAGGTTAGACCCTAAGCCTAACCCTATGGGAGTTCCTGGAGACGTAAAGGTGAACAAGTTATAAATGGTCCCTACCACTTTGGAGCTGCATTCCTCTAGAGGCAACAAATACTAATAAAATAAAAATACTACTAGAAGTACAGTCATACACTTAAACAGTGGAGGGAGAATGCCAGTCGCAACCACTGAACCACTGGGATCAGACCACGTGGGCACACTGCACTCTTGCAAATGTGTGGCAAGTAAGGGGCACGCACTCCAGTGCATGTGGACATGTGGAGGGCAAGACTAGACAGAATGGGAACTTGAAATTGATCCCCGTGGTCTCTCCAGTGCCATGATTTCTAGGTCACACGGACTGGTTCTTAGCTGGTCTATAAAAAAATCTATTTGAAAAGCCTCCCAAAGAGAATGAGACTTTACACAGTATCCTACATTTAGTGAAAAATGGAATTTTCTACTGCTAACTTGACATTTCCGAGATCACTTATGAAAGAGAATTAGGGTTATCTCTTCCACGAGCTGTTTTTGACTGTAAACAGCTCCTGGAAACCACCAATATTCTTGTGGTCAAAGAATGGAAAAGAATGAGCTTGGGGGTATATAGAGGAGACGCTTGGAGCAAACAGTGAGGGTGGATTGTTCTGTTCCCAGAACCGTCAGTTTACTTTTTCATCTTCGTCATGGCAGAAAGGCATTTGGACCAGGAGAAATAAATGACTGCTATCACAAAATTTAGTACATTGGAGACCTGAGCCCTCCTTATGCTTTTCATATGACAATACTGACTCCCACACTGGGATTCAGACACAGGTTTAGAAACTCTTCTTTTTCCCCACATCAGTGCTATCATTTACCTGCTCAACAATTCACTTGACTCAATTGTTGTAAGAAGAGCAAATTCACATCCCACTGCGTGGGCTGATCCATGTGACCCACCATCAAAGGCAGCAAAGAACATTCTATGTTTTCCCCAGTACGTTTTCAAAATCAGCTTCTCTTTATCTTGTTCACCGCTACAAAACTCTTGACACTCCCTGTAACATGACACTCCCTGTAACATGTATGTGCTGAGCATCTCCACAGTGAGAAGTTCCAGGGGACAGTGGCTGAGGGAAAAGAGAGAGAAGGAGGAAAAAAGTGAAAATCAATGGAGACAGGCCTTTTTCAATTGCTCAAGGTCTCATGGCACTGGAGAGACAACAGAGGATGACATGGTTGGATGGCATCACTGACTTGATGGACATGTGTTTGATCCAGCTTCGGGAGTTGGTGATGGATAGGGAGGCCTGGCGTGCTGCAGTCTGTGGGGTTGCCGAGAGTCGGACACGACTGAGCGGCTGAACTGAACTGAAGGTCTAAATATGGATTTTTTGTTTTAATCCAAAAAAGCAGTAGACACATTTCTCTGGGAAGACCTGGTGGAGGATACCTTTGATTGATGACCGATTTTGTCTATTATACAGCTCAGTGCTTCTCCTTGTGAGGTGCTAGTGGCACATCACTTCATCTGGAGACTGCTGGAAATGAAGGTTCTCGGGCCCCTACCCCAGACCTGCAGAATCAGAATCCCCAGGGGGTGGAGCCTGGCATCGGAGGTTTAACGAGCCTCCCAGGAGATCCTGATGCCACTCGTCATTCACGGCGCCATCCCACGTGGCGTGATTCATAGGCTAAGGCCCCTGGGATGCTCTGAATACCTTAATAGTGCATGTTTTATTTCAAGCCAACATGGCGCCTAGTTATTTGTCTGTATTTTGTAAGTTCCAGAGGGTAATTCTAATGGGCAGAGTCTGCTGAGATCCAGTGCTCTATGAAGTCTCCTTCTTCTAATTTGGTCAGTTACAGCCTTGACTATGCACCTCCCCGATGGCTCAGGGTGTAAAGAATCCACCTGCAATGCAGGAGACTCAGGAGACACAGGTTCGATTCCTGGGTCGGGAAGATCCCCCAGAGGAGGAAATGGCAACCGACGCCAGTATCCTTGCCTGGAGAACCCTGTGGACAGAGGAGCCTAGTGGGCTACAGTCCACGGGGACACAAAGAGTCAGACACGACTGATGGCTGAGCACAGCACAGCCTTGCCTACAATATGATTCCTTCTGAGACAAGGTTGACATCGGAGCCCATGGGTTTAGCGTGGGAGATCCTGTACGTGAGGATATGACTAACAGTCTTCTATAAGTCAGACAGGCAGGAAGAAAAAACGGTCGCCCCTCCATCAGCATGGTCTGAGGCTCTGCAGACCTGGAGACGTTCAGCCTCCCTGCTCCTGGGGCCTCGATGAGGCTGCTGAACANACAGCCTTGCCTACAATATGATTCCTTCTGAGACAAGGTTGACATCGGAGCCCATGGGTTTAGCGTGGGAGATCCTGTACGTGAGGATATGACTAACAGTCTTCTATAAGTCAGACAGGCAGGAAGAAAAAACGGTCGCCCCTCCATCAGCATGGTCTGAGGCTCTGCAGACCTGGAGACGTTCAGCCTCCCTGCTCCTGGGGCCTCGATGAGGCTGCTGAACACCCAGGCCAATTTCACTGATTGGAAGTAAGAGGCATTTCCTGGCCACCCACAGCTCTGCCCATCCACTGGTGGCAAGGTGAATATTTACATTTTTCCTCTGCTCAGGCTGCACTGAGCTCATGGAACAGGCTCTCAGGTGAGAAACAGTGGGCAAGGTGGTGAAGAGTCTAGATTTATTCACCCAGTGTCATCTGCGCAGAGCTTCCTGTGTATCGGGCAGGGTTCTCTGTGCTGCGCAAACACCAACTCATTCCATCCGCTCCCGTCCTCCATGAGGAGGGTACCACTTCATCTTCACCTTCCAGAAGAAAGAACTGAGGTGCAGAGAAGTGATGTAACCGCCCAAAGGCACACAGCAACAATAGAGACTAGATCTGAACCCACGTCGCCTGGCTCCAGCGTCCACAGCCCTAACCTCTCCCCTGCACTGCAGGACAGTAGTGGGTCTGGGGGCTACGAGGAGAGAAGGAAGGGGAAGCATCTCTCACTGGCCGGGTGCTCTTTGCCAAGCACTGGGCCAGGACCTTCCACACACATCTCATTTCACCCTCCCAGCAAAATACTCCCGGCATGAAGACAGACTCAGAAGGATCAAGGTTATCCTGCTAGTTGCTGGAAACTGAGGCTCAGAGAGGCTAATACTAGAGGCAGGAAGTGATGGGATCTAAACCCAAGCCTCCTGTCGCTAAAGCTCAAGTTTTTCGTTCTGACACCAAAACAGTTGCATAGAAACGAGACCCATCCATGGCTGCAGAGCAAGCTAGAGCTCTTGGCCCCCAGACTCACTTCTGTCCTGGAGCTGCTGTGTAAGCTGGTTGACCCCTAGATTCTTCTTCTCTAATTCGGGGATGATAACATTTACTCAATGAGGTCAACTGTGGGTCAAAGGAGGCAACAAGTGTGATGTGATTCACCACAGAAGACTCAGAGCAGGTGCTCAATAACCAGGCTTCCAAAGCCGCCTCTTCCAGGAAGCCATTCTGGAGATCCCTAGTGGAGTTAATATCTCCTCGTTGCTCAGTTGTGTCCGCTCTTTGTGACCCCGTGAACTGCAGCATGCCAGGCTTCCCTGCCCTTCACTATCTCCTGGAGTTTGCTTAAATTCATGTCCATTGAATCAGTGATGCCATCCAACCATCTCATCTTCTGTGGCCCCCTTCTCTTTCTGCCTTCAATCTTTCCCAGCATCTGGGTCTTTTCCAATGAGTCAGCTCTTCGCATCAGGTGGCCAGAGTACTGGAGCTTCAGCTTTAGCATCAGTCCTTCCGATGAATATTCAGGGTTGATTTCCTTTAGGACTGACTGGTTTATCTCCTTGCTGTACAAGGGGCTCACAAGAGTCTTCTCTAACACCACAGTTCGAAAGCATCAAATCTCTTGCTTTGCCCTAAAAGTCGTACACATCACTCTTCAACCATCTTCCACTCTGTGCTGTGATTCTTCCCTCTTCCTCCCTCCTGTTCCTGTCTCTTTCTTTTGAAAAATCTCTTTCTCTTGTATCTCCCACTAGCCTATCAGCTCCTATAGGGGAGGACCATGTCTTATTTACCCGTATCCACAGCAGTGAGTCTCACTGGACAGGTCTCAGTAGCTTCATGTTGAATGGATAAAGTGCAGAAGAGATGGAAGTTTGGTGGCAAAAAGCAAGGTGGTCACAGAGGACCCATGATGTCAGAGGGCGACTGAGGCTGGGACTTCACACGTGTGCCCTATTTAGAAGAGGAAGCTTGGAAGGATGGTCCTAGATGCTGCCCAGTAGGCTTCCTTGCTTTCTCCCTTGCTTAGATGCTGATCTGCCCCACATGCCTTGGGCAGTTCTGACTTTACATCAATGACGGGAAATGGACTGGAAATGTATGTGCTCACTCTACGGATGGGCTGTGTGACTGTGGAAAGATATTTCATTTCTTGGCACCTCCATGGTCTCATCTATAAAACAGAGAAAGGACTGTCGACTCCAAATGTTGGTCTGAGGTTCACACACAGACAGATGAGCACTCAGCCCAGTGCCAGGCAGAGAGCAGAAGCCCGGTCCTTGTTTAATGCCCTTGTGCAATCCTCACGTGCATGCTGTGTTATCTTCCGCCTCCGGTTAAGCCCCACGTGGACTGCAAGGCAGGGAGCTGAGTTGGAAGGGTTTAGCTTAGAGCCACCACTCTCCCCTTCTTACCTCCCAGCAGGCATAGCTGTGAGCCTAAGTTTGGGCATCTGTACTGTAAATGTTTAAAGTTTTCTACATATCATGTGATGTTTTGACATGTTAAGAACCTCACNTGGGGGGAGGTAGGTGGGTGGGAAGACTAGCCTCTGCTTGGCCCTGGGAAGGGAAGTCCGGGTCTGGGCACTGCACGGAGCCACTTTCTCATCGTGGGGATGGGCTCTAGAGAACAGGGCTCCTTTCAGTTGCATCTCTTGGGGCTTAAAATATTTGCCCTCCTTAATGCATTCCTGCCTAGATGCATCCCTTAATCACTTTAAATCCAGGATTTCAGCCTCACTGGTGTAATTAGCTCCTTGGAAGGTTTAGGAGTTTTTGTGTGAGAGCTTGGGGGCCCCTGGGAAGGAAGGATTGCCAGATCAAATCTAAATTTTGCTAAATCTGGCAATCCTACTGGGATTGACCTTCTGCTGGGGCCCCAGAGAGTTGAGTGGGAAACTGGCCGTCCCTCCAAGCTGGCTTGGTGCATACCACGCCCCCTCCCCTCTACCCCCACAGACTTCACTCCTGCCCCGCATTGCCCACCTTGCTTCTCAGAGGCCAGTGTGACCCCATACACCATCAAAAGAGACAGCTTGTAGCAAGGTCCCTTCAGTGTGCCAAAAATAGGCAGGTAGGCAGAAATCCTGAGCAGATGGGTAGACCTTACCTGCTGTCTCCTTCCTCATTTCTGGACCTGCCTTAGGGGTTTAAACACAGGCTTTGAGAAAGACCCTTCTGAGTGTGAAGCCTGTTTCCGTCTTTGCCAACCATGTGGCTTTGGCTAAGGAACTTCACTTCCACAAGCCTCAGTATCCTGAACCGCAAAATGGGTTGATGATAAGGGTAAACACCACATAGGGTGGTTGTCAGCACACATAAAATAATGAGTGCAAGGTATTTGGCAGCATGTGTTTTAAACAATTAAGCAACACATACATTCCTGTGTTAAATTTATGTGTGAAAATGAACTTGCTCAGTTCTGTCTGACTCTTTGCTTGCCAGGCTCCTCTGTCCATGAGATTTTCCAGGCAAGAATACCAGAGTGGGTTGCCATTATAATTCACAAAATTTGAAAAATTGAAATTTTNCATGTGTTTTAAACAATTAAGCAACACATACATTCCTGTGTTAAATTTATGTGTGAAAATGAACTTGCTCAGTTCTGTCTGACTCTTTGCTTGCCAGGCTCCTCTGTCCATGAGATTTTCCAGGCAAGAATACCAGAGTGGGTTGCCATTATAATTCACAAAATTTGAAAAATTGAAATTTTTTAATTAAATTTAAAAACTGCTACTAGGTATCATCTTGGATCTCATTTATGCATCAGTTTGTCTATTCAAAGAGTTATGAGTAAAACTCACATAGTGGTGCTGAGAGTATGGAGTGGGGGAGGGTCTTGTGAAGGAGACAGGCAGTTCAGCATGACAGGTAGCTCAGGGCCCCTGTGATGGGGCCTTCCTTCCTCACTCATCACCCACTACTTGCAGCTCCGTGCTTTCCCTGACCTTCTGTGCCATGTTTCCTGGCAGCCTGGAAAACTCACCTTTATCTGTAAGAATTCTGCTGACATAGCATCCCTCCCGCATAGAGAATTAACCCTTCTTTCTCCCAAGTGCTTCCATTAGTACAGACCCCACATTCTAGTTCATGTATCCAGTTGCTTATCCGTCTCCTCCGGAGAGCTGGGAGTTATCACAAGGCAGGAACTGCCTCCTGCATCTCTCTCTCTGCAGAGGCCCCTCTCTGGACCAAGCATAGGCCGGGCACCTGTATATATCACTCTATTTCACTGGACCCCAGGTTTATTCAGCCCCAGGAAAGAGCTCTCTTTCCTTGGAATAGTGTGACTAGCCTGATTTTGAAAGCCCTTGATAGCATCCCCTGATGGACAGTCTTGGGTATCACTTTTTATTGTTGTTTTTATTTAGTTGCTAAGTC
>SJYA01002520.1:3285042-3318399 GCA_006410615.1 Neotragus moschatus | reverse complement strand
GGGGGGGGGGGGGGGGGGGGGGGGGGGGGCGAGAAGGACTCGGGCTTGTGTGAGCAAAGGTGAGGCTGAGAGATAGTCTCTCTATCCAGTCAAACGGTTGAGGAGCCCAAGCGCGGTTTGAACAGGGGCTGCGTGGGGGATTCTCTGGGGTTTCTCATGGAGTTAGCTGCAGGATGGACGCTGTCAGAGGGGCCAGTGGCCAGCCTGGGATGGGTAGAGGGCAGGGCCCACAGCTGACAGCCTGGTGGGTGCCCATGAGAACAGGTGAGGCTGCTTCTTGCTGTATCCTGCACACTTTACCAGCTGAACAGTTGGGGTTTTTTTCCATCTTAATATGAGCAATAATATTCTGAAAGGCAAGTGTGGCCTTTCAAGTGTGTTGCTGGGGAACTGGATGGGTCCCTGGGGTTATATAAACTCAGCAAGACTAGTCTGTGTGTTTGGAGTTCTCAGCGCGTGTCCAAGGGCCGGAACTACAGAGGTACATTTTTCTTCAAGTCTAATTATGTCTTATGTGTTTGAGAAAAGTGATGCTTGAAAAGAGGCTTGTGTGACAGCCCTGCTAATTCATGAGATCATTGTGCAGACACCTGTCTGGGAGGAGGAACAAAGGATGCTGAGATCGGCTTTACCTGCCCCTTGCTCCAGGTTCCAACAGCCAGCCACCCCGCTGACTGTCTGATTTGTTGCTCTCTTGCTTCTGGCTGTTAAGTGCCACAGTGGCACTGAGTAATATTTTCTAACCAGAGAGTGATAATAATAACATGATGATAATAGTAATAATAGCAGCTGACACTGGAGTTTTCTGTATGCCGGTTAGCTTGCAAAGCCCACTCCATAAACCTCTTTTATAATGCTGTACAAAAACTGAGATCGATATTATATCCATTTTTACAGATGAAGAAATAAGATCCAAGGGAGTTAAAGCACTTATTCAGGGTCTCTCACATGGAAAACAGAAGTTAGGATGAAAACTAGCTCAGACTTTGGAATCTGAGCACCTGAAGTTCTGTACTATCTCTATTCATGAGATCCAAGGTAAGAGAAACCCAAGTAAGACGGTAGGTGTTGCGAGAGGGCATCAGAGGGCAGACACACTGAAACCATACTCAGAAAACTAGGCAATCTGATCACATGGACCACAGTCCTGTCTAACTCAGTGAAACTAAGCCATGCTCTGTGGGGCCACCCAAGATGGGTGGGCCATGGTGGAGAGGTCTGACAGAATGTGGTCCACTGGAGAAGGGAATGGCAAATCACTTCAGTATTCTTGCCTTGAGAAGCCCATGAACAGTATGAAAAGGCCAAATGATAGGATACTGAAAGAGGAACTCCCCAGATCAGTAGGTGCCCAATATGCTACTGGAGATCAGTGGAGAAATAACTCCAGAAAGAATGAAGGGATGGAGCCAAAGCAAAAACATACCCGGTTGTGGATGTGACTGGTGATAGAAGCAAGGTCCGATGCTGTAAAGAGCAATATTGCATAAGAACCTGGAATGTTAGGTCCATGAATTAAGGCAAATTGGAGATGGCAAGAGTGAACATCAACATTCTAGGAATCAGTGATCTAAAATGGACTGGAAGGGGTGAATTTAGCTCAGATGACCATTATATCTACTACTGCAGTCAGGAATCCCTTAGAAGAAATGGAGTAGCCATCATNAAGTTGGAAGTGGTCAAACAAGAGATGGCAAGAGTGAACGTCGACATTCTAGGAATCAGCGAACTAAAATGGACTGGAATGGGTGAATTTAACTCAGATGACCATTATATCTACTACTGCAGTCAGGAATCCCTTCGAGGAAATGGAGTAGCCATCATGGTCAACAAAAGAGTCCAAAATGCAGTACTTGGATGCAATCTCAAAAATGACCGAATGATCTCTGTTTGTTTCCAAGGCAAAAACCATTCAATATCACAGTAATCCAAGTCTATGCCCCAACCAGTAACGCTAAAGAAGTTGAAGCTGAAGGGTCCTATGAAGACCTACAAGACCTTTATAACTAACACTCCAAAAAGATTTCATTTTCATTATAGAGGACTGGAATCCAAATGTAGAAGTCAAGAAACACCTGGAGTAACAGGCAAATTTGGCCTTGGAATACAGAATAAAACAGGGCAAAGACTAATAGAGTTTTGCCAAGAGAACGCACTGGTCATAGCAAACGCCCTCTTCCAACAACACAAGAGAAGACACACTATCCCTGCCTTCAGGGACACAGCAGCCTAGAGCTTATTTCCAGCTGGGAAATTAACAAGAGGAGAAGCTCCAGCACTAAATCTGCCTGCCTCTTGAAAGGCTGGTTGTATCAACAGATGGTCCCCTCCTCCTCCTGAAGATAGCTCAACTCTGCTGAGTAACCCCCCAGGCTGTCCTCAGCTCCTGGGGTCAGGGGGGAAGCCCACTGACCAAACCCACAGAGAGGAATCCATTCTGCTTCATTCTAAGCAGAAGCTGGGTTTCTCTGCCCATGGCCTCCCAGTGCTTAAAAAAACACAAGCTCTATACGCAAAGAGACCCAAGTACACATGCAGGCCCATGCTCTCTATGGCTGGGTGACCTGAAAGAGGTAACTCAGCCTCTCTGTGTCTCAGTATAACAGGGAGGAAACAGTATCTGCCTCACAGCCACTGTATGGAAATTACTGAACTCTATTTTAGCTCTTATTCCCTCATGATCTGATATATATGTTCAACGAATATTGAGTGAACAAAGCCTCTGTCTCAGAGGCCAAATTTAACCTTTATAATGTTGATAATAAAGATAGTTTCTCTGGCTCACTCATGACTTACTGTAAAGGCGTTAAAAGCAACTAAAAATAAAGATCAAGTGAGGCTTATCCAGACATAGACCTAGCTTGGAAGAAATGTTTTTCGATATGTTTTTCTTAACCTAAGGTGTATTGCTGACTTGTGAAAGTCAGGCAGGGGCAGCCAGCATCAGAGGTTTTCAGAAGCAGGGAGGTGGGGCCTGGTGCCACGACACGTCTCTGCAACAGCTTTCACATTTAGGAGGGTGAGGGCCTGTTTCTCGGGGTCAGTGGTTATGCAATGAGGGTCTTACACATCCCAGGGGGTCCCCAGGCCACAGCCCTTCCTGCTGATGGCTGAGATACAGTTAGTCCTTGTGTCTTCTATTATTCACGGACAGGACATGGACATTCAAGGATATGATAGAGGCAGTTTATCCTCTTAAAATTTTCAGAGATTCCGTTTCCAAGAATTGCAGGCCCCTGGGGACTCGGAGGTCTTGCTATGGTGTAGTCCCTCTTATCCAGGGCATAGGGTAGAGGGCAGACAGAAGACAGGGGCGGTGCAGACAGTTCTGAGGCTGCCTCTGTGGGGCAATCTCAAGGGCGATGGATGGGGGAGTTCCTGGTCCCGGAATTCCGAGTGCAGATTTGATCCTTCCATCTAAAGAATGGCTGTGGGCTTGGAAACAACTCTGAAACTCTGGATCTGGGAAATTACAATAGCTCATTTTTACTGGGTGTTTATCATGTGCAAGTATACTGCTTCAAGTTCAGAGGTACTGCCTGAGGCTGGCCAGAATGTCACCCTGCTTTACAAGTGAGAAAGCCGACTCTCCAAGGGGTTGGAAGATGGAGCTGGGACTAAGCCCAGGGAATCCGGCTCTAGAACTCATGGTCTGAAGTCTTCATTGGTACGTACTCTTCCTCGGGGATGGTTGTTACGAGGGCTACGTGAATTCTGTTTGCAATGACCCTGGTACACAGCTGGTGTGGGACACAACTGGATGTCTCTGTCTCCTTCTGGTTCTGAGATCTCATGCACGCGCCCTCTAGTTGGGTGCTGAAGAGTACAGACTGGGTATAGCCGGACCGTGGGATGACAGAGCGGGATATGGGTGAAACGGCCACAGGGCCTTGAAGAGGGGGCCTCAGTCAAATAATAACACACACCAGAGGCAGAGAGGAGACTCGGAACAATATTCAGAATATGGGATGGCATGAGCTAGACTGCCAAAGATGGCTTACTAGGCTGAAATTTACAAGATCCCTAGGAGTGATTTTTTTTTTTCTTTCTGAGATTAAATCAAGGATGGGACTCTCCTTAGCTCATCAAATATGTTTTCTAGGCCATAAAAAATGGCTTGCAACAGCATTTTGGTTCACAAGTGTTTACTGCATTTATGATGTAGCAGTAACAAATCAGTGGTAAAGAATACACCTGCCGATACAGGAGATGCAGGTTTGATCCCTGAATTAGGAAGATCCCCCGGAGAAGGAGATGGCAACCCACTCCAATATTCTTGCCTGGGAAATCCCATGGACAGAGAAGCCTGACAGGCTACAGTCCATGGGGCCACAAAGAGTTGGACACGACTGAGCAACTAACAAAGATTTGACTGGGTCTTCCCAGGGGGCACTTGCGGTAAAGAATCCAGCGCAGGAGATGCCAGAGACAGTGGTTCAGTCCCTGAGTCGGGAAGATCCCCTGGAGTAGGGAGTGGGCAACCCAGTATTTGAGTCTGAAAAATTCCATGGACAGAGGAGCCTGGCGGGCTAGAGTCCAAGGGGCTGCAAAGAGCTGGACATGACTGAGCGACTGAGTGCACACAGAGATTGGATTAGGTGTGTTATCTTCTTAGACCATCTGACTCTGCTACTGTCAGAGGAAATCCACAGCATCTTCAGAGATCAGACAGAGCAGTGGAGACTCTTGGGCAATTTCGATGAGAAAGTGACTGGCTCTAGATTGAATTATTGCCCTAAACGATATTGAAGTTTCTTTCCAAATCACATTTAGGTTGGCATTTCTCACTTCCTGTCTGCAAATTCTGCTTCACAGCCTCTGATAAAGTCAGACAGAAGAAGTCTTGGTACCGAGGTTCACTCCCCTCTGGGGACTCGAGAGAAACGNTTCCTTCTCCAATGCATGAAAATGAAAAGTGAAAATGAAGTCGCTCAGTCGTGTCTGACTCCCAGCGACCCCATGGGCTGCAGCCCACCAGGCTCCTCCATCCATGGGATTTTCCAGGCAAGAGTACTGGAGTGGGGTGCCATTGCCTTCTCCGAGAAACGTCTATAGCGGGCACTAAAGTAGAAGATGAACAAATACGTGTTGAATGAATGAATAAATGAAGGAATGAATGATTGAGTTGTTGAGTGGAAAGAGAAGCATGTTCAAATCAGCCAGAGGAGGGTGTGAATCCTAGTTTTGCGACTTATTACTTGCTTTTCACCATGAAAAGGGAAGCAACCCAGAGAAAGTGGCTCTATGAATTCATTTCCTATTGTTGCTACAAAAAATTACCATCTAGTTCCATGGCTAAAAACAAATAAAACCAATTTATTCTGCCAGAGTTTTATATTATAATAGGATATATAACAATGCAGTCTGTATTACATTATATACAGAGGTTTTATATTGTAGTTCTGGAGACCAGAAATCCAAAATGGGTTGCCTGAGGCTAAAATCAAGGTTTTAGCGGGGTTGTGTTCCTTCTGGAAGCTCCAGGGGAGACCCTTTCTCTGTCTCTTTCAGTATCAAGGGGCTGCCCACATCCCTTGGCTTATGGTCTCTTCCCCCCATCCTTAAGGCCAGCAGTGGAACATCTCTGAATCTCCTTCTGACTCTTTTTATCAGACCCACCTGGAGAATCCAGAAGGGTCTCTCCATCTCAAGGTCCTTTCCTTAATCCCATCTGCATAATCCCTTTTGCTGTATAAGGGATTAGGACGTGGATGTCTGGGGTGGGGTGGGGGGAGTCAGGGATGGAGAGAGAATCACCCTGCCTACCACAGCTGTGCTGTACGCCAGGTCGCTTCAGTCACGTCCGCCTCTTTGCGACCCTATGGACCATACCCCACCAGGCTCCTCTGTCCATGGGGTTCTCCAGGGAAGAATACTGGAGTGGGTTGTCATTTCTTCCTCTAGGTGATCTTCCCAACCCAGAGGTTGGACCCATGTCTCGCGTCTCTTGCTGCCCACAGCATCTGGGCCAAATTTATCTAACGGTGATGGGCAACACCCTGTACCTCTCCAGAGCATCACAGATCATGCATGAAAAGTCCTCCCCAGGGAGTCCTCCCTATCTTGAGAGCAGTGGCTGGCTGTCTTCTCTGGAGGAATCTAGGTCTGCCCCGGGGGCGGCCTGCTGGTCTTTCCACTGTGGGGTGGTGACATGGTCCGGGTTCCCTTCAGAACCTGTTGGTTTTTATAAGACTGTGTCAAGTCCACCCCATCTCGCTTGAGTGTTCACATACGTGGATATGCACTTGGCAAAAAGACTTTCCTCACACGGAACCTTGAACTCCACGCTGCACGCGTATTCGTGCATGCTAAGTCATTTCAGTTGTGTTCGACTCCTTGTGACCCTATGGACCATAGCCCACCAAGCTCCTCTGTCCATGGGATTCTCCAGGCAAGAACACTTGTGAGTTGCCATGCCCTCCTCCAGGGCATCTTCTCAACCCAGGGATCGAACCAGTGTTTCTTGTCTCCTTCATGGGCAGGCAGGTTCTTTATCACTAGTGCCTCCTGGGAAGCCCCCATGCCACATACCACCCATCAAATCTTGATTGAGAAAAATGCTATTTAGAGACCCAAGCACCTGAGAGCTGGGCAGTCCAACCCCACCCTTCAAGCATCCATGGGTTTAGCCAGACCACATCCTTTTGGCCCCAGGCTATTCACTTTCACTAAACTTTGCTCTACTTAGTGCTATTAGACTACTTAACAAGCACATCATAAGAAACAGCATCACAGAAAAAGTTGCATTTATTGTAACTGTTTTGTGAGTGGATATTCATTACATGTCAGCATGCATTTCTTATGAGAAAGGACAGATAATTTTCCCTGGTCTTAAAATCCAGCACTGGGATTTCCCTGGTGGCTCGGTGGTTAAGACTCTGGGCTTTCACTGCAGGGGCATGGGTCTGATACCTGGTGGAGGAGTTGAGATCCCACAACCTGCATGGCCTGGCCAAAAACAAGGTAACTAACAAACAACACCTCAGTACTGGTTATGGTTTCCCTAGTGACTGGTTTATTTCCATCAAATGAACACTAGTGCACATGGCTGATCATTTTTCTCCCTTTCCACAACCCACTATTAGGAAGCCAAGAACCTTCAGCAAAGCTATTAGACGTCAATGCCTGCATTATAGGCATCACTGGTTACCTACCCTCGTCGTCCTTTTCCCCAATTCCTTCCTGCTTCACGTTTTAGTTCTTACCGTCCTTTAGTTTAGTTCAGAGTTTAGTCCTCTCGTGTCTGTGAGCCCAGAATAAGGCATGGTAAGAACTTCTGTTATATCCCAAGACATTTTTTTCTCTTTTGTGAGACCCAGGTCCCTGATACATTTCTCTTGGTTCCAAGAAGAACAAACTCAAATGAAAAACAAAAAATCAAAACATATAGCCAAGCAAACGTCAATGCCGATGTTTCAACACAGACTCTCAGCAGAACTGAATCCAGCTCCACTGTAAAGCCTGGCACTGAGGTTGATAAAAGGAAAAGAGGTCTCTCACACTTCACATGCCGAGCACACCGAGCTCATAAATGCCAGTGTTCTAAATGGCTTGCTACCTGTTAATTGATTCACTGGCACTGAGATCCATTTCTTTTCTGGGGCATATTTAACTTTTATTGTATCTTTGCTCATGGTCAAAAGACATTGGCAAATTTGCTAAAGTGATTGAAGATACTCTTCTTAAAGGCATTCCTGAAGTTTTGCCTTTATATCGTTGTATGCTTGTCTTCTTGGAAAGGAAAACCAGAAATGAGTTTTACAGTATATAAGGTTTTGGTAGTTGTAGAAAGCCAAAATTAAAACAAACAAACAAACAAAAAAACCTTAGTAGAACCACCGATGAAAAAATCTTTAAGATATACACAACCTAAGAGTTCATTTCTGAGTTCATAAAATGACAGAATCCTCAACACCAAGAACCTCTCACACCCTACTGGATAGTGTATCCAGACCTTCTCTTTTTAATCTCTATTCTCATAGAGCCCAAGACGTAGTATGTATTCAACACACAGTCACTGAATCAATGACTAACATCTCTCACTCTCGGCCCATGGAATTTCCCAGTCAAGACATGACTTAGTGACTGAGCACAAGTACCTCTCATTCTCAAAGGTTAGAGTTCTCCCCCAACCCCAAGACACCTAGGGGAACACAGTGCTTGCCATGGGGCAGGCGGGCAGTACCTATGATGTGCCTGGTACTGAGATCCAGCCAAACCATGCAAGAAATCTCTGCCATTCCTGAGGTCCAGGGCTCAGAATTTTAATTTCCTTTAAATTTTAAAGGGCAGCGATTTTAATTTCCTTTATTTCCTCCCTTGACAAGACACACCTTACAGATGACATTCCTACAAGCAACCACTCTCATGGGTAGACTTAGGTTAAAGTGTCATTCCCACTGTGCTAGTACAATCTCCCTGTACCTCCCTGCCGCTCAAGAAAATATATCAGAACACAAATGAACAAGGACACCGTTAATCTGGGGAGTATCACGAATTTGTGGCAGTTATTGAAAAGAGTAAATCATCCGCCATTTTGGTATTTCAGATAATGTCAGTTGTACATGACCTACGGAGCATCTCGCAGTGATTGACATGAAAGTTCACTGGGATGCCAAGACTGAGAGTAAGCGCCTCTCTACAGAATCCACCACTGAGACACACCATCAAGGAGATCTTTCCAAACTCCAGAGAAACCATCTCTGAGGCTCACATTAACCCCAACGCATTCATCCATATGAACTCTGCTGTGCATGTGAGGTTCAGGAGAACCACAGTGATCATCTCTAGGAACGGGCACAGCTCACGAAGAAACATCACCAACCGCGTGTCGCTCCACTCTCTCCACCCTGACCTCGGGGAGGACGTGCAGCAGCCCACTCACCACGCCGCCGCCAGCCGAGTGTATGAGCACAGACATCCCTTCTCGGAGGTTGGCGACTTCGAAGAGCATCATGTAGGCGGTGACGAAGTTCATGGGGAAGGCAGCGGCCTCAGAGAAGCTCATGTCCTCGGGGATCTTGTAGACAAATTCCACGGGTGTGCACGCCACCTCTGCCCAGGCGTTATAATTGACGAATGCCATGACACGGTCCCCGATCTGGCGAGAGGGAAGCCCGGGGTTAGTGGAGGTTTCTCAGTCTCTTTTGAGAGATTTCTCAAATGCACTTAACGATCCAGCGAAAACTATAGAGTCCTTCCCAGGGGGAAAAAAAGAAGTCTCAAACCCTAAAATACGCACACCCTCACCTCACCTGCCTTTTGAGGCATTTGTGGATGCTCCAAACCAATCTCTGCAAGCTTCCCTCTAGCCCTCTTCCGGAGCATAAATGTACGGCGTGCACCACATTGCACGCCTTGGAATGTTAGTGTCAGAAGGTCACATTACCAGTCCGACCTCTCATCTAACCTCCCTGTTTCAAGATGTGGAGGGTCAAAGGGGCAGGGCTGGGAGTCAGTCTCCTCTCTTTGGTTCTCTCCCAGCCCATATTGATTCCCTACCAGGCCAGTTCACTGCAGTATTTGCACCAAAGGTTAGCACCGGATTACCGATGGCATCAGATGTGAAACGTGGTGCGTCAGAAAAGTCATGTAAATCTGAGTGCAGGGAATTGAATAAAAGCAACCAGGCTCAGAGAGAAATAGAAAGAAATAGGAGAATGCCAGCGGGTGTAAGGAGTGACCACCAACCTTTATTGCACACGTATTATACGGCAGACGTTATCCTAAGGCTGTCATGTGTTTTACCTCCTGATCAGATGAGGCAGGGCTGAAGACTGTGGGGTTTTTTTGATGTATGCAACCTAAGAGTTCATCTCTGAGTTCATAAAATGACAGAATCCTCAACACCAAGAACCTCTCACATCCTACTGGATAGGATATCCAGACCTTCTCTTTTTAATCTCGATCCCCATAGAGCCCAAGACGTAGTGTGTATTCAACGCACAGTCACGGAATTAATGAGNCTGTCACGTGTTTTACCTCCTGATCAGATGAGGCAGGGCTGAAGACTGTGGGGGTTTTTTTGATGTATGCAACCTAAGAGTTCATCTCTGAGTTCATAAAATGACAGACTCCTCAACACCAAGAACCTCTCACATCCTACTGGATAGGATATCCAGACCTTCTCTTTTTAATCTCCATCCCCATAGAGCCCAAGACGTAGTGTGTATTCAACGCACAGTCACGGAATTAATGACTGAGAGATGTCACTCATTGTGGTTTTTCTTTTTTACATAGCCAGACACCAGGCAGAAAAGAGAAGAGTGGTCTTCCCTTTAAAGTGGGTATAATCGTGTGCTAAGTTTTTTTTTTNATGATGTGCCTGGTACTGAGATCCAGCCAAACCATGCAAGAAATCTCTGCCATTCCTGAGGTCCAGGGCTCAGAATTTTAATTTCCTTTAAATTTTAAAGGGCAGCGATTTTAATTTCCTTTATTTCCTCCCTTGACAAGACACACCTTACAGATGACATTCCTACAAGCAACCACTCTCATGGGTAGACTTAGGTTAAAGTGTCATTCCCACTGTGCTAGTACAATCTCCCTGTACCTCCCTGCCGCTCAAGAAAATATATCAGAACACAAATGAACAAGGACACCGTTAATCTGGGGAGTATCACGAATTTGTGGCAGTTATTGAAAAGAGTAAATCATCCGCCATTTTGGTATTTCAGATAATGTCAGTTGTACATGACCTACGGAGCATCTCGCAGTGATTGACATGAAAGTTCACTGGGATGCCAAGACTGAGAGTAAGCGCCTCTCTACAGAATCCACCACTGAGACACACCATCAAGGAGATCTTTCCAAACTCCAGAGAAACCATCTCTGAGGCTCACATTAACCCCAACGCATTCATCCATATGAACTCTGCTGTGCATGTGAGGTTCAGGAGAACCACAGTGATCATCTCTAGGAACGGGCACAGCTCACGAAGAAACATCACCAACCGCGTGTCGCTCCACTCTCTCCACCCTGACCTCGGGGAGGACGTGCAGCAGCCCACTCACCACGCCGCCGCCAGCCGAGTGTATGAGCACAGACATCCCTTCTCGGAGGTTGGCGACTTCGAAGAGCATCATGTAGGCGGTGACGAAGTTCATGGGGAAGGCAGCGGCCTCAGAGAAGCTCATGTCCTCGGGGATCTTGTAGACAAATTCCACGGGTGTGCACACCACCTCTGCCCAGGCGTTATAATTGACGAATGCCATGACACGGTCCCCGATCTGGCGAGAGGGAAGCCCGGGGTTAGTGGAGGTTTCTCAGTCTCTTTTGAGAGATTTCTCAAATGCACTTAACGATCCAGCGAAAACTATAGAGTCCTTCCCAGGGGGAAAAAAAGAAGTCTCAAACCCTAAAATACGCACACCCTCACCTCACCTGCCTTTTGAGGCATTTGTGGATGCTCCAAACCAATCTCTGCAAGCTTCCCTCTAGCCCTCTTCCGGAGCATAAATGTACGGCGTGCACCACATTGCACGCCTTGGAATGTTAGTGTCAGAAGGTCACATTACCAGTCCGACCTCTCATCTAACCTCCCTGTTTCAAGATGTGGAGGGTCAAAGGGGCAGGGCTGGGAGTCAGTCTCCTCTCTTTGGTTCTCTCCCAGCCCATATTGATTCCCTACCAGGCCAGTTCACTGCAGTATTTGCACCAAAGGTTAGCACCGGATTACCGATGGCATCAGATGTGAAACGTGGTGCGTCAGAAAAGTCATGTAAATCTGAGTGCAGGGAATTGAATAAAAGCAACCAGGCTCAGAGAGAAATAGAAAGAAATAGGAGAATGCCAGCGGGTGTAAGGAGTGACCACCAACCTTTATTGCACACGTATTATACGGCAGACGTTATCCTAAGGCTGTCATGTGTTTTACCTCCTGATCAGATGAGGCAGGGCTGAAGACTGTGGGGGTTTTTTTGATGTATGCAACCTAAGAGTTCATCTCTGAGTTCATAAAATGACAGACTCCTCAACACCAAGAACCTCTCACATCCTACTGGATAGGATATCCAGACCTTCTCTTTTTAATCTCCATCCCCATAGAGCCCAAGACGTAGTGTGTATTCAACGCACAGTCACGGAATTAATGACTGAGAGATGTCACTCATTGTGGTTTTTCTTTTTTACATAGCCAGACACCAGGCAGAAAAGAGAAGAGTGGTCTTCCCTTTAAAGTGGGTATAATCGTGTGCTAAGTTTTTTTTTTTTTCCCCATAACATATCATTATTCAAGGGAAATACAAAGTAAACCATCACGAACAGCTTGTAAGAGTTGCCAAGTGCTAGTCCAATGGAACCATTCTGCTATCTGATGTTAGGATTGCACTGTGATTCTTTAATGCAATACTCAAATTGTTACAGTCATAGTGATGTCTCAGTAAACCAATGGCTCTCATATATCTGTGTTTTAGTTTACTTTTTTTTTGAGTAACTGATGCTACTATTTCCTTCTAGTTTAGCCTTTCTCTTTTACCTCTGTTCAACAAACAACAACAAAAGCCTCCCGTGAGACTGGTTTTTTTAATAGCTCCATATTACAGATGAAGGATGAGATGTTTTTGCAGACACTTAAACTGAAGCAAAGAGAAGGTCACATCACTGATCTGACCCAAAAGTCATGCAGCCAGAGAGCAGCTGGACCTGGATGTAAACATAGCAAGGCTGACTCCAGGTACAAATAGCTAATTCATTACACCTAAGTGCTACAAAGAAGACACCAAGTTACATAAGGGTGTGCAACAGGGGAAACCTACCAAGTCTGGGAATATTAGTCTAAGGTCTTTCAGTTTCCTTGGCTCTTACATGGGTTTAATATTAGGAACGGGTCCTTATGAGATTAAATAATGCAATAGGCAAGCAACCTACATGGCATGGTGCATGTAAGCTGAGCAAAGAACAATCAGTGATCTCCCATGGAACTCACAGTTTAATGATCAAAAGCTAAATAGCGACCCACTGAGTTTCGTGAAGTAGAGGAAGAGCTGTCTAATGAGGAAACTGATGGGTGGGAGAGGCTGTCTCATGGGCAGTGAGCGCCAATCCTTGGAAGCATTGAGAATCGAAGGATGATGTCAGGAACATCGTGGCTTGGACCAGAGGATCGCTCAGCTCTAATACCGGCATCCTCCTTTTTCAGAGTCATGCGAACCTAAGGCTGTATCATAACACCACAGAGTAGCTGATGACCTGCAGTGTAAACAGAGTGGGGGAAAAGAGCATCTCGACCACCTTGACAGTGATGGTCGTGCCATCCCAGCAGGGTAAAATATCTAATTCACCTCATTATTTGATTCTGTTAGGGAAAAGAAATTAGTTTTTGGCAACAAAGCCCAAATGATTCCTTTTTCTGCAGTACTCCCGGCGATAATTTTTCAAGGCTTCCTTGTAATCGATCAAGCCAAGAGAGCTGTTCCGTGTGTTGCTGTGTGGAATTCTATCTCCAACATGATTGAAAATCTTAAGTCAGACTTATAGAGGGCATACTAGTATTGGTTTTTCTCCCCAATCACGCCCTGATTGGAAACCCGTAGGTGGCTTCTTTTATTTGTTTGTGCAGCTGAAAGTACTGGAAGAGGAGTGGAGGAGAGGATGGGTCAATCTGACAATAAGCAAGCCAAGGCTAACTGGCAAAAGAAAGATCATACATAAGGGAAAATATATATAAACAAGCATAGTGATTCCTCCCTATAAACCAAGGTCAACTCATCCCTAAAATGGTGGGTTGTTTATCCAGTGCTCAGGATTGATAGAGCAAATGGTATGATCTTTTCCTTTGGGACCACGTGGAGGAATGAAGAACAGATTGTATTTCTTATACGCAGCATTTTCAGGGAGAGACGGTGCTGCCTCTGGTTATATTGCCTACCTGGGGACAGAAAATGTAAAGTCATAGAGAAGAAAAGAAAAAGCACAATTACTTCTCTCTGAACGTTTTTCTGCCGTGTTACCTGGAAACCACTGACAAAACGACAGATGAGCTGGTTGAGGTGTCCAGACCTTCTTCATAATGAATTTGGAGCATATTGATATTTTCAAAGTATACTGAGGCTCCGAGGCACTGAGACCAAGCAGCAGGCTCAAAACCGATTCCAAGGGGATTTTGGCATTGCCTCGTACAGGGTTTTTCTTCCTGTATTAACCATCCAGTGCCGCATTTGCAGGCAAGGAGGAGGGGTCAAGATTGTGGGACTGTAGGAAGAGTCAAAATTCTCTAGTGGTTTGAATTCAGGTTCACCTTCTACTTGCTCTCACTCTGACCTCATGGAAAACTACCGGACCCTTCTGCACTTCCTCTCTGAGGGGATAATAATCTTTACCTTGCAGGGCTGTGATGGGGCTGAAAAACAGTAACTTGCCCATGTTTCCAGGTATGGTGGATTCTCAGGTGTGAGGTCTCTTCGCCTCTCCATGGGGAAGCACTAAGGTTGAGTGAGAGCTCTTGTGCCTGATTTCCAGTGGATTTTCTTGCTCTCAACTACCACAGTTTTGTGTAGTGGATTTGCCCATAGGTTTTCAGTTTTTATAGACCAGATCCTATTTGATTTGCATGGTAATGGTAAAAAGGATCTTTTCAGTGATTAAAAATTTTGTTATTGGGAGTTATGTACATGTACGAAAACAGAATTATATAATAGCCCTTTGTAGACTTGTCACTCCCCAAGCCACCAACCCATAGCCAATTCTGTCTCACTGTCAGATACCTCTACCTTTTGTCTTTAAATTTTTCATCCAAAAATGCCCTTTCTCAGTGTCTGAAATAATGACTTACAAGTGATCACTTAAATGCATTGGTTAAATAGATATTTAAAGGCAGCAAATTGTAAAACACAGAGGCTATTTCTCACCAACCTTTGCATTTTGTAATTAACTTCTGAGCCTGATGTGATGGCAAAATGGGAGCCACGGGTAGAGAGAGGAGGAGTGTACGCTTGGTTAACCCACGGCCAAATCCATAGTTGTATTCATCTGAATCTTTTTAAAAAAAACATTTTTCTTTTTAAAAATCTTTTTAATAACTATAAAGTGAATAAAGGGGATGCTAAGGGTTCCCCTGGCCACTTCACCAGACTGTTGCCAGGAGTTGTAATAAGATGGTCTCTGAGAAAGGCATGAGACATTGGGAAAGTGCTACCATTTATAAATATCGTGTGTGAAATAGATAGCTGATGCAAGCTGCTGACAGCACGGGGAGCTCCAGGCCATGCTCTGTGAGGGTGGGGCGGGGCGGAGCTGGGGGAGGTTCAAGAGTTAGGGGACATGTGTGTGCCTATGGCTGACTCGCTCATATGGCAGAAATCAGCACACGACTATAAGGCAATTATCCTTCAACTGAAACAAATGTTTAAAAGCAAATAACAAGAAGACACGTTATAGACGATGTCAAAGGCATTCTGCATATTTTGTTTAATCTTGTATTATTTCAATAGATTCCAGATAAATATCACCCTTCCAGTTAGAAGTCAAAACTTTACCTCAAATCCTTTAACGCTGTCCCCTAGGGCTTCAACAATCCCAGAGCACTCAAATCCTGGCACCAGGGGGGTCTTGGGAGGGTTGTCGATATTCCCCTGGCGCACCATCAAGTCAATGAAGTTTAAACCACTGTAAACAGCAAACATGGAAAGAGAAATTCACAATGAGGTGGAAAGAAAGCACTGGCTTGACTCTGCTTTCCTTCCCATAACCTCCCTCCCCTTCCTCCCCCAGGTCCTCTCTTCTTTCTTTTTTAACTTTCTGGAAAAATGTGTCTAATAGTAATGTTACTTAGCTAGATGGCACCAAGAAAGCAAAACAATGATCTCTCTAGACAACTTACGCTTTCTCAGCCCTTCAAACGGCATCTGCAGCGTTCACGCTCTAATTCAAGAGAGAGCCTCGTTGTCCCCACTCACAGCCTCCTTACTCTAACTCTAAAAATGTATTGACCAGCCTGGTCATCAGCCATTCTAGCACTTAACTGAGGGTAAAAAAAATACTGCTGCTGCTGCTAAGTTGCTTCAGTCGTGTCCGACTCTGTGAGACCCCATAGACGGCAGCCCACCAGGCTCCCCCATCCCTGGGATTCTCCAGGCAAGAATACTGGAGTGGGTTGCCATTTCCTTCTCCAATGCATGAAAGTGAAAAGTCAAAGTGNAAAAAAAATACTGCTGCTGCTGCTAAGTTGCTTCAGTCGTGTCCGACTCTGTGAGACCCCATAGACGGCAGCCCACCAGGCTCCCCCATCCCTGGGATTCTCCAGGCAAGAATACTGGAGTGGGTTGCCATTTCCTTCTCCAATGCATGAAAGTGAAAAGTCAAAGTGAAGTCGCTCAGTTGTGTCCGACTCTTCGCGACCCCATGGACTGCAGCCTACCAGGCTCCTCTGTCCATGGGATTTTCCAGGCAAGAGTACTGGAGCTTATAAGAAGAAACACAGAAAGCAGCCAGACATAATGGCAACCCACCGGTCTACTAAAAAGAAAGAGAAAAAAAGATCTAACTTAAAAGGTCTCAAAAAGACTGTCACAAGTAGCTCAGCTGGTAAAGAATACGCCTGCAATGCAGGAGACCCTGGTTCTATTCCTGGGCTGGGAAGATCCTCTGGAGAAGGGCCAGGCTACCCACTCCAGTATTCTTGGGCTTCCTTTGTGACTCAGCTGGTAAAGAACCCGCCTGCAATGTGGGAGACCTGGGTTCAATCCTTAGGTTAGAAAGATCCCCTGGAGGAGGGCATGGCAACCTACTTCAATATTCTTGCTTGGAGAATCCCCATGAAGACACAAGCCTGGCAGGCTACAGTCTATGGGGTTGCAGAGTCCGACGTGACTAAGCACAGCACAGCACCCTATACTGACGGTTTTAACACTCTTGCCTTAATTCTACCTTTTCTAAAAGTATTTTCATTTAATCTTCAAAATCTGAAAAACAAACTGGTTAAGGAACTCGCCTAAAGTCACATATCAAGCAACCAGTAGGAGAACAATTTAAACCGAGACAGTCTGGCTCCAGGGTCATTCTTAACTACTGTCATTTGTAACTACTAAGCCATTCCACCTCCTCGATCTTTGCCTTTTTTCTCCTTGAGGCTACCTTTCACCCCAGTAATCTCCCCTCCTCAATCCACCTTTCCCCACCCCAAACTTAATTTAAAACCATGGATCTAGTGATATGGTAGAGAGAACTGAAGTCACAAAAGCAGTGTGAGTCCTGGTCCTGCTTCATTCAGCTGTGTCACCTGGATGCCTTGCAAACACCGAGTTCTAGCTTCCTAAGTGCACAGTGGGAATACTAACCAAAAATAACCAAAATAATTGCTTCTTCCCAAGATCATCTGCAGATCAAATTAGATCATGTACATAAAACAACTGGCATAGTGTCTGGCTGCTGCTGCTGCTGCTGCTGCTAAGTCGCTTCAGTCGTGTCCGACTCTGTGCGACCCCATAGATGGCAGCCCACCAGGCTCCCCCATCCCTGGGATTCTCTAGGCAAGAATACTGGAGTGGGTTGCCATTTCCTTCTCCAATGCATGAAAGTGAAAAGTCAAAGTGAAGTCGCTCAGTTGTGTCCGACTCTTCGCAACCCCATGGACTGCAGCCTACCAGGCTCCTCCATCCATGGGATTTTCCAGGCAAGAGTACTGGAGTGGGGTGGCTAAGGAGTGCCTAAAACTATTGACTGGAAAACAAACCAGGCAAAAGGTAGAACCATCACAATTTACAGCACAATGAAGATGAATTCCACCAGGAGAAAGTCAGCTATTTCACAAAAGGAACACTGAGACCTTCCTCAATTGCTTATGAAACCACCACCATCGGAGGCGGCAAGCAGTTGACAGGCAGGGTCCCAAAACCACATCACCTTGAGCAGAGGCTGCAACAGTGGCGGGGCTTACACTGTGTGTACCTGATATTCCAAAGCCCGTCTGGGGAGTCCTATTGATATATCAGAGTGATTCTGATCACAGGGTGGTACAGGGCCGTCCACACAGAACTGCCTCTCAGGAGCCAGCTCCATTATCAGCATCTCTGTGGAAATGTGATAACCCGTGGTGGGGCTACCTGCCTGTGCTCCTCCCCAAAGCCTCCTCTTTCTGACCCTTCCAGGTGGCTGCTTCAACTAAATCACTGGTGTGTCTTCATAGAGCCAGGGCAGCAAATCTCCTCTGCATTTACTAGGTATCCCAGAATGAAGAGGAAGGAAGCGCTTCTTAACAGACTGTTTTACTTTCTCCTGTGGCCATTTACACTCAGTTCTTCTGGACTGTCCTCTGAAGAGATACAGAAGGGCTGCTCATTATTCCCAAGACAGACTCAATCACCATCAGACCTCACTTTTCTCCTGGATCAGCAGCCTTTAAATTTTTTGCTCTCAGGACCCCTTCGTGTGCAAAATCACTTGAGTCATGTCCTGCTCTTTGTGACCCTACGGAACATAGCTCACCAGGCTCCTCTATCCAGGGGATTCTCCAGGCAAGAAGACTGGAGTGGGTTGCCATGCCCTCCTCCAGGAGATCTTCCTGACCCAGGGATGGAACTTGCATCTCATGTTTCCTCCATTGGCAGGTAGGTTCTTTACCACTAGCACTACCTGGGAAGCCCCAGGATTCCTCACATGCCTATGACTGAAGACTGCAAAGAGTTTTTGCTATTTGGGTCAGAGCTAACATTTAGTACATTAAATATTAAGACTGGAAACATTTTTAAACATAAAACTACACAAGCTCAGTATGAGCCATTAGGCTGTACATCCTTAAGTCTCTGGAAAATCCCCCTGTACACATGACACAATGAGAATAAAAAAGGCAAATCACATCTTGGTATTATTATGAAGATAGATTTGATTCAACTCCCTGAAAGGGATCCAGAGGCTGTGTTTTAAGAGTTGCTGTTCTCAAAACCTGTAACACTGATCCCTATAAACACTGTGAAACCCTAAACTGTTCTTTGAGCATCGTTTTGAGTTTTAAATGTGGTAATTTATGAAGTTAGAATCTACATCCTGGACCAATAATTTCCGAGAAGAATTAAGCAAGAAGAAATAATTTAAATGACTTAGTAGAATTACCTAAACAACTATTCTCTAAAACTGGCATGTAAATTAACATTAAAGACACCACAGAAAACATTAACAGGCTGACCAGAATATTATGACCCAACAGACCGCCCTCCCTTTTCTGTTTTCTAATTATTGCTATGCTAACAAATGACATTTTCATTGGTATTAAACCTGCCAGAGGTTCTTCGTGAGGTACCTTGAAGAGGAAAAGCTTCAGAATTATACAATCTATGCAGCAATAAGCAGATCTAATATTTTTTCCTTTAAAAAGAAGTTTGGGGAACAGATGGACCACACACTATCAGAATATTTTCAAATTCAAGTATTGGGTTGGCCAAAAACTTCATTCCAGTGTTTCCATAATATCATACTGAAAAACCTCAACAAACTTTTTTTGGCCAACCTAGAAGTTTGGAAGTCATTCATGTCAGTTTTTTTCCCTGTGTTTTAATATGTGAGATAGAGGTCAAGTTCTGCTTTTAAATTCAGCCTCTTTGTTTTCTCCTTCTTGGCCCTCTGTTTTGCTCTCTGAACTTTGCTCTCTGTTCTAAGCTGAAACCCAGGACTGATCAGGACAGTCTGGCAGTACCTTCCTGCTCCTTTGATCCTAACAATCATACTCACTAGAAACAAGTATCAGTAGTCAGGGAGTTTGGGAAGGACATGTACACACGGCTATATTCCAAATGGATATCCAACAAGGACTTACTGTATAGCAGAGGGAACTTTACTCAGCGTTATGTGTCAGCCTGGATGGGAGGGGTATTTGAAGGAGAAGGGATATGTGTATATGTATGGCCGAGTCCTTTCACTGTTCACCTGACACTACCAAAGCATTGTTATTGGGCTCTACTCCAATACAAAATTAAAAGTTTAAAGTTTGAAAAAAAGCAACAAGTAGCCAGTAAGCATTTACCCAAGTAATTTATATTAAACACTTTATTTTTGCATTATTTTCTCTCTCCTCACAACCCCAAAAGGGAGGTGCTATTACCATCCCCATTTTACCTGAGAAGTTTCCTGCCTGAAGGTCGCAAGGTGAGTAGGTGGAGGGGCAAGGAAACGATCCCAGATAATCTGATTTTAGTGCTCTTTTCACACAATGCTAAGGGCTTTTTATTTTTATTTTTTAAGACTTATTTTGATGTGGACCATTTTAAAGTATTTGTTGATTTTGTTACAATATTGTTTCTGGTTTTGGGTTTTTTTTTTTTTTTGGCCATGAGGTATGCGGGATCTCAGTTCCCCAGCCAGGGATTGAACCTGCAGCCCCTGTATTTGAAGGCAAAGTCTTAACCACTGGACTGCCAGGGAGGTCCCTAAATTGCCTTTTAAAGATGATAATGGAGGAGAGGAAAAGGGCATCATTCCATGTCATTTAAAAGTAAATAAATTAAATTTCATTTGACAAGTTCTCTGTCTGGAGCAGAGAAAAACTGTGGCCTTCAGAAAAGCAATCACAAAAGGCCCCTCTTTACAGGCACCAGACTAAATGCAGGTGAACCTTTGATCAGCACCACCTGACAAGAAAAGCTTATCTCTGGTCCCCTGATTGATTGTCAGCTGGTTTCACTTTCCCCGTAACTGTTGATTCAGAGCTACTAATGTTACCCCGATGAGGTGCTACACTGACATGCTGGAAAAGGGTTACTCTGATCGGCCTTCCATTTCCTCAGCAAAGAAACAAGGAGTTTGTCAAGCATGGCCCAGACCCAGGTGTGGGACAGAACCCTACCCGACCTTCAATGACCCTGAAATGGAATCGCCTTTTTTTCTGACAATGGTGACTAATTCCAAAGGTCCAACCAGCTTTCTCATAATGGTGACTGCAGGGTCAATTACCATTTGGGGGCAGATTAGAATCTGATCTGAAGCTGAAAAATTCCACCCCCTTGGTGCTAATCCCTCCAACTTTCCAATCCTAAATAGGGCAAGCTTCAGAAAAGGGCCTTTCTCATTTTACAGTCTACCTGAATATTATCTGTAATGATTCTGCTTAATCAAAAAATTAATTAAACTCCTGCTTTAATGGTCTAAACACAAGAGTCAGAGGAAGGAAGGAGTTCTGGCCTGCGGCCAGTGCTCCATCTGAGGCTCCTGAAGTTAATAATTTCCACGGTGTTTCAAGCACATGAAACAACCAAGGCCAGCTTTTCACTAATAGTATGACTGACTCTGGCAAAACCTATAAAAACAAGGCCTACTCTGGGGTAGTTTGTTTTACAGACAATTAAATTTTAATAAATGAAACCAATAGTTAAGAAACTGACATTTCTTCTATTCTCTGATGTTAGTCTGAACACTTATTAATAAGTGCCAAAGTTAATGAAAATGAATTGTTGATAGCACTGCTGAGATTGTCTGTGGCTGATAGATGATTTTAGGTGGGGTGGGGTGAGGATGGAGGGGAGGGGTTTCCTAAGGCAGGGGTCCCCAACCTTGGGGCCACAGATCTGTTAGCAACTGGGCCGCACGGCAGGAGGTGACCAGCGGCTGAGTGAGCGAAGCTTCATCTCTATTTACAGCTGTTCCCCATCGCTTGCATTACCGCCTAAGCTCCACCTCCTGTCAGATCAGCAGCAGCATAATAAATGTAATGTATTTAAATCACTCCAAAACCATCTCTGCCCCCTCACTTCCATCTAGGGAAAAACTGTCTTCCTCAAAACTGGTCCCTCTTGCCAAAAAGGTTTGGGACCACTGTCCTAAGACATTTCTAGATAAGATGATGACCTGCGGCAAACCACTGCCCTTTCTCATACTTGGACATTTCTAACTGGTATGTTACTTACTTGCTTCATCAGTCTTTTTTCAGAAAGAAATATATGAGATTTTTGTGCTGCGTGAAATGAATCCACTTTTCATAATTTCAGTTGACAAGTGGCACCCCACAGGCTGAATCTGGGCACAGAAGTGATTTATTAGGTCCTATGGTATTTGTTCTTTAAAAATCTGAATTAGTTGCCAATGTTAAAAACACAGACTTCACATGAAAATGCACATAGTCAGGTACCCTCAGAAACTGGACGATCCAGCAAGTTTGGGCTCACATTTCTGTATGGCAGTCACAGGAGGGCAGAGCAATGACAGCACATTAAGAATGGGCACCGCTCAGCCTGCTTCTCACCTGGCCCCTGTTCCGACAAGAGCCAGGCTCTGCACCTCCTGTGACTGCCTAATAGCCAGCCTGCAAGTTAAGTCCCTGATGAGAAATACTGCCAACAGTAAGGTAAGTATGTGTTAGCAGGAGGAAGAAATGCAAGCAAAATATCATATTATAAAGAAAAAATAAATCCCACCCTAGTCTCTTGTATGAAATTCCTTAAGTCTCAGAACAGAAAACATATTTCCATGGTTTTTTTCTCCCCCCAAAATACTCCTTTCATTAAGTCAACTACAGATTTTACCACATACAACAATTCTATCTGTAGCTTGACAACATGATCTGTTTTGAAAAGCTGATCAGCAACAGGCCTAGAATCCAGTGGAAAAGAGAATTAACCAACACATTGCTGCTGCTGCTGCTGCTAAGTCGCTTCAGTTGTGTCTGACTGTGTGCAACCCCATAGATGGCAGCCCACCAGGCTCCCCATCCCTGGGATTCTGAGAACACTGGAGTGGGTTGCCATTTCCTTCTCCAATGCATGAAAGTGAAAAGTCAAGGTAGCTTAAAGCTACTACCCCACACCATCCCAGCCCAAATCAACACTTACTAAAGCATATATCATCTCTGAATCTTTGATTTCTTCTTTTCCTAAAGGGTCATATGGACAATAGGGATACTTCATCAAAAAAAAAAAAAAAAAGGTGGGGAGGGAGAGGAAAATGAAGAAAACACAATGTCTACATTGATGCAGGTCTGTATTTCACTTTAAGTTGTAGGCTGAACCACACAGAGTTTGAGGCCTCTGTGTAATTTGATGTTTTCCAATAAAGAAAAGCTGAAACTCCAGTACTTTGGCCACCTGATGCGAAGAGTTGCCTCATTGGAAAAGACTCTGATGCTTGGAGGGATTGGGGGCAGGAGGAGAAAGGGACGACAGAGAATGAGATGGCTGGATGGCATCACTGACTCGATGGACGTGAGTTTGAGTTAACTCCAGGAGCTGGTGAAAGTCAGGGAGGCCTGGTATGCTGCAATTCATGGAGTCACAAAGAGTCAGACTGAGCGACTGAACTGAACTGAAATAAAGAAATGTCACTCTTGATCACAACAACCATAGCTCCCCTTCACCTACCAATTTCTAACCATGTTTACAAAGCTTTAAAAAGAAGATAAGACTTGCTCCTAACTCAATCCCTCATGTATATCCCTGAAAACAAATTAAGGTTGTCCAGAATTCAGGACCAAAGCAGATCTGAGAACAAATCTTAAAATTGCCCTATGCTTCAAAGGAGCAAAAAAGTGAACTAGAAACATAGACCCAATATATGAACTCCTAAGGAAAAAAAAACAAAAACAACAAAAGCAGAATTTTCAATACTGATATTGACATGTTAGCCAAGCAGTCTGCTCTGCAACAATGAATATTTCTTAGAAGCAGAAATAGCTCTTAAGTGATTAGTAAACAAAAATTGGAAGATGGTAGACTGTAGAAGTCATGTTGGGGTGTGTGTTATTTGAAATGTGTTTTGAAACAATTGGGGTAAACTTTCTTGCAATTTAATAGAAAACTAAAGCAGTATGTGAGGATCTCAAAAAAAATGATTTTTTAATCCAATGGAAGCACAAGTAGTGGTTTATTTAGTGGCTTCAAAATAGCTAAAATTTGCCCTATGTTAATTAAACTCTGAAAATATGATATTTCAAATGAAGATACTACAAAAATACTGCTTCCTCCACCCCACCAATCTTAAAAAGACTGATGGAGAAGTCTAAACCACAATCAGATCTTTACTTCTGACATAAAGTGGTCTGTTAAAACAGCAAATGCCAGACATCTCTGGTCGTCCAGTGGTTGAGAGTGCACCTGCCAATGCTGGAGTCCATATGCCAAGGGGCAACTGAGCCANAAGAGCTACAATTGAGAATTGCATTTAACACCCGTGAAGGAATAAAGTGAGAAAGCATGTGTGTGAAATACATGAACGTATGTTTTTTTCGCACCACACGTGACTCTAACGTACTTCCTGTTTTCCCAAGCTGCCATCTAAGGAAGACATGGGTTGGAGAAACTAAACTCCTCGGTCTGGCCCAAGGCCTGTTAGCCTCTGACCACAGCTTCTCTCCCAAGCAGAAGACTTGAACTCTTTCTTAAACATCTTGTCCATTTCTTCCTCGGCCTGTCTGGAGCCAAGGACATATGGATGTCTACCTACCACCTCTGGTCTCTACTTGTCAGACTCACCCATAAGCAATGGATAGGGGCAAGGAGGGTGNCTAAACTCCTCGGTCTGGCCCAAGGCCTGTTAGCCTCTGACCACAGCTTCTCTCCCAAGCAGAAGACTTGAACTCTTTCTTAAACATCTTGTCCGTTTCTTCCTCGGCCTGTCTGGAGCTAAGGACATATGGATGTCTACCTACCACCTCTGGTCTCTACTTGTCAGACTCACCCATAAGCAATGGATAGGGGCAAGGAGGGTGACTTCCTTGAAAGGTGGACTAGAGTCACCCCTTTCTCAAGGTTTTTCTAGCCACAAATGAGGCAAGATTCGCATATTCCCCCCACTGAAGTATCTCTGACGTGTGCCCTTTCTGAAGACAGCTGCATGCCTCACACCTCTTGGCTCCCAGAATACCTGGCATGCCTCATACCCACAGAAACATAGTAGGTACTCAAGCAACATACACTGAATGAAGGAATATTCATGAATATTCAAAAACATGTGCTGCCAGGTTGAGTACTAGCACCTTTTAGAAAACAGCCAAGAGATACTCAGAGTCGTGGACACCTTTCTGAAATGTGTGTGTAAACTTCCAAAGATCCTGTTTTGATGTTTAATAGTTCTTAGGGCCACTTATTAACCAAAATGTTCTCCAATAATGTGGCTGAATAAAGTCTCAATTCCACGACTTCTCCCTGGGTAACCTTGGGTCGGTTATTCAACCTCTCTAAGCCTCAGTTTCCTCATCTGTGAAATGGGGGTTATGAGAGCACCCATATCACCAGGTTGTTGGGAAAACTGATGCGAGTCAAGCATTGTGCCAAGTAAAAAGTACATATTCAATACTAACAATATCTGTGTCTTCTATTAGGAAGGCTGAAGTGTGAGATATATTTTGGGAAGATTCCCATTAAATGAGAGTGAAAAATCGTTTCAGAGCTGAAATGGGAAAACTTGAGCTATCTGTAAGCTTCACTTCTGTGAAATAGCCCATTTTCTGACACAATCAAATAAATAAAGCATCACTGTATAACAATAAAAGGAATGTCTACGTGCCAAATCAAACACTCCATCTCATTTCACACATATTTCAGCTCACCGTGTTATATCCTCCATGTGAGAACGTATGATTTCCCAGGACCCTGATGGAGAAATGGCAGATGACTTGGCAGTTCTGTAAACGTGCCAGCCCCTTGGACAAGGCTTCAAGCTGAGATGCATGTCACACTGCTCCATAGGGCAGCCTTCAGTTTCCCTCCAGCACGAAGCGGGTGCAGTGATTGTAAACGAGGAGGCAGCTACTCAGTGCCAGAGAGAAGGGCCAAGACTTATAGAGCCTTGTATAAGGGCTTAGCCTCTATAAGGGCCACGACCTCACAGAGCCAAAGAACCCCGTTTCCTCAGTGAGGCATGCAGTCAGGATCGTGGAGGAAGCCAAGCACCTTCAGGATGGAAACATGAAGGAGGCATGTTCCACGTGAGGGGAGATGGGTCAGCGCTGTTTATCTCAGCACAGAGAGGAGGTGACGAGGTGGTGACGAAGCACCTTTATGCTACATCGGACCTGTTTCATGGTGTCTGCCCGGGCACCTCCTCCTCAAATGGACCCCGCCAGCATTTACTGAGGGCTTCATTTGGGGCAGCAACTGGCATAAACATTTTCCTTTTGTTATTTAAGACTCAACAACACTCCTGCAAAGTATGAACTATCATACCCACCTTTTCAGATGAGGAAACTTCGGCTCAACAAGTTACTTGTGTAAAATCTCATCTTTGGAAACTGTCAAAGTCAGGATCCAAATCCAAGCCAAGTCCAGAATCCAGGACCTCACAGATGAGATCCTATTCCCTCTTTACAGGGACTTCATCCACTGCCCTTGATGAAGGGGGCACATCTGGGGGCCACATCTATAACTTCCTATCTCTTTGCCAGCTGACTGTACCAGTGGTTGGACCCAGTGTTGGAGGCGTGGCCATTCCTAGTTTGAGCAGGAGCCCATTCAGCATAAAGGAAACGAGCTGGTCCAAGGACTGGATCTCAGAAACTATGAATTGGGAAACAGGCTTCGAGAGAACAACTTGGTACCAGAGAGCATGTCAAAAGATAGGGCTGAGCTGGCTTGCAGAGCCAACCCCCCAGCTTCCACCAGGGTCAGCCATACACACCTCACTGCTGAATTCTCAAGGACGGAAGAGGCCACTGTCTACCTGTGGTGCCACCAGCCCCACGTGCCTCCTGGCGTCAGATACCTAAGGGGTCCTTGGAGACTTCACATTTGTGTTTATAACAGAGCTCTTCCGTTGGGCTATGTGTGTGGTTTCTGCCTCATGAACCCAAAATACAAATGAAAACAAATATCATAATCAATATCCGTAAATCACTCACTGGACAACCATTAATGACCTCATTTATTTTTTTTTTCAAGCAAAACAAGTAACATTGTTTAGAGATAATAAGTTCTTGCCCAAGACCACACAGAGAGTGAATGATAAAGGCATGGACTTAAACTTGGGTCTGTCAAACACATTTTTCTCCCCACCCCTCGGGAAAAAACACAGGGGCATATCAATCCATGCATCATCATTATAACAGTTTCCAATTTTCTCTAAGACTCCCTGGTGGCTCAGAGGGTAAAGCGTCTGTCTACAATGCAGGAGACCTGGGTTCAATCCCTAGATCGGGAAGATTCCCTGGAGAAGGCAATGGCAACGCACTCCAGTANGCATATCAAGCCATGCATCATCATTATAACAGTTTCCAATTTTCTCTAAGACTCCCTGGTGGCTCAGAGGGTAAAGCGTCTGTCTACAATGCAGGAGACCTGGGTTCAATCCCTAGATCGGGAAGATTCCCTGGAGAAGGCAATGGCAATGCACTCCAGTACTGTTGCCTAGAAAACCCCATGGACTGAGAAGCTTGGTGCAGGCTACTGTCCATGGGGTCACAAAGAGTCGGGCACGACTGAGTGACTTCACTTTCACTTTTAGAAATTCTGAGTGGGGGCGGGGGGCAATGACTATGCCTGATGATTCAGGCCCACACCACGGGTACCTGTCAGATGTCTTTCTTGCTGGCTTTTTATGTGGCTCTCTTAAACGTCAAAAAGAAATAGTGCTGCAAGCTGCTTGATGCAAAAACGCAATCCTGTGTTTCTCCAAGACGGATGTAGTCATAAAAGTAAGGCTCTTCTTCCCTCCCACATTAAATGATTAGTCAAATAAGAGGCTTAAGGTGTTATTACTGAGATTTACAGTGTTTCAGACATACAGCAAAGTGATTTAGTTTTTTGTGTATATATATATATATATACATAAGGGCTTCCCTGGTGGCTCAGATGGTAAAAGCGTCTGCCTGCAATGCAGGAGAGCTGGGCTCGATCCCTGGGTCCAGAAGATTCCCCTAGAGAAGGAAATGGCACCCCACTCCAGTACTCTTGCCTAGAAAATTCCATGGATGGAGGCCTGGTGGGCTACAGTCCATGGGATGGTAAAGAGTCATATATATATATACACTTTTTCAGATTCTTTCCCATTATAGATTATTAGAATATATTAAACATAGCTCCTTCGCTATAGTAGGTCCCTTTTTTAATCTACTTGATAGACAGTAGTGTATATCCACTAATCCTAAATTCCTGAATTTATCCCTCCACCCCCCTCCCCTTTGGTAACCATATGTTTGTTTCCTTTGTAAGTCTATTTTTGTTTTTTAAAGAGGCTCAAATGTGTCACTTTTCAGAGTGCACATATGAATGACACTGTACAATGCTTGTCTTCCGTCTTGCTTAGTCCCTTAGTGTGGTGGTCTGTGAGCTCATCCATGCTGTTGCAAATGGCATCCTCTCGTGCTTTTTATGGCTGGGTGGTCTTCCACCATCTCGTGCTTTTTATGGCTGGGTGGTCTTCCATCATACGTATGCATGTATCAGGCGTGTGTGTGTGTGCTCAGTCGCTCAGTCGTGTCTGACTCTTTGCGACCCCATGGACTGCAGCCCGCCAGGCTCCTCTGTCCCTGGGACTCTCCAGGCAAGAATACTGGAGTGGGTTGCCATGCCCTCCTCCAGGGGGTCCTTCCGACCCAGGGATGGAGCCCATGTTTCTTGCTGCTCCTGCACTGGCAGGCGGGCTCTTTACCACTAGCACCACCCGGGAAGCCCCTGTATGTGCCATGTCTTCATCTGTCGACGGACATCCAGGTTGTCCCCACGCCTTGACCACCGTAAACAGCACTGCAATGGACATAGGGGTGCATATCCTCCCAAACTATAGTTCTATGCCCAGGAGTAGCATCGCACGATCAAATGGCAACTCTGTTTTTAGATTTTCAAGGCATCTCCCTAATGTTCTGCATGGTGGCTGTACCAATTTACATTCCCACCAACAGCATAGGGGGGCTCCCTTTTCTGAATACCCTCCTCAGCATTTATTATTTCTTGGTTTTTCAGTGATGCTATTCTGATACTTTATTGTGGGCTTGAGCTACATTTCATACTAATTGGCAATGTTAGGCATCTTTTCATGTGCCCATTGCTCCTTTTGTATGTTTTCTCTGGAGAAATGTCTGTTTAGGTCTTCTGTCCACTTTTTGATTGGATTACTTGGTTTTTTGATATTGGGTTGTATGCGCTGTTTGTATAATTGGGAAATCTGTCACTTGTCAGTTGCACCATTTGCAAATATTTTTTCCAAGCCTGTAGGTTGTCTTTTCATTCTGTTTATGGTTTCCTTTGTCATGCAAAAAGCTTCTGAGTTATTTCTTAAAGGACACCAGTAAGTGGATGACTGAAAAATCAGCCCAGCTATCATTTACTAATTTTCCAGTTTGAGAGAAAATTGGCCCAAAGGGGGATTTAGCAGAGAAGAGCAAGTAGATGTGGAGAAAGTCCCCTTTTATTTTCCAGGTGAAGGTAAGGTGAAGGCTGCTCATGGGAAAGGGTTTTGGATTTCCTGCCATCTTGTTCTTCCCAGAGGCCATGAGGATCCTCAGCACTGAGCACAGGAATCCAAACACACAGATCACTAGACTAAGGACAGTGAGACGAAAATTTTGAAAATCTTCCAGAATCCTGCTTCTCCACTAACGTAGCCCAGTCATATATTTTGATCTCGCACTCAACAGGAATCCCTAATCATGCCCCATCTTTGGTTCAGTTGAGAGATACATGGCCACAGAAACCACCTTTAGAAACCCCTGTTTTACTTTCTGAGGGATGCTGTTGAACATATCATTTGTTACAATAGACGTTCTCTTCTTTATGAAGACTGGGGATTTTCCCTCAAATTTCAACACAGAGGTTTAGTTTACATGGGTCTCACAGGCCCAGTACACTGTAGAAACTGATCATATTTGTTTCTTTGCATTGGCTACTAGGAAGCTCCAGGCCAAATTTGTAGCAGAGCTTTCTGGAATTCATTCTCTATGTCATTCTAACACTCACCATCATCTTGACTTTCTGAATGCTTTGGGGTTTCCATTTTTAAAAATCTTAGGCTCTATTATCATGGATCTCAAACTTGATTGTACACCAGAATTCTGAGGAGTTCTTATTCAAACACAGATGGCTGGGTCCCACTCCTGCTCTGTTGACTAAGCTGGTCTAGGGCGAGGGTCAAGAATCTGCATTTCTAACAAGCTTCCCTTGCTGTTGCCACCACTGCTCTGAAAAACACACTTAGAGGGCCACTGCTGTACCATTTCTCCTAAAGCTATCTCAAGTTGTCTTTGGGATGAGACAAGGTAAAAATTAATAGATGATGATTAAGTAGATAAGAAAATGAAAAGCTCTCTCATAGCCCTCTAAGGCAGCTGAACTTTTTGATCCTAGTCCAAAGAATTATATTACTCTGGTTAAATGTGGTCTTATTAGATTAGGTTCATCATTCTGATTTGTCTGGCTCTTTCCTGGATCCTAATTCTTTCATCCAAAAAATTGGCTCTTCCTTTTGGATATGTAACCTCTGAGAATGCAGTTATCAAGCCATTGACTTTTCTGTCCAAATTGCTGATAAAAATTTTGGATTGGCTGTCACATTCCTGGTGGAATGGCCAAAAAGTTCTTCCAGGTTTTTCCAGAGTGAACTTCTTGGCCAACCCAATACTTTGAATTCACATTTAACAAGATCTGTGTAAGTCAGTGAGCCCCACTCCTTGTGAGCAAAGGCAGTCAACCTCCCTCCCCCAATAGCAGAAGCTGCTGACCACGTGGGCGCAGTCTCAGCAGTTGTCAGGCACAGTAGTTTTCTGGATGCATGTCACGACCAGACCATTATAGCTCCCCCTCCCGCACTATATATATATATATATATATATCCACCCCCCTCCCCAGCCGCAAATCCCCAAATGTGCACACTCTGGTCCTAACTCTGAGAGTGCTTTACCCAGGCACACGTTCTCATGTGTGATCAGCACTGAGAAAAATCACTCTGCTGCTGCTGCTGCTGCTGCTAAGTCGCTTCAGTCGTGTCTGACTCTGTGCGACCCCATAGACAGCAGCCCACCAGGCTCCTCCGTCCATGGGGTTTTCCAGGCAAGAGTACTGGAGTGGGATGCCATTGCCTTCTCCAGAAAAATTGCTCTAAGTAGCCTCAAATCAGTTGTTCCCACAAAGAAGACTTTTTAAGAAGAGATGGGTCCTTTCTGTGATCGGTTCTCATGTAGGGCTTTGCGATGGTTGGAGGGGCCCCCAAGAAACTAGTAGATCTCTAGAAACCCCCATTCTAACTCCTCAGATGATAGGGATGAGGAGAAAAGGAATTATTTGCGGCTAAGTCATTGTAATAGATAACATTTATGGGGTGCATACTATGTATCAGGCATGGTGTTAAATGTCTGTAAGGGTGATACTTAATTCTTAGAGCAACCATAACAAGGCTGAGAGATACACATTACCCACATTTTACCGAGAACAATACGGCGGCACATCAAGGTTTATAAAGCCAAGAGGTGAAGGCAAGTGATGTCTCCAGAGGCTACTGCCCCTTGCTTTCCTTTTGAGAGACCATCACTGTGTTTCCAGTTAGAGAGGGGACTTCTCAACTCACATGTCACACTGAGCACTTACTATGTCCTGAGCAGATACTTAGTACTGGATGTCTACAGTTCACAGGGGGCTTGGTTTCTCACAGGAGACAGAATTGTGAAAGCTGATCACAGCACAGTGGGATGAGTGGTTCGACAGAAGTGTAGCTGGTGAGCTCACCTGGCCACCAGGAGATGGACTCACAGACAAGATAACCATGGAATCAAAACAAGGGCCCTCAACAAGGTTTTCTCAAAGAACTCTTAGCTTTGGTGACACCTCTGTGAAAGTGATGGCTTCCCTGATAGCTCAGTTGGTAAAGAATCCGCCTGCAATGCAGGAGACCCTAATTTGATTCCTGGGTCAGGAAGATCCTCTGGAGAAGGGATAGGCTACCCACTCCAGTATTCTGGCCTGGAGAATTCCATGGTCTGTATAGAGTCGGACCCAGGATCACAAAGAGTCAGACACGAATTAGCAACTTCCACAAGAAAGTGAAAGTCGCTCAGTCGTGTCTGACTCTTTGTGACCCCGTGGACTGTACACTCCATGGAATTCTCCAGGCCAGAATACTAGAGGGGGTAGCCTTTCTCTTCTCCAGGGGATCTTCCAAACCCAGGGATTGAACCCAGGTCTTCCACACTGCTGGTGGATTTTTTACCATCTGAGCCAAAAAGGAAGCCCAAGAATACTGGAGTGGGTAGCCTGGCCCTTCTGCAGGGGATCTTCCCAACCCAGGAATCAAACCGGGGTCTCCTGCATTGCAGGCAGATTCTTTACTGACTGAGCCACCAGGGAAGTTCTATGGTCAGAGCTAAACTTAAACCCTTGGCTATTGCTTTCTGGCTTCTCCACAAGGGGGTTGCTGCAACTCCCTGAACCTTGGTTCTCTCATCTCAAACATGATAGTAGCAGCCTCACGCTGTTGGGGTTGGTGTGGATCGCGCGTGACAGGACCTTGTGAAGCAGGGTGCCTCACACACCGCAGTGCTCAGTCTGTGTGAGCTGTGGTCGTTGCCATCAGCACACAGAGAAGGTGGCATGGGTCAGGCTCGCTGGGAAGCAGACCCTGAGACTCCGCTTGGCATGCAGGAGGGTCAATAGGAGGTACCCCGGAGAACAACACCTACCCAGCGGTGAGGAAAGCTGGACTGAGTGGATGGAGAGGTTGAAACACTGACATGGTAGTAAAAAAGGACACAGTTTATCCGCAGAAAGTTCTAGAGCTAGGATGGGATCTCAAGTCATGATGAATCCAGGCAAGGGGACTGGACCTTTTTACCTCATGTCAGCTGCTCATTGGATGAGAGCTGTCCGTGGGAGGAGCTCTGATCTCAGGCAAGGGCACTTCCTTCTGCTGAGGGCAACTCCTCAGCAAGGCCAAAGCTGCGAGCCCCCAGCAGCCAGCACTCGCTGCAGCTGGGGGAAGGAGCTCTTCAGTGCTAAAAGGGGGTCGTGGGTGGTGTACCCCAGCACCCACCATGAGAGGAGTGTTGTGGTCTCCCTTTGCAGGGTCTTATTCCTCTGCTGGCCCAGAGCAGCGGTCACCGATGGTGAGAACTTACAGAGGCATCTTTTGCATGGCGGTTTCTGAGAAGGAAAGGTCTAGGGTTCTTATGACCAACGCTGGGAAGGAAGAAGAGAAGGATATCTTTAAACTGGTATCTGAAGGATGAGAGACAAAGAGGCAAGGGAAAGTGAGGACTTGAAGAAGTCAAAGTGTCAAGGACACGACAAACTAAGAAAAAAAGAGAAAAGGAAAGGTGGACGAACTATCAAAACACACGCAGGAGTTGCTCTTAAATGTTTTCACTACAGAAAAGAAATGGTGACTTTCTGATAGCATGGAGGCGGCTAATGGGATGGTAGTAATCATTTGGCAATTTACAGCTGTATCAAATCAACACTTTAAACTTACACAATGTTATACATCAGTCATATCTCAGTGATGCTGGGGGAAAGAAAAAAAAGTCTTTTA
>SJYA01002520.1:3228859-3283947 GCA_006410615.1 Neotragus moschatus | reverse complement strand
GCTGGGAGAAATATCAATAATCTCAGATACGCAGATGACACCACACTTATGGCAGAAAGTGAAGAGGAACTAAAAAGCCTCTTGATGAAAGTGAAAGTGGAGAGTGAAAAAGTTGGCTTAAAGCTCAATATTCAGAAAATTAAGATCATGGCATCCGGTCCCATCACTTCATGGCAAATAGATGGGGAAACAGCGTCAGACTTTAATTTTCTGAGCTCCAAAATCACTGCAGATAGTGATTGCATCCATGAAATTAAAAGATCCTTACCCTTTGGGAGGAAAGTTATGACCAACCTAGATAGCATATTCAAAAGCAGAGACATTACTTTGCCAACCAAGGTCCATCTAGTCAAGGCTATGGTTTTTCCAGTAGTCATGTATGGATGTGAGAGTTGAAGTATAAAGAAAGCTGAGCACAGAAGAATTGAAGCCTTTGAACTGTGGTGTTGGAGAAGCCTCTTGAGAGTCCCTAGGACTGCAAGGAGATCCAACCAGTCCATCCTAAAGGAGATCAGTGCTGGGTGTTTATTGGAAGGACTGACACTGAAGCTGAAACTGCAATACTTTGACCATCCGAAGTGAAGAGCCGACTCATTTGAAAAGACCCTGATGCTGGGAAAGATTGGGGGCAGGAGGAGAAGGGGACAACAGAGGATGAGATGGTTGGATGGCATCACTGACTTGAGGACGTGAGTTTGGGTGGACTCCGGGAGTTGGTGATGGACAGGGAGACCTGGCATGCTGCGGTTCATGGGCTCGCAAAGGGTGGGATGCCACTGAGCAACTGAACTGAAGCACCCATTTTATGATCTCAAGACTAGGAAAAGAGATTGCTACAAATCTGCTACGGAAGGAAAACCTCTCCTCTAAAGCCAGGAAAACTTTCACGCCCATCTCAAATGGCACCTTTTCCTGGAGAACAGACAGAATTGTCCTGGGTGGACCTCAGGAGAGAGAAACCACCTGAGCTCCATCTGAGGCTGGAAGGAGTGTGTTGGGACAGAGGCAGATAACGATCTAGCGGTTACCAGTGGGGAGGGAGGGAATGGCAAGAAAGGGGTAGAGAATGAAGAGGAAAAACTACCATGTGTAAATAAGCGGGCTTCCCAGGTGGCGCTAGTGGGGAAGAACCCATCTTCCAATGGAGGAAACGTAAGAGACATGAGTTCGATCCCTGGGTTAGGAAGGTTCCCTGGAGGAGGGCACGGCAACCCACTCCAATATTCTTGCCTGGAGAATCCCTATGGACAGAGGAGCCTGTCAGGCTACGGTCCATAGGGTCGCAAAAAGTTAGGAATGACTGGAGTAACTTAGCACACACAGCACATAAAATAAGTGAGCTACAAGTTCATATTATACAACACATGGAATACAGCCAATAGTTTACAGTAACTATAAATGGAGTATACTTTTAAAACTGTGAATCACTATGCTATATACCTGAAACTTACATAATACTGTACATCGACTATGCCTAAATAAAAAAGGAATGCAAAAATGAAAAATTAGAGAAAAGAGGGAGTAACTTCCAAACAAATAATTTTGCTTCTGGTAAGATCTTCGTCAGTTAGCATGCAGACGACTCTTCAAATCCTTCAACCAAGAATAAACAACTAAAATATGACATTTGAATTGACTAAATATTTCCAAGTGGTATGTAAGCAAAAGAGACAGAAGGGAAATTTTCAACTACAAAAATATTCAATTCCACCATATTTTCTAAACACACTGTCATCTTTGATGCTAAAACATAGCATGGGATAGTGTTAAGAGTCCAAATTCTAAAATGAAGTTCCTGGCTTAAAAATCTGACTCCTCTCCTTAAAAACAACAATGCAACAAAACCCACAGAACCGGAAAACTTTTCAGTTACGACTACACCAGTTTTCTTCTGCCCGCATAGAAAATAAATATAAAGAAGATTTCTTTTAAAGTGTGTTATGGATGCTCAGGCTACCTTCTTCCCATCCCTGGCCATGGCTCCTGACAGCGGTCTCCTCCATGTCTGGGTCCACGTATTCCTCCCTATCTTGTTTAACCATTATTTTCAGATGTGAGACCTGAAGTTTTCGGATCCACCGCTTATTAAGTGAACGATGCTCTTTTTGCCCCGCCCAGATGCCTGTATTTCTAACACAGGGACTGACGGTGCGCTGACACAGCTTGAGCTGTAGTTGTACGGGTCTGTTGGTCCTCAGAGACAGGAAACATGTCCCCATCACAGGTCCACATTAGTATTCAAAACACATGTCGGTTTAATATTTCAAACACAGAACAAAATGGCCAAGGAGAGACACAGAGAATCTAAATATGAACAGCCATTCTCTGCAGAAACTGAAAAGCGCGGCATGAGTGTGTCCAGGAAAAATTCTCCCTGATGCCGAGATGGACCCCTTGATTTCTGGACCTGGAGGAATTTATTTACTCTCAGCCTGTCCTGGGGACACAGCAGGTGTTTATTCCCAAGGAGATTCCCAGAAAGGCTAAGATCTCTGCGGTCCGGGTTAGATGTTGATGGAGTCACTGACTTCAAACAGGTGCCTGGCCGTGACTGGTTGTGCGGAGCGTTCAGATGAATTGAATTTAAATTCAACAGACCTTTCACGATTTGGGGCTTGGCTCAGGACTAATGGGACCACAGTGGCAATGGCACCTCGGATTCCCAAGAGTTCGGAGGCCAACAAAATAAGTGCCTTCACAGTACGGCAGTTCCCCTGCGGGCCGTGGGACGCAGGGCACGGCCAGCACAGTAAGGGCAGTTAGAATCCACCACGCAGCAGTCACGCAGGTCCTACGGCAAAGCGCCACTCGGGCGTGGCTGCGTTCTGCTCCCGTTCTCCCGAGCTCTCCAGCGTCATCCCACCTCTCCACGGAGGGAGACGGTATCACCGGACAGTGGAGACTGCTTCCTGCCTGACCCCTCACTGCAGCCCCAGAGGGGCTGGAGAAGGGCTCCCCCAGAGAAATGCTCCATTTTTGCCACAATGTGATGGTTATCTCCTGTCACTGATGCTGATAAAAGTGTTGCTCCATACAACAGTTATGTCAGTAGGAAAACAAGTAGGATTAGGCTAGAACAACACAGTTCTACTGGACAGTGGCGAAAATATTCTGTGTGTGTTCTGTTCAATATGGCAGCCACTAGCCATGTGTGATTACCGAATGCTTGAAATGTGGATAGTGTGGGTGAGGAACTGGATTTTTAACTTTAATCAGTATTTAAATTTGCTGCTGCTGCTGCTGCTAAGTCACATCAGTCGTGTCTGACTCTGTGCGACCCCAGAGACGGCAGCCCACCAGGCTCCCCCGTCCCTGGGATTCTCCAGGCAAGAACACTGGAGTGGGTTGCCACTTCCTTCTCCAATGCATGAAACTGAAAAGTGAAAGTGAAGTCACTCAGTCGTGCCCAACTTTTAGCGACCCCATGGTCTGGAGCCTACCAGGCAACTCCATCCATGGGATTTTCCAGGCAAGAGTACTGGAGTGGGGTGCCGTTGCCTTCTCTGATTTAAATTTAATTAACCTTGATTAGAGACATGCAGATCAAAACTATCATGCCTGTCAGAGTGCCCACCATTAAAAAGTAACAAGCACTGGAGAGGATATTGAGAAAGGGAACCCTCTTATGCTGTTGCTGGGAATATAAATTGGTGCAGCCCCTATGGAAAATAGTCTGGAAGTTCCTTAAAAATCTAAAAATAGAACTACCATATGATCCAGCAGTCCTACTCCTGGGCATATAAATGGAAAAGATGAAAATTCTAATTTAAGAAGATGCATGTACCATAGTGCTCACTGAGATTCATAATAGCAAAGCTTTGGAAGCAAGGTAAACGTCCACCAACAGATGAAGGGGCAAAGACGATGTGGTATGCATATACAATGGAATATCACCCAGCCATAGAAAAGAATGAAATAATGGCATTTGCGGCAACACAGTGGGCTTAGAGATTATCAACCAAGTGAAGTAAGTCAGACAGTTCAGTTCAGTCGCTCAGTTGTGTCCGACTCTTTGCAACCCCATGAATCGCAGCACGCCAGGCTTCCCTGTCCATCACCAACTCCCAGAGTTCACCCAGATTCACGTCCATAGAGTCAGTGATGCCATCCAGCCATCTCACCCTCTGTCGTCCCCTTCTCCTCCTGCCCCCAATCCCTCCCAACATCAGAGTCTTTCCCAGTGAGTCAACTCTTCACATGAGGTGGCCAAAGTACTGGAGCTTCAGCTTCAGCATCATTCCCTCCAAAGAAATCCCAGGGCCGATCTCCTACCAAGACCATATGAGATCACTTATATGTGGACTCTAAAATATGAGACAAATAAACTTACTGACGAAAGAGAAGTAGACTCACAGACAGATAACAAACTGGTGGCTACCAAAGGGGAAGAGGGTGAGGCAGGGACAGGTCGGGAGTTTGGAATTAGCAGATACAAACTACTGTTTACGAAATAGATAAGCGACAGGATTCTACTCTAGAGCAAGGGAACTGTATTCAATATTCTGTAATAAACCAAAACGGAAGGATTTCTCTGGTAATTCAGTAGCTAAGAATCCACCTGCCAATGCAGGGAACGTGGGCTCAGTCCCTGGTCCGGGAAGATTCCACGCGCTCCAGGGCAGCTAAGCCTGTGTGCCACAAATCCTGAGCCTGTGCTCTGGAGCCAGGGAACTCCAGCTACTGAGCCCACGTGCAGCAACTCCCAAAGCCCATGTACCTAAAGCCCGTGCTCCACAGCAAGAGAAGCCTCTGCAGTGAGAAGCCTGAGCTCCACAAGCAGAGAGGAGCCCCCCTCGCTGCAACTGGAAAAAGTCTGCACGCAGCAATGAAGACCCAGTGCAGCCAAAAATAAAATAAAATCTAAAACCATAATGGAAAAAATATGAAAAAGAACAGATATATATGCAAAACTGAATTGTGTTGCTGTATATCTGAAACTAATAACATTGTAAATCAACTAGACTTCAGTAAAAAATTTAATTAGCTTAAGAAGGAGACAGTAGCGACATCACTACCCTGCTGTCTTCCTGGTGGACTATGCACAACACGAACAGGGGGAGTCTCCCTTAAAATCCATCTTTCGATGTTCACTGCTTAGCCCAGGGCACATTCTAGCCTTGCCAACAAAGATTCCTCCACTGAAGGTGTTTAGGAAAATACCGAGGCGTGATTCAAGCTCTTTCCTTCCTCCTGCTAAAAGGAGTTACTGGTTGGCAGCCTTGTCAGTAGTCAGGGTAAAACTGAGAAGATCAAAGACCTGCTTGATTGATGTGCTTTGGGAAGAGCAAATATTTATCCGAGAAGATAAAAGAGGAGATGTGAAAGGTGAGCAGAGATGGATGCAAAAGACAAGAGAGACCGAGGGCAGGGTTGGAGAGTCTGGGAGAGTTTGAAGAGCATGGGGAGACAGTTTGGAGGGAGAGGAGGCATTGGGGGAGGGGGAGGATGTCTAAACGGGAAGAGAAATTTTCTAGATGTTTCCTCTGCAGCACAAATAGTTCTAGCTTTGGCATTTTCTAAAGGACTCCATAGAATTTGACAGTGCTTCTCAATTATATTGAAAAAATTGGGTTTCTATTCAAGAGTGAATCATCCCAGCTAAATGTGGGCTACAAAAGGGAAAACAGAATAGGAACAGGAATGGAAATGTCAAAAGAGGAAAAGGAAGAGTGTCCTGTAAGCGCCATCGGCTGGGGGCAGAGACGGGCTTCAGGCCGGGGAGAGGCAGATTTCCTTCTGTTATTTATTTCCTAGGAAGAAGCAGTCCCAGGGCATGGACCAGCTCCTCTGTGCTCAGAGAGAATGTTTCTCCGGGATCTGAAAGCAGATAAACCTGAACAGAATGTTTGGGGAAGTGGGGGCACGTTTTTAGCTGTATTACACGTCCCGGGTTCTGGCTGCAGAAACACTGAGTCACAGCTTATTACAAGGTCCCCAGTTGGAACAATTTTAGTCCGTTTAGCTGGANGAACTGTGGTGTTGGAGAAGCCTCTTGAGAGTCCCTAGGACTGCAAGGAGATCCAACCAGTCCATCCTAAAGGAGATCAGTGCTGGGTGTTTATTGGAAGGACTGACACTGAAGCTGAAACTGCAATACTTTGACCATCCGAAGTGAAGAGCCGACTCATTTGAAAAGACCCTGATGCTGGGAAAGATTGGGGGCAGGAGGAGAAGGGGACAACAGAGGATGAGATGGTTGGATGGCATCACTGACTTGAGGACGTGAGTTTGGGTGGACTCTGGGAGTTGGTGATGGACAGGGAGACCTGGCATGCTGCGGTTCATGGGCTCGCAAAGGGTGGGATGCCACTGAGCAACTGAACTGAAGCACCCATTTTATGATCTCAAGACTAGGAAAAGAGATTGCTACAAATCTGCTACGGAAGGAAAACCTCTCCTCTAAAGCCAGGAAAACTTTCACGCCCATCTCAAATGGCACCTTTTCCTGGAGAACAGACAGAATTGTCCTGGGTGGACCTCAGGAGAGAGAAACCACCTGAGCTCCATCTGAGGCTGGAAGGAGTGTGTTGGGACAGAGGCAGATAACGATCTAGCGGTTACCAGTGGGGAGGGAGGGAATGGCAAGAAAGGGGTAGAGAATGAAGAGGAAAAACTACCATGTGTAAATAAGCGGGCTTCCCAGGTGGCGCTAGTGGGGAAGAACCCATCTTCCAATGGAGGAAACGTAAGAGACATGAGTTCGATCCCTGGGTTAGGAAGGTTCCCTGGAGGAGGGCACGGCAACCCACTCCAATATTCTTGCCTGGAGAATCCCTATGGACAGAGGAGCCTGTCAGGCTATGGTCCATAGGGTCGCAAAAAGTTAGGAATGACTGGAGTAACTTAGCACACACAGCACATAAAATAAGTGAGCTACAAGTTCATATTATACAACACATGGAATACAGCCAATAGTTTACAGTAACTATAAATGGAGTATACTTTTAAAACTGTGAATCACTATGCTATATACCTGAAACTTACATAATACTGTACATCGACTATGCCTAAATAAAAAAGGAATGCAAAAATGAAAAATTAGAGAAAAGAGGGAGTAACTTCCAAACAAATAATTTTGCTTCTGGTAAGATCTTCGTCAGTTAGCATGCAGACGACTCTTCAAATCCTTCAACCAAGAATAAACAACTAAAATATGACATTTGAATTGACTAAATATTTCCAAGTGGTATGTAAGCAAAAGAGACAGAAGGGAAATTTTCAACTACAAAAATATTCAATTCCACCATATTTTCTAAACACACTGTCATCTTTGATGCTAAAACATAGCATGGGATAGTGTTAAGAGTCCAAATTCTAAAATGAAGTTCCTGGCTTAAAAATCTGACTCCTCTCCTTAAAAACAACAATGCAACAAAACCCACAGAACCGGAAAACTTTTCAGTTACGACTACACCAGTTTTCTTCTGCCCGCATAGAAAATAAATATAAAGAAGATTTCTTTTAAAGTGTGTTATGGATGCTCAGGCTACCTTCTTCCCATCCCTGGCCATGGCTCCTGACAGCGGTCTCCTCCATGTCTGGGTCCACGTATTCCTCCCTATCTTGTTTAACCATTATTTTCAGATGTGAGACCTGAAGTTTTCGGATCCACCGCTTATTAAGTGAACGATGCTCTTTTTGCCCCGCCCAGATGCCTGTATTTCTAACACAGGGACTGACGGTGCGCTGACACAGCTTGAGCTGTAGTTGTACGGGTCTGTTGGTCCTCAGAGACAGGAAACATGTCCCCATCACAGGTCCACATTAGTATTCAAAACACATGTCGGTTTAATATTTCAAACACAGAACAAAATGGCCAAGGAGAGACACAGAGAATCTAAATATGAACAGCCATTCTCTGCAGAAACTGAAAAGCGCGGCATGAGTGTGTCCAGGAAAAATTCTCCCTGATGCCGAGATGGACCCCTTGATTTCTGGACCTGGAGGAATTTATTTACTCTCAGCCTGTCCTGGGGACACAGCAGGTGTTTATTCCCAAGGAGATTCCCAGAAAGGCTAAGATCTCTGCGGTCCGGGTTAGATGTTGATGGAGTCACTGACTTCAAACAGGTGCCTGGCCGTGACTGGTTGTGCGGAGCGTTCAGATGAATTGAATTTAAATTCAACAGACCTTTCATGATTTGGGGCTTGGCTCAGGACTAATGGGACCACAGTGGCAATGGCACCTCGGATTCCCAAGAGTTCGGAGGCCAACAAAATAAGTGCCTTCACAGTACGGCAGTTCCCCTGCAGGCCGTGGGACGCAGGGCACGGCCAGCACAGTAAGGGCAGTTAGAATCCACCACGCAGCAGTCACGCAGGTCCTACGGCAAAGCGCCACTCGGGCGTGGCTGCGTTCTGCTCCCGTTCTCCCGAGCTCTCCAGCGTCATCCCACCTCTCCACAGAGGGAGACGGTATCACCGGACAGTGGAGACTGCTTCCTGCCTGACCCCTCACTGCAGCCCCAGAGGGGCTGGAGAAGGGCTCCCCCAGAGAAATGCTCCATTTTTGCCACAATGTGATGGTTATCTCCTGTCACTGATGCTGATAAAAGTGTTGCTCCATACAACAGTTATGTCAGTAGGAAAACAAGTAGGATTAGGCTAGAACAACACAGTTCTACTGGACAGTGGCGAAAATATTCTGTGTGTGTTCTGTTCAATATGGCAGCCACTAGCCATGTGTGATTACCGAATGCTTGAAATGTGGATAGTGTGGGTGAGGAACTGGATTTTTAACTTTAATCAGTATTTAAATTTGCTGCTGCTGCTGCTGCTAAGTCACATCAGTCGTGTCTGACTCTGTGCGACCCCAGAGACGGCAGCCCACCAGGCTCCCCCGTCCCTGGGATTCTCCAGGCAAGAACACTGGAGTGGGTTGCCACTTCCTTCTCCAATGCATGAAACTGAAAAGTGAAAGTGAAGTCACTCAGTCGTGCCCAACTTTTAGCGACCCCATGGTCTGGAGCCTACCAGGCAACTCCATCCATGGGATTTTCCAGGCAAGAGTACTGGAGTGGGGTGCCGTTGCCTTCTCTGATTTAAATTTAATTAACCTTGATTAGAGACATGCAGATCAAAACTATCATGCCTGTCAGAGTGCCCACCATTAAAAAGTAACAAGCACTGGAGAGGATATTGAGAAAGGGAACCCTCTTATGCTGTTGCTGGGAATATAAATTGGTGCAGCCCCTATGGAAAATAGTCTGGAAGTTCCTTAAAAATCTAAAAATAGAACTACCATATGATCCAGCAGTCCTACTCCTGGGCATATAAATGGAAAAGATGAAAATTCTAATTTAAGAAGATGCATGTACCATAGTGCTCACTGAGATTCATAATAGCAAAGCTTTGGAAGCAAGGTAAACGTCCACCAACAGATGAAGGGGCAAAGACGATGTGGTATGCATATACAATGGAATATCACCCAGCCATAGAAAAGAATGAAATAATGGCATTTGCGGCAACACAGTGGGCTTAGAGATTATCAACCAAGTGAAGTAAGTCAGACAGTTCAGTTCAGTCGCTCAGTTGTGTCCGACTCTTTGCAACCCCATGAATCGCAGCACGCCAGGCTTCCCTGTCCATCACCAACTCCCAGAGTTCACCCAGATTCACGTCCATAGAGTCAGTGATGCCATCCAGCCATCTCACCCTCTGTCGTCCCCTTCTCCTCCTGCCCCCAATCCCTCCCAACATCAGAGTCTTTCCCAGTGAGTCAACTCTTCACATGAGGTGGCCAAAGTACTGGAGCTTCAGCTTCAGCATCATTCCCTCCAAAGAAATCCCAGGGCCGATCTCCTACCAAGACCATATGAGATCACTTATATGTGGACTCTAAAATATGAGACAAATAAACTTACTGACGAAAGAGAAGTAGACTCACAGACAGATAACAAACTGGTGGCTACCAAAGGGGAAGAGGGTGAGGCAGGGACAGGTCGGGAGTTTGGAATTAGCAGATACAAACTACTGTTTACGAAATAGATAAGCGACAGGATTCTACTCTAGAGCAAGGGAACTGTATTCAATATTCTGTAATAAACCAAAACGGAAGGATTTCTCTGGTAATTCAGTAGCTAAGAATCCACCTGCCAATGCAGGGAACGTGGGCTCAGTCCCTGGTCCGGGAAGATTCCACGCACTCCAGGGCAGCTAAGCCTGTGTGCCACAAATCCTGAGCCTGTGCTCTGGAGCCAGGGAACTCCAGCTACTGAGCCCACGTGCAGCAACTCCCAAAGCCCATGTACCTAAAGCCCGTGCTCCACAGCAAGAGAAGCCTCTGCAGTGAGAAGCCTGAGCTCCACAAGCAGAGAGGAGCCCCCCTCGCTGCAACTAGAAAAAGTCTGCACGCAGCAATGAAGACCCAGTGCGGCCAAAAATAAAATAAAATCTAAAACCATAATGGAAAAAATATGAAAAAGAACAGATATATATGCAAAACTGAATTGTGTTGCTGTATATCTGAAACTAATAACATTGTAAATCAACTAGACTTCAGTAAAAAATTTAATTAGCTTAAGAAGGAGACAGTAGCGACATCACTACCCTGCTGTCTTCCTGGTGGACTATGCACAACACGAACAGGGGGAGTCTCCCTTAAAATCCATCTTTCGATGTTCACTGCTTAGCCCAGGGCACATTCTAGCCTTGCCAACAAAGATTCCTCCACTGAAGGTGTTTAGGAAAATACCGAGGCGTGATTCAAGCTCTTTCCTTCCTCCTGCTAAAAGGAGTTACTGGTTGGCAGCCTTGTCAGTAGTCAGGGTAAAACTGAGAAGATCAAAGACCTGCTTGATTGATGTGCTTTGGGAAGAGCAAATATTTATCCGAGAAGATAAAAGAGGAGATGTGAAAGGTGAGCAGAGATGGATGCAAAAGACAAGAGAGACCGAGGGCAGGGTTGGAGAGTCTGGGAGAGTTTGAAGAGCATGGGGAGACAGTTTGGAGGGAGAGGAGGCATTGGGGGAGGGGGAGGATGTCTAAACGGGAAGAGAAATTTTCTAGATGTTTCCTCTGCAGCACAAATAGTTCTAGCTTTGGCATTTTCTAAAGGACTCCATAGAATTTGACAGTGCTTCTCAATTATATTGAAAAAATTGGGTTTCTATTCAAGAGTGAATCATCCCAGCTAAATGTGGGCTACAAAAGGGAAAACAGAATAGGAACAGGAATGGAAATGTCAAAAGAGGAAAAGGAAGAGTGTCCTGTAAGCGCCATCGGCTAGGGGCAGAGACGGGCTTCAGGCCGGGGAGAGGCAGATTTCCTTCTGTTATTTATTTCCTAGGAAGAAGCAGTCCCAGGGCATGGGCCAGCTCCTCTGTGCTCAGAGAGAATGGTTCTCCGGGATCTGAAAGCAGATAAACCTGAACAGAATGTTTGGGGAAGTGGGGGCACGTTTTTAGCTGTATTACACGTCCCGGGTTCTGGCTGCAGAAACACTGAGTCACAGCTTATTACAAGGTCCCCAGTTGGAACAATTTTAGTCCGTTTAGCTGGAGGATAAAGAGAATCCAATTACGAAATCATCGAGACCAGTCGTAGGAATGGTGGATTTAATAGCTCCCCATTAGCTGATTGAACTAGGGATAGCATAGATAAATGAAAAGCAATTCTTTCTGATCTTAGGGATTTTTTTTTGAGTCTGTTGCTTGATGGATAGTCTGTTTTAAGAAGATGTGTCTGCATCGGGAGTGCAGGGAGAGGGCTTTGCAGTTTGCAAGCTTCATCAGAGCTTACTGTAGAATTTAGACCGTCTGAGCCACTGGGGTTTGTCCCACTATGTATCTATTGCATGAAGAGCAGATAAGCCTGGGAAAGAGAAACACTCACGCTAAGGGAAATGCGAGTTGGAGAGCAGGAGCCTAGATGCGGAAGCCCATGGTAAGGCAAGCGGGAAGCTCGACTCGGAATGTGGGCTTTGGTACAACTCAGATTGCCCTTCAACTTCAAGGGCTCGTGACGAGTGGGTATAAAGTAAGTGAAGAAAACTCTGGCTCAAATCCCCGCTCTTTGTCTCATGAGTTTCGTCATCTTTAGCAAGTTCTTTATTTCTCTGATCCTTTCCCTTCATCAGAAAATGTTTGGTATCACGCTAAGCGCACACGTGCGTGCTAAGTCGCTTCAGCTGTGTCAGACTCTTTGCGACCCCATGGAGGCTCCTCTGTCCATGGGATTCTACAGGCAAGAATACTGGAGTGGGCTGCCATGCCCTCCTCCAGGGATCTTCCTGACCTGGGGATTGAACCGACATCTCTTGTGTCTCCTGCTTTGGCAAGCAGGTTCTTTACCACTAGCCCCACCTGGGAAATTTCTATAAAACCCTTAATGTGGTGCTGTGATAAACCACTCAGTAAAGGCCATCGTGATAATAACGATGGCAAATAATGAATGACGAGAGTGTCGTTATTATTAGCTCCAAACAGCAGAAACATTGATAAGGAGGGCGGCACACGCTACTTTAGAACCTGTATTGGGGAGAAAGGGCGCCGCATTCTCAGCAGAAGGCCAGGCTCCACCCAGGATGGAGAAGAAACGGGAAACACACTGGGTGGCTTTTCAGTGTGCCGGGAGGAGCAGAGGAGAGCAACGGGACACGGTTACAATCAAGCGGAACCAGAACTGTGTTCGGAGAGTCCAGGCCACAGCAGCTAAGATACCCTGGCAACGACGTGGGAGGCATTGAAGGTGGGGGTCCTGATACCTCCCAAGGAAGGTCAGAACAGAGTCAAGGACATGCCACTTGTTCTAAACGGTTATTTCCCCCCCAACAGTTTGAAATACTTGTTCCTTTATTTTCCAGTTGTACTGAGCTGTATTTGACACACTATTAATTTAAGGTGTACAGCATAATGATCTGATGTGTGTGTATCTTACACAAGGATTGTCACAACACTGTTTACTTGAGGGAAACGTTTGAACAGCCAGGCTGGTGGAGCCTCAGGTCCCCAGGTGTGCAAGCGTCGCAGGGACACTTGAGTTAGTGTTCTTGAGTTTTGCTCCTCACCAAAAGTAGCACACTGGGCTCGTGGAGAGAGCCCGGGCTGCAGCCCCCAATGGACCCACGTGACAGTGAGGAGGAGACCACAGGGCTTCTTGAGAAGGTAGAGACCCACATCTCGCCCCCTCCGGGAGGTGGCTATGAGAGGGCTCAAGAAGCGATCTTCTGGCTTCAAGAGAACAAACTGGAGAAGTCAAGGAGAAGTAAAACTCCCCCAAAACACAGCTCCTTTGGTATTCTTTCAAATGCCCATTCAAAGACCTGCCTGCTGGAGGGAGGGAGACTCAGAGAAAGCTAAGATGACAGAAGAGAGAGTAAAGGAACACGGGCTCGGACGGGCCACTGTTTGTATTAGGAAAGTCACATTTACAAGTGGCACAGCCCCTGCTGCTGAAATGTACACCCAGCACTCTGGGTAACATCACCACTCACTCCCCTCAAACACTGATTGCGTGCCTACTGTTACAGAAGCACCAGGCACAGCGTTCATCAGTTACAGGAGAACAGAGAAAGCTTCTGGAATGTCCAAGATGACCAGAGATTCAAAAGACGATGGGCCTCAAAGTTGACAACAAGATGTATGTTATTTAATGTAAGTCGATGACTCGGTGCCGAGGGACGTCAAGTCCCAAGAAAGGGCATGGAGCTGCCTTCCCCGGTGCTCCCTCTGATTCCTCACTTTTTTCTAGACAAAGAAGCATCTCCCATCCACCATGATGGCTACCGTTCTGATCAGCCCAGTGTTTTTCTTACCTACCTGCATCATCTGACAACTGCCCTCCATTCCATTTACAGCATCTACCCCACATTCACCACACACACACACACACACACACACACACACACACACACACACGCTTCATGAGTTCCTGGCCGGGCTGTTGATCACAGTGCTCCCTTCCTTTAGGTCAGCACAGGCGGGCGTGAGACACCAATATGGCCACTCATTACGCCTTACTCCCTCAGGCCAGACAGAGAGACCCAAGGGCTGGTATGTGATTTATGAGGGGCCAATTAGATCCCTTCCCTGACATATGAAAACTGGGAGAAGAAAGTCCTCTTTGCATCAGGGCTTGCTAAACTCTCAGGATGCAGCTGGGGTGAAAGGCCTCCATCTTTCCAGGTCTCGGGAAGGCAGCTGATCACAGTAACCCACGAGGAGAGAGAAGATAAGAGAGGGAAGGGGAAGGGAAGGCGAGCGCCTAGGAGTCCAGGGACTAGTTCACCAAGGTGAACTTCCTTCAGCATGGCTGAAAGGAAGGACAGAGAGGTTGGACCAGAGGCGACTGGCCTTCCTTCCGAAGGTCCCTGAGCTTGGCCCGGCCCCTGCAGCGCAGCTGGAGCACCGCGCGCCGTGGTCCCACTCACACCCTGTTCCCTCGGGAATGCATCTGGACGTCCGTGTACGTCATGCCATGGTGGCACAGCCTGGCCGGGCTGTGTTTTTTTAAAAATCAGACGGCATTTGGTCTCAGTTGCGGTGGGATCTCCTAGTTATCGCATGTGGATCTCAAGTTACTTTGCGATCTAGTTCCCTGACCAGGGATCAAACCCAGGCCGCCTGCGTCGGAAGCTCAGAGTCTTGGCCACCTGGACCTCCAGGGAAGTCCCTCAGCTACTTTTGATTTTAGGGTCTTATACCCTTTAGGGGAGACACGTGGAGTCTGAATAGGGACTCCATTCAGAAAACTTTATGACTTAAGGAGCGACTTTCTAATGTCCTATTTCTTTTTTTCACCTCCTTCCCACCATTAATATATATTAAACATACACTATACAACAAGGACTCCATTCATTCAACAGATATGAAATGTGCCAACATCATTGCTAAATACTTTAGACACGATCTAAAATTACCCCATAAGGACTATAATTATACCCATATTACAGCTTAGCAAACTGAGGTTTCAAAAGAGGAAGTCATTTTCTCAAGGTGATAGAAGTTGCTCAAACGATCCGATTCAAGGACTTGACCACGTCTGTTTCACTTCAAACATTAACCCTTTTATAACCCCAAAGCATCCTGCCTCCCATCCAGTTTGGATGTTTAGTCAGTGCCAGCAGAAACAATGAATCGTTATCAGTCTTTTCGCAGAAGAGAATTATCCTACGAGGGACTCTGGAGGAGGGTAGAAGTCAGGATTAAGAGGACTCAGTGCTTTCACTTGCAGAGAAAGCAGTGGCTCACATGTTTCTGCCCCCTGGACAGTGCTAGGGAAGGGGCTAAGGCTGAGGGGTCAAGGAGCTGGAGAACGGAATTCCCCCCATAGGCCCTCATTTAGAAAAACATCACGTTCAAACATGAAACAGCTCCTTTCACTGGAGCATCTATTTTGTCTCTTGGGCCTTCAAACATTAAACATTAAATTTACTCATTTTAATACCGTGGCCGCAACTGATGTTCTGTGTGAGATCACATACAGAGGAATCAGACTAATTCGAGATTACATGCCTGCTGCCCTTTCCTAGGAAGAGCCTCTTCTTGTTTCTAATTAAACTTTTTCTTCTATGACAAATGCCAAGAAAGATCTGTACGAAGAATAAGAAATAGCAGGAACTTGGGGTCATGAGGGCGTTCTTCCCCATGCCTGGGTGAGCTTTGTTGTTGGCATGAATGTCAGTGATCTGCCCAAAGGTCATGGGATTTTGGTTCCGCTGGATGGGTGCAAACCAGACTCCAGAGGTTGGGCTGTTTTGCACACCCAGCTATTGGAGAAATCTGTGCTGTCACCCAAGGATAGGGGTGCAGAGAGTTGGTGTCAGGGTAGCATACATTCATCCTAGTCCATTCCCAACCCTGAGTAGAAGACTCAAAAGCCAGCACCCTATTCCAGCTGTGCCTGTTGTTGGATGGGAGGTGATCAGGACAGGGTACTGGAGGGTGGGGGTCAAGTCCAGTAACAGACGAAGGGAAATAACTGACTCACTATGTGCAAGGAGCAGTGAGGACGGTCAGAGACCCTCAGCCGGTCTTCACGGTAACACCAAAGAGAGGGTGTTCTTCTTACCAAAGAGAGGCTACGGGCAAGGTGTCGGTGCTGTCTGCTCACCATCACCCAGCCGCAGTGAGGCAGGATTACAATCTGAACTCAGATCTGTGGTAGGTCCTTACTCTTCCCATTTCATCTCTGAGTCCCTGTTTCCTTACCTAGAAATTAAGGATGACAGCCTCAGGGGTGAGGGGCCGATGGCAAACGACAAGGATGATAGGCTTTGTTGCTGCAAAGATGCTGCCGGTGGAGGGGAGGGTGAACTTGAGTCCTCACTCCCGTTGCCCACGGTGAGCCCCCTGCCTTTGGCTTCCGTCTCATGAAGATCAGGCTGCTGTTTATGGGAACCTGCTCTATGTCAGACATCTGGTAAGCTGTTCTGTGTCTCCTCTCTCTATGAAGTAGAAGAAACTCCGATCCTGGGCTTCCTTTCTTCCTCAAAGTGCTGGGGAGACGGGAAGTCCATTCTGCTATCGGGTCAGAGCAGACATCGTCACCATCACCAGCCCTCCCCGGGGAGGACACGGTTAACGGAAGAAGGCAAACTCGGATGGACAAGAAAGACCCCTCATGCAGCGCCTCCATCTTCTCACCCCCGATGGGGGCTCAGTGTGACTCTGGAGAGTCATCCTTTCCCGTCAAATCCTGATGACCCCATCCAACACAGAGCACTTTATTCCAGTCTCTGTGCCAGAGTGGTCCCAGCTCGGGGACTGGGACCCGCCAAACAATTTCTCAGTTTCACAAACATCTGCGGTGCTTAACCTCATACAGTCCACTTATTTATTTCAATAAACACAGAGCAGAAAGAGCATTGTTCTTGTTCAGTCGCTCAGTCGTGTCCGACTCTTTATGACCCCACTGACTAACACGCCAGGATTCCCTGTCCTCCGCTGTCTCCCAGAGCTTGCTCAAACTCACTGCATTCAGTGGGTGATGCCATCCAACCATCCCACTCTGTCGCCCCCTCCTTCTCCTGCCTTCAATCTTTCCCAGCACCAGGGTCTTTTGCAGTGAGCTGGCTCATACACTCCACTTATTTATTCGAATAGACACAGGGAAGAGCATATTGGCCATATTTCACTGGCTTGACCTTTCATGCTGTGTTGTTTGACATACCCTGCGCTCAAGTTGCTGGTGCCGCCACAGACCAGTGGAGGAAATGCGGCAGAGGAAGGAACTTACATGTCTTGAGTGGTGATCATGTTTAATCAGCATGGATATTCTGGGTCAACCATAGTAATGTGATTCTAAGTGGATCTCAAAAGCATTCCAGACCCCAGAAATGGCGAGGAAGTGGATGTGGCTCCGAACCACGATGGCTGCTTTGGGAGGCAAGATGACAGCATGCAACTTAAAATATGTATGTATTTATTTATTTATTTCTAATTATTTTTGGCCCGCTGGGTCTTTGTGGCTGCACACGGGCTTTCTCTCGTCGTGGCTCCCGGCTGCTCATTGCAGTGGCTTCTCTGGTTGCAGAGCACAGGCTCTAGAATACAGGCTCCCCACTGCAGTGCACGGGCTTAGTTGTTCTGCCACGTGTAGGATCTTTCTGGAGCAGAGATTGCATTGGTGTTCCCTGCATTGCAACATGGAGCCTCAACTGCTGGACCACCAGGGAAGCCCCATCATGCACTTCTGAGTGTGATCAGCTGTGCTTCCAGTCAGTCCAGTGCATCCCATGGTTCTTTCTCTGTATTTCCAATTCCAGTCTTTGGGTCTGTCTGCCTCTCTGAGTCTCTTGGTCTTTCATTGCCTCTGTCTGTTCTCTCTCTCTACTCTGTGTGTTTGTCACTGTGTCCCTCAGATCATAGAGTCCAGAGCAAGGCAGACTTGGATTCTTATGTCATTTGTCCACCTAAAAATTTGCAACCTTAACATATCTCTGAATGCCAGTTCCCCCATCTTTAAAATGCAAACTGTAACACTGATGTTGTTGATGTTGTTGAGTGGCCATTAGGCTAAAATGAAGCAAAGTATACAGCAGGCAACTCAGTGGCTGCCTCATCACCAGCGGCCAATGGATGGGCTCCCAGCCCATCTCCAGTGCACCTGACCTTCATGATATATCAGGATCCCACCAATCTCTTGGCTTTCCTCTAGCATGGCCCGCCCTCAGCCCATTTTCAGATCAGCCAATGGGGCCATGACTGGCTGAAACTATTTTTCATCCAGTTGGTCTCATTCCAGCAGCTTCACGTGGCCTCTTGCTGTAAATCAGTTTGGGAAAATAAATGTCCCCAGTCCATTAGAGCCTTTCCACCACAAGCCAATCTGGGCCGCAAAACAGACAGGCTTGTTAATGGCCACTTAAGTAGGTTCCTGCAGCCCAGTCTGGGGACCCTCAGCCTCAAATCCTCCCAGCTCCTGTCCAAGAAAAGCACCACTGTGGCAAGACCCCTGGTAGCAAAGGCATAGACAGGACCCTGAGCAATTGCCGGGGACTGGGAGAGGAGAGACCACAAACCCTGGTTTGTCTAGAACAGTCCCAGTTTGTCCCTGCTGTCCCAGAGCAGTTATTAACGGTGTCCCTTTCATTCTCCAAAGAGTGCTGGTATGATAACCTATAAGGGGAACCTGTGGAAACCAAGAAAGCAGTTTGAACAATAGCAACTAGCATTTGCTGGCCTCTTGCTCTGTGTCAGGCGTCACCACAAAGGTCCAGATGCACCGTGTCATTGAAACCCCCTACAACACTCTACACTTGTTCAGTTGTTAAGTCATGTCTTGACTCTTCGCAACCCTGTGGACTGCAGCACACCAGGCTCCCCTGTCCTTCACTATCTCCCAAGTTAGCTCAAATTCATGTTCGTTGACTCAGTGATGCTATCTAACTGTCTCATCCTTTGCCACTCTCCTCTCCTTTTGCCTTCAGTCTTTCCCAGCATCAGGGTTTTTGCCAATGAGTCAGTTCTTGGCATCAGGTGGCTGAAGTACTGGAGCTTCAGTACCAGTCCTTCCAATGAAGTCCTTCAGGGCTGATCTTGAGGAATGACTGGCTTGGCTCTGAAGAGTGGTGCTATTATTATTTCCATTCTATAGACCAGGAAGCCCACGTTTAGAGCAGTAAGCTACGGGGTCAAGGTCAGCCAGTGTAGAGGACACCGTTTGCACCTCACCCAGATCTCTTTCACCAGGCAGCGCACCCATCCCCCAGCTGGCTATCGGAGCTCAGAGCAGCCCTGTTCCTCCTTCCATGAGTTACAGAGGCTCCACACCCCCTCTCAGGAGGCAGCCCAGAGCCCATGACCGACCGATGACAGGGTGGGGGATCCAGAAGGCTCCCCCAACTGCTACAAGGTCAGATTGACTCTGTGGTACAACTTGTGCTCTAGAACTCCTGGAGGGATCCAGCTGAGACCAACCCTTGCTTCACTCCTTCCCCTGCCCTATCCTGCTCCCCTCCTCTCCCCAGACCATCAACCTCTTCAAACAGCATTCCTGTCTCAGGCTGTGCCTCCAGGGGACCAGTCCTAGGATAGCCGGTTAGAGGGGGCTGAGCTAGGCTCATGTCTAGGAAGGTCTCCCTCTTCATCACTAAGTAGATGTGATGCAACATTGTCTGTATTATGACATACATGATTAAAATGATGGCCTCCAAGTCATCAAGTTGCCAGCAGATATCTCATACAGGCATCAACCACTGTTTGTGGTTGTTCAGTTGCTGCATCGTGTCGGACTCTTTGCAACCCCATGGACTGTAGCAAGCCAGGCTTCCCTGTCCTTCACCATCTCCCGGAGTACGCTCAAACTCATGTTTGTTGAGTCTGTGATGCAATCTAACCATCTCATCCCCTGTCGCCCCCTTTCTCCCCTTGCCCTCAGTACTTCCCAGCATCAGGATCTTTACCGATGAGTTGGCTCAATGCATCAAGTGGCCAAAGGATTGGAGCTTCAGCTTGAGCATCAGGCCTTCCAATGAATATTCAGGGTTGGTTTCCTTTAAGATTGACTGGTTTGATCTCCTTGGTGTTCAAGGGACTCTCAAGAGTCTTCTCCAATACCACAGTTCTTGCTGCTAACCTTGAGCCCATCTCTTTCTTGCATCTGAACCTCTGAACGCTATAGTGTTCATCTTATTAACTCCATTTTGCAGTCGAGGCAGGAGAAGTTAAGAGAGATGCTCACCAAGGTTACACAGATCTATCTTTCTCCAAAGGCCACAAGCTTTTTCCACTTGGCCAGTTAAATCACTTGCTGTGCAAATTGTTCACTGAATGGCTGATGAAATGGGTTGCCCATAAACAATGATGTTCTGGTAACAATTCAGATGGAAGACTGGGCTACCCTTCCCACCCTGTACAGCCCGTAGTGGTTCTTTCTGAGCCATGTTTAACCATCAAGCCTTCACTTTAGGGAGAAAGCTGGATTACTCTGGGGACAGCCAGAGAATGTTTCCTTAAGCCAGATATAAACAGATTAAAAGGGCTTCCCAGGTGGCATATAAAGAATCTGCCTGCCAATGCAGGAGACATGAGAGATGTGGGTTCCATCCCTGGGTCAGGAAGGTCCCCTGGAGGAGGGCGTGGCAGCCTACTCCAGTATTCCTGCCTGGAGAATCCCATGGACAGAGAAGCCTGGTGGGCTACAGTTCATGGAGTCGCACAGAATCAGACACGGCTGAAGTGGGAGCACCCGTACAAACAGATCAAAGCCACACTCACTGAAGAAAGAGAGGAAAACAAGGCTATGTGTAAAGGCCAGAGAAGTAAACGATATCCCTTCTGGCTTTTCAACAGAGGGAGACAAGATAAGAGGGAAAGAGCAGCGCTTTAAGGAGAAATAAACTAGGATTCAAGTCCTAGCTTCATTACCTGTGAGGTGTTTTTAGCAAATTACTCAACATCTCCCAGTCTCAGTTTGCTTTACCATCATACCTCCTGTGTTAGACCACAGATGAGAGGGGAGGAAATGAGATAAAATATGTATCTCCCCCTGCCTTCTCTCTTCCATTTCCACAAAGTTTATATGGTAATCAGCTTGGACCCTCATTCCAGGTCTGAATGATACTAGTTCACATGGACTATGCTTTATTTTCCAGCAAAAAAGCAAATCCTATTTGATGATAAAAGGTTTCCATTAAAAAGAGAGAACTGAGAGAGAACGGATAAGAGGGGAACCTTCATCCAAGAGGCCATCAGCTGATTCATAAAACTACAGAATGAGTCATCCTGGCTCCCAAGGCTAATCTTACAATCAATGGGCATCTCTGGCCAGCCAATCCTAGCCCAGTGGAGAAAGAAGGGCCCAGCGGGCAATCCTCACAAACCTATTCCAATCCCTCCCTGCAAAACCGATTAACTCTGCTTCCAGCTTGGGTGAAATGAAAATCAACCTGGGCCCTTTGCAGTACTGTTTTCCCTCCCCCATCCAGTATCATCTCCCACCCCTCAGGGCTTGCTGGCTTTCTAAACAACTGGGGTGGCGGGATCTGCGGTGATTCTACTCAGTGTGTGTGTCTCTGTGTGTGTGTGCGTGTATCTGTGTGTGTGTGTGTGTGCAGCTCCAACGAAAAACAGGCGCCTGTGTCTGGCTTTGAAAATCAATCTCCCAGCCTTCATCCTGACATTTATTATTTCCAAACCCTTCAGGTCCTCTTGGCATTTATGCAGTAAATGTCAAAAGGCTGGAGAACCCAGGTCTATTTGTCCTGTAGATGACGATCTTTTAACAAAAAAGTAGCTTCAACATTTTTACTCTCTCTATATATACTCTGACAAATAGTCCTAGAACCCAGGCCTCAATTTGAATGGAGGGTCATAAATCACACACACACACGTAATATATTTGATTGGCGGTTGAGAAAGGAGAATGAATCAATACACAGGTTTAATTTTACTAGGTAGACATACTTCCACCAGCAAGTGAAGAAAAAGAATGACTCAACAATCTCCCTCCAGGCACCTTTCCCCATCCTTCCATCCAGCAATAACTGAGTCATTCAGCAATAGCATATTCAAGATACACTGGGTGCCAAGCTCTGTGCTGGGCATTGGGAATTTATCAGTAAGCATACAACAGAGGCACGCTCTGCCTTCTGGATCAACCAGCTTGGTTCAGCAAGAGTTAACAAGATAGAACTGTATAGGCTCCCCCAGTTAGCCAAAGCCGCCTCTACCACCCTGAATTCCCTTGGGAGAGGCCCCTGTGTTTACAGTCAAACGTGTCCAGCCCCCTATGTGAGAAGTGAGCCAGAGACCAGTGCCTGGCTCTCTCCAGCCACCTTCCAGTCTGAAGAATGAAACCCGCACCTGCTCTCAAAGTGGCAAAGTGGAGGGGAAGCTCCTCTGCACTTTTCCTGCCTCTAGACTGTTCCCAGATGCTGAGTTTGGGGGGCTAACCAGTGAGCTGGCTGCTGCTTTTAGGGAGCTGGGTCTGTTGGGGGCCTTAAAGAACGGTGAGGGGAAGGGATGGGCCCATCTCACTTGCTAACAGCAAGTTCCCCGGGACAGCTTTCCACGCTGCAGCATACAACTCACAGCGCTGGTCCAGTGAAGCCGTCCAGGGTGAGCCCTCTCCCTGGAACTCCAGGGAAATGACCATGCAGTAGTGATAGCACAAGCGATGTTTAAACACTCCAGGAGGAATCCCAGCCCGGTGAGGGTCTGACATTCCCCGGGGAGGGGTGGGGACAGGAAGGGTACTAAGGAGTTGGAAGCAGGAGTTAGAAGATTCAGCCGTTTTGTTTGCTTGTGCTTTTCCTCTTCAGAGAAACACGGAAGACGCTGGTGGGCAAGAAGGGACTTAAGCAGCAGTCCTGGTCTTACCTTTCACCAGGCTTAAATGCTGGGTACCTAAAATGCTTCCTTCCCAGTTCCTTTTCCGATATGAGACCGGGAGGAGGGAGTGTACAGCGGTGAGGAAGAACGCATTTCCCCAGCCCTGCTCTCCGACCCCAGCCCCGAAGGGAAAACTGCCTAGAGATTGAAAAAGATGACATTTCAAATCCTGGCCATGCCGCTTAGCGGCAGCCGGCTGATCTTGGGCAAACCACTCTCTGAGCCCTGGCTGCCGCACCTGTGACAAGGGGACAACGATGATGCCTAACTCTCTGGGTCCCAGGAACTATTAAATAAGATCGCACACGTAAAACTCTTTTAAGAACCGACGGCAGGTACGCAGTGAGCCGACGGTTATGATTTCTAACCATGTTACCATCAAACCTTCCTCTCCTGGCCCCTGAGCTGTCCTACTCCACGGAGAGCTCCCGTGGCGCGATAATCCAGACCCTGAGCGCTGGGCGCCACCGGCCACCCTTCCTCTCCGCGGAGCTCACCGTCTCCTCCGGTCACCCCCAGATCTGGCTTGGGGAGAGCGAGGGCTTGCCTGCCAGCCTCCTTCCCAGCATCGGCGGGCCAAGGGGCGGCGGGAAAGGCTCGGAGAGCCGGTGAGGGCGCGCGGGGGGCCGCCCAGGGAGGCTCTTCCCCTCGGGCAGCGTGCCCGCCAAGGCTCTGCCAGACGCTCCCCCGGAGCTCTGAGCGCGCAAAGAGAGAGAGAGAAAGAAAGCGAGAAAGGCGCGGATACTGGACCAGGCTTTGACGCGGATCTTGAGCTCGCCGTCCTGCGGCTCGGGCATGGCCTTCCTGGTGACCCGCAGCTTGTTGAGCCCTCCGAAGCCGGCCAGCACCACTGCGCGCATCTCCTGGGCGTCCCCGAGGCGGTGAGAGCCGCCGCCGCCGCCGCCCTCGGCCGGCTCCTTGCCTGCCTCCTTTTCGATCATCTGCTCCGTCTCCTCCGCCTTCTCCACGCCTTCCTTGGCCATGGCGCGCGGGGACGCGGGGCGCACGGGCTGCGGCGGCTGCGGCGCTGGGGGGCTCGGGGACCCTTGCTCGCAGGTTCCTCCTGTTGAATGCAGGATGCTCGGCGGCGCAATGGCTGCAGCCTCTGCGAGCCGCGCCGAGGTCCACGGCCTCCGCCGTAATCCTCCCAAGAGCCGCGCGCCCCGCCTTGCTGCCCTCCTCTCTGTCCTGCCCGAGCAAAGCCTCAGCTTCCGCTTCTCATCCAGTTTTACACCAAGCTCTTTATTGTAAAACCCAAAGCCCAGATCTGAAAAAAAAAAAAAAAAAANTGCGAGCCGCGCCGAGGTCCACGGCCTCCGCCGTAATCCTCCCAAGAGCCGCGCGCCCCGCCTTGCTGCCCTCCTCTCTGTCCTGCCCGAGCAAAGCCTCAGCTTCCGCTTCTCATCCAGTTTTACACCAAGCTCTTTATTGTAAAACCCAAAGCCCAGATCTGAAAAAAAAAAAAAAAAAACCCAAAAAAACCGCGTGAATAAAACACACACAGAGAGGACGCCTTGTTCTCCGCCGTGGACGCAATACTTCATTATATACGGCGCGGGCTGGGCGCCTTGAAATGGACAGAGACGAATGTCTGAGCCTGGAGGACGCCTCCCTGCCCCAAGGTGGCCTCCTCTCCCACCGACGACGTGCGGGGGCCNACTGCAGCCTATCAGGCTCCTCCACCCATGGGATTTTCCAGGCAAGAGTACTGGAGTAGGTCGCCATTGCCTTCTCCACCTATTGATATGACTCCCCTCAAAAAAAATCACACAGGTAATTAATCATTTACTAGTATAAGCACTGTAAAGAAGAAATAGAATGTTCTCTCTGGAAGGTCAGGGAAGGCTGTAATATTGAGCTATGACTAATAAAAGCCTCAAGATAAAGAGTGGCTTAAAGACAGAATACACGTAAGGACTGTATGGAGCCTCCCCAGAGCCATCAAGGATCAGTGTTCCTTCCAGGTCTGTACTCCACCCAGATGAGGGACTGACCTCATTCTCATCAAAATACACCCCTCACACCCATGTTCCAGGCAGCGGGAGCAAGACATGTGGGAGGAGGGAGAAAGACCCACATGCTTCTTTTTAAAGAAACCAGGAGGCAGCCAAAACACACCTGAAAGTAAAAGTCGCTCAGTCGTGTCCAACTCTTTGCAACCCCATGGATTGTAGCCCGCCAGGTTCCTCTGTCCATGGAGTTCTCCAGGCCAGAAGACTGGGGTGGGTAGCCATTCCCTTCTCCAAAGGATCTTCTCAACCCAGGGATCGAACCCAGGTCTCCCACACTGCAGGCAGATTCTTTACTGTCTAAGCCACCGAGGAAGACCAAGAATACTGGAGTGGGCAGCCTATCCCTTCTCCGGGGGATTTTCCCAACCCAGGAATCGAACCAGGGTCTCCTGCATTGCAGGCGGATTCTTTACCAGCTGAGCTACCGGGGAAGCCTTACTCTTATTAACCAGAGCCTAGTCACATGGCCATATCCTGCCGCAAAGGAAACCGGGAGATGCAGGCTTTTTTCTGAATTAAGTGGCAACACTGGACGTAGCAGTCAAAGTTCGATCATTGATAGGGAAGAGGAGAAATTCTATTGGGAGGAATAGCAGGGGTATATGGAGATGCCACTGAGAGGCCTTCAAGAAATGAACGATAAGGCTACAGTTAACCCTCGTAACTTCGGAAAGGGCAACATTATCCAAGGATCTCAATCCTGTGCCTCAATCTCGCTCTCCCAGCAACTCCTTTTAGACAGGTTTTCACCCTCTTGGATGTTTGTCTTCAAAGGGACTTGCCTATCATTTTATAATGAAAGTTAATGGAACACTCAGTTCTCTTCCCATAACCAAAAGATGCTGCTCCTGAGAGCATTTTAGCTCTTTATGAGCCCAATCACGTATGAATACAATTAGAAGTGTTTCACCTGCCCTCACTCATTCATGCATAAGTTGCTGCTCTCCACGGAGACGTGATCTTAGCGATTGTTTAGTATTATCTGGTAGCACAATCAGCTGAGTGAGAACAGCACGCAGCCTGAGGCTGAGTATACTACCCATCATGAGTAAGCAATCTCAGTCAAGTAGCTTATGTTTCTGAAGCCTTGTTCACCCTAAAACATTTGTGAGTGGTTTCTTCTACCCCTCCCCCTGAATTTTATCGAGGGCTTTCCCCCTACTGTGAGACTTTATGATTTCTTGTAGGTATATGGTCACCAAAATGATGTTGTCTGCTTCTTTCAAGTGCTGCAGAGAGCTGTGTTTTCCCTGAAGTACTTTGCTATAGATCATTGTGAATAATGGTGATGGGACGGGGATGTAAAATTTAGGTTCAGAAGTAAACAAAGCATTTACTCCTCAGATGGAGTCCAAGAGAAATGCAGAAAAAGGGAGTATTCCCGCCCCTGCTCCAACCTCACCATTTCTCTGCTTATAAGCTGAAAGCATCGTACTACAAATCAGGTATGAAATCACCCTCCAGCTAACTCAGTCTCTATTTCCCTAATGACTCTGGTTTGGGCTAAGAGCTGATTTTCCTGAGAGTCTGTTTCCATTATTGTTGGATTGGCCCATATCCAGTTGGTTGGAGCTTTCTCAAAGCAATGACTGTGTGAAACTACAGGATCTCCATATAAACTGAAAATACTCAACGTGAGAAGGACACAATTTGCCTTTTCTCTTCTGAGATTAGAAGGATCAAACCCCAGGAAATAGGGAAAGCTCTCTAGGAGCAAGCATCCTACCCTGTTCCTTTTAGGATGCCTCTCCACAAAATTTAGTACGGTGCCTTACACAAAGTAAGTGGGCCAGGAATCATATCCATTCATCATCCAGCCAGCCTTCCATCCACCATCCATCATTCATATATACATCCATCCATCTATCCATCAATTACCCATCATCCATCAATCACCCATCCATTTATCCATCCACCCACCCATCAATCTATTCAGCTCCTATATTCTTACTATACAATAAGCAAAGTGGAAGGAGCACATACCTTGTTTCCGGGACTTGTTCATATCCCAGTTTTCCGTTCACTAACTATTTGGCTTCTAGGCTCCAAGAGGTTGAGAGAATTGCCCACATTGGATGAGAGTCAGAAGACCTAATTTTCAGGCACGATGTGAAGAACTGCATGCCATTCTATGTCAAAGTCTTTCAAGCATTATTTGAAGCGCTTGATGAATGGATAGTAATTTCCTCTCTGCTTCCTTCATGGGTGAGGCCTGGTACTTATCCTGAGAGGGAAGCAGACACACAAACAACATGGTACAATGTCGCGGGAGGCAGGACAGTGTAGATGGAGAATAAGTACTTAGGCTGTGCAGCTGGATGGGCTGTATCCCAGCCCTGGCGTGAATGCTTCCCAGCTGGGTAACCATGGGCTAACTCCTTTTCTGTTGCTTTCTTGTCTATTCCGTAAGGTATGGATAGTAATCACACCTATTCTACATATTTGTAGGGGAAATTTTTAAAAAGTAATCTAAATAAATGTCTGTGCTTAGAAAACTTACTCTTGATATGTTAGTGCTTTGCAGCTGACTTTGTCGTTTGCTGCTATTCACTCACTAAGTCGTGTCCGACTCTTCGAGATCCCATGGACTGGGCTCGTCTGCCTTTGTCACAGCACTTAGTATTTCAGTGACTGTATTTAATTCATAAAGTTCCAATACAGGCTTTGTCGAAGTATATTCTATAGAACAGTAGTTTCTTGGAATACTGACTGCTGCTGCTGCTAAGTCACTTCAGTCGTGTCCGACTCTGTGTGACCCCATATATGGCAGCCCACCAGGCTCCCCCATCCCTGGGATTCTCCAGGCAAGAACACTGGAGTGGGTTGCCATTTCCTTCTCCAATGCATGAAAGTGAAAAGTGAAAGTGAAGCCACTCAGTCGTGTCTGACCCTCAGTGACCCCATGGACTGCAGCCTACCAGGCTCCTCTGTCCATAGGATTTTCCAGGCAAGAGTACTGGAGTGGGGTGCCATTGCCTTCTCCTGGAATACTGATTGGTGTCAGGTAAAAGAGAGTTCTGGGGTGACCAAATTGTCTTGAGTCACTCTAGGTCAAGTGCAGTTCAGCAGCTTTCCTCAATACAGGGCTTTTAGGTTCTGTTTAAATGGAGATATAGAATGCAGNTGATTATTGTTACAGTATTAGCTATTTGGAGGCTTCTTTCTGTGAATTCTGACAGTTGAGAAAACAGGGATATATCAAAATTTAATAAATTAAGTCACAATTGGAGAAACAAAATGTCTTTTAAACTAATAAAACTTCTAGGTTGAAGCTTGATAGGCAGTGTTACTAAAACACAACATGTCACAGAAAGTGTGACAAGATGCCAATGTGCTATATTATCTGAAAATAGGACATTAAAATTGCAGATGGAATTAAAGTTGCTAATCAGCTGACTTTTTGACAGGAAGATTATCCTGAATTGTGCAGTATGCCTAAAGCCATCACAGGAGTCCTTAAAAATGGAAAAAGGAGGCAAAAGAAGGAACCACAATACTACAGCTTGAAAAGGCTTTGTCTTGCTAATCCTTGTTTTGAAGGAGGAGGAGTGGGGTCATGGACAAAAAAAAAAAAAAAAAAAATACAGAAGCCCAGAAGCCGGAGAAGACAAAGAAGAATGCAGCCTTGCAGACACCATGATTTTAACCCCAATAAGGCACATTTCAAAATTCTCATGTATAGAACTATAAAATAATAAATTTGTGTTATTTTAACCATGAAATTTATAATGATTTTTAAAGCAGCAACTAAACAAAATTAAAACAGATAAAATACTCAAGGTTGGGTCAAGGAACTAGAAGTGGTCAATGTGTAGGATTTACTCCAAGCAAGAGAAAGAGATTATCTGGAGTATGTGTTTTGCAGGCATTAATGAGATGCTTCTTCTTTCATTGTGGAGACAATCCAAGTAGTTTTCAAATATCAATGGAGACTTTTCTTCATTTTCTCTTTTTGCTCCCTTTCCTTTGCTCCCTGTTTTTCCTTCCTTCCTTCCATCTATTTTCTCTCTTATTTCCCTTTTATTCTCAGTTATCCAATGAATCCTTAATGGCTATCCAATGAATCCTGGAATGCAAAGTCAAGTGGGCCTTAGGAAGCATCATTACAAACAAAGCTACTGGAGGTGATGGAATTCCAAGTGAGCTATTTCAAATCCTAAAATATGATGCTGTTAAAGTGTTGCACTCAATATACCAGCGTATTTGGAAAACTCAGCGGTGGCCACAGGACTGGAAAAGGTCAGTTTTCATCCAATCCCAAGGAAATTCAATACCATAGTACATTCATACTGCTGAACAGCTGCACTCATCTGACACACTAGCAAAGTAATGCTCAAAATTCTCTAAGCCAGACTTCAACAGTATGTGAATTGTGACATTCCAGATGTTCAAGCTGGATTTAGAAAAGGCTGCTAAGCTGCTAAGTCACTTCAGTCGTGTCCGACTCTGTGCGACCCCATAGATGGCAGCCCACCAGGCTCCCCCATCCCTGGGATTCTCCAGGCAAGAACACTGGAGTGGGTTGCCATTTCCTTCTCCAATGCATGAAAGTGAAAAGTGAAAGTGAAGCCACTCAGTCGTGTCCGACCCTCAGCGACCCCATGGACTGCAGCCTTCCAGGCTCCTCTGTCCATAGGATTTTCCAGGCAAGAGTACTGGAGTGGGGTGCCATTGCCTTCTCCTGGAATATTGATTGGTGCCAGGTAAAAGAGAGTTCTGGGGTGACCAAACTGTCTTGAGTCACTCTAGGTCAAGTGCAGTTCAGCAGCTTTCCTCAATACAGGGCTTTTAGGTTCTGTTTAAATGGAGATATAGAATGCAGCTTCACCCGAAATTTCTTGACTTCCAGCCTTTTTACCTTGAAGACTAGCATTCTGCCAGATGTCTTTTGGGAAAAGATGCTCTAGACAAATCAATGGATAACTATTTTTGAGTGTCTATTCAGGGATAGCAGAAAACAGCAGGATCTGCCCTCAATGAGCTGAGAGCCGTACTTGAGGGAGAAGACTTGAAACACTCAGCTGGGGTCCAGAAAGATGACAAAACCAATACAGTGGGTCTAATGAGGGCAACAATAGGGAGCGGTGGGGACTGTGGCAAAGAGGGATACAGGTGTTCATTCTAAAGGCCGACAGCTCAACTTCAGTCATGTATTGCCACGTGAGAGGGTGTGCTCCATGTTGGCAGGTCTTCTAAATGTTCAAAAGAAGCCAGAAGTCTGGGTTTTTATGAGAAATTGCTAATTGTTAAAATCCTGACAAACATTACATAGGATGAACAAAACATACCTGTGAACCAAATTTAGCCCATGCAGCACCAATTGGTAATTTTTGCTCTAAGCTTTGAGTTCTTAGCCAGGGGTGATTTTGGCCCCCTTGGGAACAACTTGACAATGCCTAGAGATGTTGTTGGTTCTCATGAACAGATGTCTAAGGGGCAGAGGGTAAGGATGCTGCTAAACATCCTACAAGGCACAGAACTGCCCCCCAAATAAAGAATTATTCAGCCAGCTTGCTCTAAATCATGAATCCTTAGACCCCGCGAGCGAGGCAGCCCACGGTTTTGACTTGCTGCCTGTGTGACTTTGGAAATGTCCTTGTTCCTGTTGGTAAAAGAAGATACATGGATTAATTGATGCTCAAGGGACTTTCTAGCCCAGGGGACCGAGGTCACATCAGTCATCAGCGTTGGCAGTGACCTGGCACACGGGCTCTCTCTGCAGAGACATTGATCAGAAATGATAGCTCCCGAAATGACACACACTGGGGGACTGTCCCCAGCCTGGAAGTTTGTCCTTTTGATGAGTTCAGAAGCCCGTTTCCTGCAGGTCTCACTCCAGACACTTGAGTAAATTGGAAGCTGATTTTAGAAGGCTGCTAAATCATCCTGGGCAATTTTGTTGTAGAGACCACTCATATTTTATTGAAGGAAAAAAAAAATCAAAGTACACACTTTAATTTAACATACTACTGCCTTTCCAAATAAAGATAGTCCAGTGGATATTGATTTGGGGTTTTGGCATTGCGTGAGCCTGCTTATCCAGTTGGTTATCAAGAGCAAAGTTTTTGGTTCTTTGTTTTTATCTTGAGGGTGTAATTCAATCAAGCCTGCAGCTGCAGGATGAGGTTCTGGGCACGGGAGTTGGATGCTTTGACCAAGATAAGCAGTGACGGATGGGGGATGGGACAGAGTCAACGAAAGTAATGAAGGCTGGAGTCTCCAACAATACACTCAGCACATTTATGCTAAAGTCCGCTCTGACCCTATCTCCAGACTCTGAGTCAGCCACTGCGCAGTCTGCCTGGTGTGACATCATCCCTCCTTCCCACAAGGCACTGCAGGGTTTCTCGAAGAGATAAATTACTAGGGAAAACGGGCTTTCTGCATCCCTGGAGAGGTAGAGGCTGGGATATTGTTTAGGGCCTCCTGGACCCTGACCCTGTTTCCCATGATCCTGAGAGAGGAAGTTGTGACCTTTGATGGTGCTGAACTTCAGAAACCAGGGGAGCTAAGTGTTTGCAACATTTTCTTTAACAGCAATGCATGGAGATTGTTAGAGTAGGTTCTTCTGGAAGGATGATATGAGCTTGAGGATACAAGAGCAGGGGTCAAGCCAATCCCCCACCTCCCACCGTGATGGATAGTGTCATCTGCAGCCCTGCCCCTGTTGGGGGTTCTGGGGGACACAGGAACTGCACCAAACGTGCTCCCTCTAACCCTTCTCTGGGTGTCAATCACTCTTCCAATAACTTCCTGTCTCCCTAGCCTATTTCCTGTAGGAAATCAATCTAATTGTATGGCAGGCATAAGAGTGAATACACAGAACCCTGGCCCGTGCCTAACACACGTGATGTGCAGGTCAAGGCACAGTGCTGACTGCTGTGCAGGCGTCTTGGTTATGCTTTCCCCTAACACAGACTCTTGACCCTAGGATTTGATCCAAGCAGTTTATTTGGGGGAAGAACCCAGAAACACTGGTAATGGAGTTGGGAGGGTTAGGGACTGAGAACAAACAGAAAAATGGGTGCATTTTCAATCAAGTGACACCTGGGCCTCATCCCCAAGGAGGAATTACAGAGAGCAGTGCACAACATGCTTTTGAGTTGTTCCAAAGGGGCACTGAGGAAGCTGGGGCATCTATCCACCAAGAATGTCTTGCGAGCCACTTTCAGAAGCACCCGCTTTTCAGAACGGGTGGCCTGCTCTGCTTTCAGACCAGTCAGGCTCCGAGAGCAAAAGCCCTCGGGCAGAGAGCAGCAGGTGTTCACTCCCAGCAGCTTCAGGAGTGCAGAGCTAAGTGTCGAGGGCAGAGGGTGGGCAGGGCTGGCAGCTGCTGCAGCATATTGATTTAAATTGTTATTATCATCCTACCACTTACATGAATGCAAGCCAGCTGTAATGTCCTTATGCCTACAGCTCTTATAAACAACTCCATAAAAGCCAAATATGCTTACATATTATATCTTTAAGCAGTCAAAAGCAATATAAATCAAAATGATGACAGTAACTNGGCTGGCAGCTGCTGCAGCATATTGATTTAAATTGTTATTATCATCCTACCACTTACATGAATGCAAGCCAGCTGTAATGTCCTTATGCCTACAGCTCTTATAAACAACTCCATAAAAGCCAAATATGCTTACATATTATATCTTTAAGCAGTCAAAAGCAATATAAATCAAAATGATGACAGTAACTCCACGTGATGGGTGGTGGTATTTGGTCAACTAAAGTCAAGCTCTGCAATACAAATGTGATCCTGATTGCCAAAGCAGCAGGTTGTTTTGAATCCAGAATTCCAGTTCAGTACAGTTCAGTTGCTCAGTAGTGTCCGACTCTTTGTGACCCCATGGACTGCAGCACACCAGGTTTCCCTGTTCATCACCAGCTCCCAGAGCTTGCACAGACTCATGTCCATCAAGTCGGTGATGNCTCAACCTTTCCCAGACTCAGGGACTTTTCCAATGAGTCGTCTGTTTGCATCAGATGACCAAAATACTGGAGTTTCAGCTTCAACATTAGTCCTTCCAACGAGAACTCAGGGTTGATTTCTTTTAAGATAGACTGACTTGACAGCAAGGAGATCAAACCTGTCAGTCTTAAAATTAACATGTCACAATTAGAGAGGCTGAAGAAAACCTTGGTGAGCTGGTCACAGTCCACTGAAAGTATTCCAAAAGATTTTCAAAGTGGTCAAAGTGTTAAAACCTGTTTTAACATTCCCCAAATAGAGAAATGCAAAGTGCCCAGTACATTAGGGCAATATAGTCTCAACTCTGCACCTGTTACTATATATCATTCTAGAAGGAAAGGGTTATGTCTTATTTTTTCTCTGTGGATAAGGATAGACATTGGCTATATTCACTCAAAACTTAGATATAGTTCCATGTATTTTGGTATCTACTATTACTGCTAAAAGTTTAGCAAGTTTATTGTCTTAGTGATTTTTAAAAAATGTTTTTTGAGTTAGGCATGAAACTTCTAATCCAATTCTAAGAATATAAAGAAATACTCTGTTGTAAAAAAAAAAATAGGCAATTAACATGTGATACAGCATTATTAAGTGAATTACATATTTCGTTTAAATTTCACAACATTTTATGCTGGTATCCATTATTTGTTTTCATACCTTGCTCAAGACTCCACATTGTATTTAACTGGGTTAAGCAGCTTCAAATTCTGGTATGCTACAAACTTGCTGAATGCAACGATTTCTGGTAAATTCTCTTTTCATTTTTATTCTATTACAAACATTTTCTAATTTTCCTTGTTATGCCTCCTTAGATACACTCATCATTTAAAAGTGGACATTCAATTTCCAAATACATGGGGTTTTTTAAAAGTATCTTTGATATTAATTTCTCATTTAAATGCTTTTTTCTCTGCAACCACACACACACACACAGAACAATAGGCACTTACTAAAAGAGGGAAAGGAGGTGGCAAGGGAAAGGGTAAGGAAACAGCTTGCATTAGGTGTTAAGCTCTTAAACATGAGTAGATTGGGGCATTGAATTAGAAGGCACCATTTGGCTCTTTCTTCTTTGAGAAGTGCAGTTTCTAGGACAGAACAGAAGAGAACCCCACATCAAGTGGGACTAAGAAAAGGTATTCTGAAGCTCAGCTATTGTTTGAAGAAAGATCCATGAGTGTAAAACCAAAGTACTTATAAGGATCCCAAATATTCTAGGGAAAAACGTGCTGAAGGGAACACTCAAGGGTAACTTGGCTCTCCACAGTCTTTGCCCTGGAAATGAAACTCAAAGGAAATCTCCTCCTCAAGACCCCTTGAGAAGTAGCTTTGGATAACTTCGGCTAACACCTTAGAGGTCCTGCAGGGTAGTGGGGATGAAGTTTTGTTATTTTTTATAAAACATCCTAGGGTCCCAGGTAAATTGACTTTACCAACTTTCTCTAATTGTGTAAAAATAAAATTATTCCCGTGACAAGAGTACTGGAAACAGATGGGCTGCATAATCTCTCCAAGATTTTTCCATCTGTGTTTTTAGGCATCTGGGCATTCACTTGGGATTTCATGGAAAGCATATGCTCAGAAATGAGAGTCGTTTTCAGATAAACACAGCTCACATGAGAAGACCATCCCTACTCATGGAAAAGGCCCAAGACAGACAATCTGGACAGGGCCGTGATTTATTTAAGATTATTCCAACTGGGAAGCCAGAAGCATTTAATTTTAAATTCAAATTTAAGTGCTGACATCCTTTCTTTGGCCAGTAAACTTGAAAAGTGTGTTTGTGTGTGTGTGTGTTTTTGAATGCTACACAAGCCAGCGTGCCCTGGGAATAAGAGGACCCTCTAGATGTGATAAGGACCATGACTAAGCCACACACCAAGTGCAGACACCACCGGCAGGCCCTGGGTTAGGGTGGGGCAAGCGGGGCCGAGCTTTGCAAAGGCAGGGATGGATCTGGTCTTTACCAAGATATCGACATTTCAGTTATTGTGGACGTTTGTGTTCATCGTGATGTCTAGAGATAATGTATCGGAATATTCTTTCCCTTGATTACTTTGCTATCTCCTGAAATCTTGTATCTGAGGTGGATGCCTCATTCCCTTGACCCTAGAGGTGGCTTACCTACAGCGAGGTTTCCCAAGGTTCATGTAGGTCTCACACAAGGTCATTTTAGGTGGTCCGCTGCCGTGACATTAAATAACACTAGCCTTTCATGAGAAAGGGATTTTTTTTTTCCTTTTCTCATTTTTCCCCAAACCTTTTGACCAAGTTAAGTAGAAAGTGAAAGGTCAGGTGCCAGCAAGAATTTGATACTTTTCTAACACTTGCTAATCTTTTAACAGTAAGCAATTAGACTTTGGGCTCAAATAACTGGAGGTGTGCTAGCATCTTCTATTTGCCCTGCGTGTACACTCTCCTCTTCCTTCTACCAAAGCTCTGTGTCCTAGGAGGCTGATCTTCATGGAAACCATTGGAAGACATAACAGGCTTACTTGATTGTTAGTTTCTAATAACGGGAAACGCCAGCAGGTGATGGGAAGCCTGGAGGAGGAGAGATGCTCCGGATCCTTGCTCCCCAGCCCCTCCGCTGTCCGGTCTTGTCACACACAGAAGCCACAGCTCTCTCCAGGCAGTCTTCCTTCTGCAGCCCTCGCTCTCCCTGTGTGTTTTAGCAGCCACTTCTCCTCTTCCTTCCTCCTAATGGGAGGGTTGCCAGAAAAATACAGGATGTCCAGGTAATTTGAATTTCAGAGAGCAACAAACAATTTCAGTTCAAGTAGATACCAAGTATTGCCTTAGGCAGAGTCATATTAAAAATTATTTGCTATTTTCTGAAAACTGCTGTTCTTCAGTTGCTAAGTTGTGTCAACTCTTGGTGACCCCATGGACTGCAGCATGCCAGGCTTCCTTGTCCCTCACTATCTTCCAGAGTTTGCTCAAACTCATGTCCATCGAGTCAGTGATGCCACCCAACCATCTCATCCTCTGTCATCCCCTTCTCCTCCTGCCCTTAGTCTTTCCCAACATCAGGATCTTTTCCAATGAGTCGGCTCTTCACATCAGGTGGCCAAAGTATTGGAGCTTCAGCTTCAGCAGTAGTCCTTTCAATGAGTATTCAAGGTTGATTTCCTTTAGATTGACTGGTTTGATCTTGCAGTCCAAGGGACTCTCAAGAGTCCTCTCCAGCACCATAATTTGAAAGCATCAATTCNACATCAGGTGGCCAAAGTATTGGAGCTTCAGCTTCAGCAGTAGTCCTTTCAATGAGTATTCAAGGTTGATTTCCTTTAGATTGACTGGTTTGATCTTGCAGTCCAAGGGACTCTCAAGAGTCCTCTCCAGCACCATAATTTGAAAGCATCAATTCTTTGGCGCTCAGCTTTCCTTATAGTCCAACTCACATCCATACATGACTACTGGAAAAACCATAGCTTTGACCATACAGACCTTTGTCATCATATTATTTGTTGTTTTTACTGAACATTCTATACTTTTATTGGCTAAATATACTAACCCTACCCTAGAGGGTCCTTGCTCTCAACTCTTGCAGCCCCCTGTTAGTTTCCCATAACCCCGCCCACATCTTTGTTAGTAGTTTCTCCAGTAAACTCTCCTCGGTGTCCCCATTGGAGGGTGTCCTCTGTTTTCTGATGAGTCCTGGGATCAGCCTAGTAAACACTGCTCTCTGGCTGGACTTTTATACCACTGTTCTGCCTCTCACTTTGACTTTACCTTCTCTCGGCAGCAAGTGACATTGGTATTCCTTTCACGGCAGTGAAATATATTTTCCCTTTAAGATAAGTGTATTTCAGTTTGCAAATGGGAAACAGCAAGGACAAAAAACAACACAGAGCTGGTACACAAGCTGGCTGGCTTTAGAGAAAACACTCAGCGCTGAAAAGCCTGGCGTCTGGACTCAGACCAGCTCTAGTTGGAACTGCAGCAACACGGGGCTGTTGAGAAGATGAGATGAGACCAGGAATGCAAAGGCCTGGGCTGGGTGAAGGGGCAATGCCGTATTTACATACCAGGAAGGTGCACACCGTTAGCCTCCCAGAGACGTCAACTGACTCACCCATGAGCACAGAGCAAGTAGGGGGACGTCTGAGAGCAGAGGGCAGGCACCTGGCCCCCTGCCCAGTGTGACCAGAGGATCAGCGGCCCGGCTGCGATATGTGGAGGAAACGCTCCGTCAGCTTTGACCCTGCCCATCTCTCTGCAGTCTGTCTGGTGAGAGCAGTCTGACTTCATGACTCTGGGTTTTTGGATTACTGGAGTGAAGGCCTTTAAGTCTGGGCAAGTTGCTATTTCAGAGGGAGATGCTGAAGACCCATTTTTCCCCCTTGGGTTTAGAGAAGGAAAGCATGACCTCATTCACTGGAGAATGAATGAATGAGTGGATAGATGGATGAATGAATTCACAGAAATGAGAGGGGAGTGTCAACCTGCCAAACTGTTTGCAGTGCCCTGCCCTCCCATCTCCTGAGCATTCCCCAACCAGCTTTAGCTGAAACTCTGTGGCATCTTCTCCTCTCCTGGAACCTACCTTAGGAGGCTAGATCTGGCCTGATCTTGGTTTGCCTGGGTTTCCCTGGCGGCTCAGATGGTAAAGAATCCGCCTGCCATGTGGGAGACCTGCGTCCAATCCCTGGGTTGGGGAGATCCCCTGGAGGAGGGCATGGCAACCCACTCCGGTGTTCTTGCCTGGAGAATCCCATGGATAGAGGAGCCTGGCGGGCTGCAGCCCATGGTGTTGCACAGAGTCGGACACAGCTGAGCGACTAAGCTCAGCATAGCACAAATACCAGCCAGGAGCCTACTGGGCGCAAAGCGCATCACAAGGCAGAGACTGAGCCCCCAGGAATGGACAGGAAATAATGAGGGTTTCCCTGTTCCCCAGCCCTGGACAGGGAGAGCAGCTATAAGCCACTCCTNAAGTTGCTATTTCAGAGGGAGATGCTGAAGACCCATTTTTCCCCCTTGGGTTTAGAGAAGGAAAGCATGACCTCATTCACTGGAGAATGAATGAATGAGTGGATAGATGGATGAATGAATTCACAGAAATGAGAGGGGAGTGTCAACCTGCCAAACTGTTTGCAGTGCCCTGCCCTCCCATCTCCTGAGCATTCCCCAACCAGCTTTAGCTGAAACTCTGTGGCATCTTCTCCTCTCCTGGAACCTACCTTAGGAGGCTAGATCTGGCCTGATCTTGGTTTGCCTGGGTTTCCCTGGCGGCTCAGATGGTAAAGAATCCGCCTGCCATGTGGGAGACCTGCGTCCAATCCCTGGGTTGGGGAGATCCCCTGGAGGAGGGCATGGCAACCCACTCCGGTGTTCTTGCCTGGAGAATCCCATGGATAGAGGAGCCTGGCGGGCTGCAGCCCATGGTGTTGCACAGAGTCGGACACAGCTGAGCGACTAAGCTCAGCATAGCACAAATACCAGCCAGGAGCCTACTGGGCGCAAAGCGCATCACAAGGCAGAGACTGAGCCCCCAGGAATGGACAGGAAATAATGAGGGTTTCCCTGTTCCCCAGCCCTGGACAGGGAGAGCAGCTATAAGCCACTCCTCGTACCTGGCAGCTCTAGGGGCTCCACACCTTCTCTCCTTCCACCCTCACCCTCTTGCAAGCCCTGAGACGCTGGAAAAGCCTCCGATGGCGCTGGCGTCCTCATGTGTGTACTGGGAAAGCGCCCACCCACCCGGCTGGCGGCTAGTGCTGCCTTCCCGCCCAGCTCTGGAGGCTGAGACTCAGCTGGTGTCTTGCCTACATGTGCCACAAGCTATGTGCTGTGACTTCCTCAAATCAGAATTCAAACCCAGACCCCAGGTTGTATCCCATCGGAACCCTGTGGAATGGTGGTAAAGGGATTTGCTCATAAAGCCGGAAAGAGGCGGAGTGAGATTTGAATCCACACTTTGTTTCTTACACAATTATATTTCTTAAGGAATGTAGGGTGTTAAAATCTGGGCACCTATGTTTCTGTTGCACCGAGTTAAAGTACCCGAAAAGTGCTATGGGAACAAAAGAGAGAGAAGGGGAGAAAGAGAGAGCGACAGAAAGCTCTCCGGAGGCTAGGCAGCCCTGAAGCCTGGCCAGGAGTAGGGAGGGGCAGTTGCGTGGAGCCGACGTTGCAGGGGAAGGACATTTCAGGGGACAAGGCTGGCGGTGAGGGGACAGCGGGGGACACGGTCGTGTCTGGTGCGTCCTCTGCATGCCACTCTCACCTGGCCCTGCTGGCAGACTTTCTGATGTGTGTCCATCTGGGGCACAAGAATCTTCTCTGCAGAGATCTCCCTTCTGGTACTGGACTGTGATATTTCTCAATATCAGCCACCTGCCATACACGTCTTCTGCCCCTCTGTCCTCCAATTTGCAAGACACAGAGCTCACTGGGGGATCTAAGAGCAGGTAGAAGTCGCGTGAATTGAGGAACAACTCCCAGCCAGGAAACACTTTGTATCTGATATTCATTCTATCTTTCCTGGTGAATGGTGATGGGAATGGATGTCCAGGCCCCGGCATGGACATCCCCTGTGACCCTGGAAGGGACAAGCCCCTCCTTGAAGGGAACAGGGCAGCCAGGTAACCAGACAGTTCTATTTCCTTTATTGGAAAGAAACAAAATTCTTTTTTTGGCAAAAATCTGCTGTATCAGACCCTCTTTTTTAAAGCTAGAAACATCCTGATTTTCCTATTTGCCTTCTTTGCTGAAAGGACAAAGCTAAAAGCACTGCATTTTTCCATCTTCTTTGCAGCATGGGCCTTTCTATTTGCACAGTTTACAAAGGGACTTAGCACTTTTGATCCTTCATGTAAGTAACTGGAGGGACAGATGTTCACTGGCATCAAGCGAGTCACTGAGCCCTGGGTACAGCTGAGTGATCTGAGGCTGGAGTTGGTTAGAAGGAGTCGGGGATGAGGGTTGAACAAATGCAAAACTTCCTGTGTTTGAGTCAGCACATGTCCCGTTCTATCCTGCTGTCTCTGGTGCTATTTCTCCCTCACTTAAATTGCTGTTCAGTTGCTAAGTTGTGTCTGACTCTGCTCTTCACAGTCTCTGGGAGCTTGCTCAAACTCATGCCCATTGAGTCAGTGATGCCATCCAACCATCTCATCCTTTGTCACCCCCTTCTCCTCTTGCCCTCAATCTTTCCCAGCATCAGGATCTTTTCCAGTGAGCTGGCTTTTCCCATCAGGTGGCCAAAGTATTAAATTAGAAAGCACATAACCCTTCCACTTAGTGCAATAGTGACTGTGTCTCTGGGGCTTAAAAGTTACTGGCTAGTGATGTTGGCTAGCGACTTCCCTGGTGGTCCAGTGGTTAAGACTGCCTTCCAGTGCAGGGGGTATGGGTTTGATCCTGATTGGGGGGCTTGAGGCCAAAAAACCAAAGGATAAAACAGAAGCAATATTATAACAAATTCAATTGAGACTTCAAAAGTGATCCGCATTAAAAAGGTCTTTAAGAAAGCAAAACAGATGTTGGCTATATAATTTAAGTCATTGCTGCGGCCGTCATCACGACTTCTCTGCTGCACCCGGGCATCTGGCCCAGCGGCAGAGGCTCTGTGACTTGGGAGGCGGATGATGGAAGGATGTGGAGTTTGCAGCTGACTGGGGTTCATGCTGCCTTGGGTGTGCTGCTTAAGTCACTTCACCCTTGACTGTTTTGCTAGAGTGACGGGACAACCAGACTCTCCATTTAGTCTTAAGCTGCAGATCACTAAATCAATTTAGAGCGTGATGACCAACATTTTAAAAATGAAATAAAGCGGAGCAGAACGGAACAGAAAACGCGTTGGCGCTCTACACTCAGTGTGTACTGTGGCGGGACGGGCCCCGCATATATGCATACCGGGCGCGGCAACATAAAATGAATGTCTTACTGTGGGTGAGATTCAGTCGTCTCAGAAACTCCGTTGTAAAGATTAGACATAGTTAAGATAAGGCAAGCCTACCCACGTAGTAAGCGGTCAAATGATCGNCCTGAAAAGTGCTATGGGAACAAAAGAGAGAGAAGGGGAGAAAGAGAGAGCGACAGAAAGCTCTCCGGAGGCTAGGCAGCCCTGAAGCCTGGCCAGGAGTAGGGAGGGGCAGTTGCGTGGAGCCGACGTTGCAGGGGAAGGACATTTCAGGGGACAAGGCTGGCGGTGAGGGGACAGCGGGGGACACGGTCGTGTCTGGTGCGTCCTCTGCATGCCACTCTCACCTGGCCCTGCTGGCAGACTTTCTGATGTGTGTCCATCTGGGGCACAAGAATCTTCTCTGCAGAGATCTCCCTTCTGGTACTGGACTGTGATATTTCTCAATATCAGCCACCTGCCATACACGTCTTCTGCCCCTCTGTCCTCCAATTTGCAAGACACAGAGCTCACTGGGGGATCTAAGAGCAGGTAGAAGTCGCGTGAATTGAGGAACAACTCCCAGCCAGGAAACACTTTGTATCTGATATTCATTCTATCTTTCCTGGTGAATGGTGATGGGAATGGATGTCCAGGCCCCGGCATGGACATCCCCTGTGACCCTGGAAGGGACAAGCCCCTCCTTGAAGGGAACAGGGCAGCCAGGTAACCAGACAGTTCTATTTCCTTTATTGGAAAGAAACAAAATTCTTTTTTTGGCAAAAATCTGCTGTATCAGACCCTCTTTTTTAAAGCTAGAAACATCCTGATTTTCCTATTTGCCTTCTTGGCTGAAAGGACAAAGCTAAAAGCACTGCATTTTTCCATCTTCTTTGCAGCATGGGCCTTTCTATTTGCACAGTTTACAAAGGGACTTAGCACTTTTGATCCTTCATGTAAGTAACTGGAGGGACAGATGTTCACTGGCATCAAGCGAGTCACTGAGCCCTGGGTACAGCTGAGTGATCTGAGGCTGGAGTTGGTTAGAAGGAGTCGGGGATGAGGGTTGAACAAATGCAAAACTTCCTGTGTTTGAGTCAGCACATGTCCCGTTCTATCCTGCTGTCTCTGGTGCTATTTCTCCCTCACTTAAATTGCTGTTCAGTTGCTAAGTTGTGTCTGACTCTGCTCTTCACAGTCTCTGGGAGCTCGCTCAAACTCATGCCCATTGAGTCAGTGATGCCATCCAACCATCTCATCCTTTGTCACCCCCTTCTCCTCTTGCCCTCAATCTTTCCCAGCATCAGGATCTTTTCCAGTGAGCTGGCTTTTCCCATCAGGTGGCCAAAGTATTAAATTAGAAAGCACATAACCCTTCCACTTAGTGCAATGGTGACTGTGTCTCTGGGGCTTAAAAGGTACTGGCTAGTGATGTTGGCTAGCGACTTCCCTGGTGGTCCAGTGGTTAAGACTGCCTTCCAGTGCAGGGGGTATGGGTTTGATCCTGATTGGGGGGCTTGAGGCCAAAAAACCAAAGGATAAAACAGAAGCAATATTATAACAAATTCAATTGAGACTTCAAAAGTGATCCGCATTAAAAAGGTCTTTAAGAAAGCAAAACAGATGTTGGCTATATAATTTAAGTCATTGCTGCGGCCGTCATCACGACTTCTCTGCTGCACCCGGGCATCTGGCCCAGCGGCAGAGGCTCTGTGACTTGGGAGGCGGATGATGGAAGGATGTGGAGTTTGCAGCTGACTGGGGTTCATGCTGCCTTGGGTGTGCTGCTTAAGTCACTTCACCCTTGATTGTTTTGCTAGAGTGACGGGACAACCAGACTCTCCATTTAGTCTTAAGCTGCAGATCACTAAATCAATTTAGAGCGTGATGACCAACATTTTAAAAATGAAATAAAGCGGAGCAGAACGGAACAGAAAACGCGTTGGCGCTCTACACTCAGTGTGTACTGTGGCGGGACGGGCCCCGCATATATGCATACCGGGCGCGGCAACATAAAATGAATGTCTTACTGTGGGTGAGATTCAGTCGTCTCAGAAACTCCGTTGTAAAGATTAGACATAGTTAAGATAAGGCAAGCCTACCCACGTAGTAAGCGGTCAAATGATCGTTGTGACCAGCTGCCTCTTTGTCCGCTCCGTGTCCAGGGAAGCCAGGAAAGTCCATGGGCTGCCCATCTACACTGAAGCAACCGTCCATTGATCTCAGAGTGCCAGAGGACAGCTCGGGCGGCTAAGGCCGTGCTCCTTAATCCTGCTGACTGTCAGAACTGCCTGGAGATGCCCATTCCAAAGGCAGAGGACTAAGCTCTGCATGAACCTTCGGAATCTGAGACACGCCAGGCTTGCCTTGAAGGAGTCAAACCTTCCCGGCGTGCTCTGCCCAGAGCTCTCTTCGCCGTTTCGTACCTGGCGTCCCCTCCCTGGTTACCAAGGATTGAAACAGCAGCTGGTGTGTTGATGATCACTGAATAGCTGTGCCCCAGCTCAGACCAGAGTGCCATCTGATTGGAATAAAACACCTTGTTTTTCTGGGTCCCTTTTTCTCCAGCAGTTCAAGCGTGAAGCTGCACGAGAGGGAGGAGGAGCAGAAATATATTGAAACACCTGCAATGAACTGAGAAGTTACTTTGATTGTGCTGAGCTTTTGCAAAATAGCCTCAACACTGTTGCCAGAATGGCATCTCCTCAATGATGCTCTGATCTTCTCAGTCCCGATTTTTAACGCTTTAACAATTGCCTGCACTGTACAGGATGGACACCCATTTTCTTGGTGAGACACTCAGAACCCTTCCCGATGTGATCCTTATTGACTGGTTTCAGACTTAGACTCTAGTTCCCCTAACACTGACAGCTCCTTGAATAGGTTTTGTTGTTTTAAGTCTCCAAGCCTGTTCAGATGCTGTTCCTTCTGCTTAGAATGTCTCTCCCCATCTCAGCCACCAGGTGAATCTGAATTTCTATTCGGTTTTCTTACTGTGGACTCATTTACCTCTCTTGTGAAAATTTCAAGGTTAATTACCTGTTCCACTGAAAACATATGAACCTGAGGGAGATGTCCATAAATACTCAGTTATAATATATTATAGTCTGTTTCTTTGTCCCCATCTACTAATGGGGGCATCTACTAATTATGATATTCACTAAAGGAATAAAAATGTTAGCCAAGTTTTATTATTAAAGACCTACTAAGTGCCAAATTAGAGACTCAGGTAGAGTGGCCTGCATTCTGGGCCTCCCAAATATCCACACCCTAACCCCTGCAACTGTGAGTATCACCTTATATGGCAAAAGGAACTTTGCATATGTGAGTACGTGATGGATCTTCAGATTATAACCCAGAGAATCCTGGACTGTCTGGCTGGGTCTCAAATGTAAACAAAGGTCCTTATAAAGAGGCAGTGGAGAGAGAGACACGAGGCCACATGGAGCCGAGGCAAGGTGCTGCTGATAGTCCTGGAGGAGGATGCCACGGGCCGAGGAATGCGGCCCTAGAAGCTGGGAAAGGCGACAGAGCAGAGCCTCCCTTGTCGGCCTTGGCCCTGCCAGCGCTCTAGTTTCAGCCCTGGAGAAACTACTTTTCGACTTCTCGCTTGCAGAAGCTCTAGAGACTAAATTGGTGCTGCTTTAAGCCACTGAATTTGTGATAACTTGTTCCAGCAGCAATAAGAGTCTCATCCATCATCTGCCATGTGTTATGGGAGAGAAATTACAAATGGTAATTACAGGGGAAGAGTGAACCAGAGCAGGGCTGCTCAAACTTTGGTATGTACGCGAATCACCGGGAATGGCTACAGTGCAGACTCTCATTCGCTGAGTCTGGGGATGGGTCTGAAATTCCACATTTCTCACAAGCTCCAGAGTGAGGGCCATGGTGCTTATCCAGGGACCACGTTTTGAGTAACAGTGGACTAGAGAGCAGGCGGTGAACACAAACCAGACCGATCAGAATGAAGACTCTTCGATAGCCAGCTGTGGGCACAGAGTTCTGGAGACAGGAATCTGTTGGGCACGAGTCTGTGCTAAGATGGCCCCAAATGGGAATGAGACCTGCCCTTATCACTTAGGGCCCTCTTGGTGGAGAGTTTGGAGGCCGCTCACTTTCAGTGCCTCTGTTACTTCCAACAACCTTGCAGAACAGACACGGAAATGCTCCTCTGACAAATGAGTGGATGAAGGATTATAGGATTAAAGGACTTTGGCCACACCCACCAGGGATGAGAGGTGATGGGTCCAGAAGTCTCTAACTCCCAAATGAGTAGGGTTTTCCCCTACTTGTCTCCCCCACTTTTTCTCAATAGTCAATAATATACAGATGTGATGGAGAGCCTCAAATCCCCCGAGGAAATATGCTCATGTTACAGGGATGGGTATTGGATATGCCAAGATCCAGGCTGAGATGGAACTGGAGCTTTTGCCAAGGCATCCTCTTAGGTAAAGAGGCAGTCCAAGTGCTGAGTAGGCAGAGTCCTGCACAGGGCAGGTAAGGGGTGAAAAAATACAGGGCATCCTCTAGAAAGTGGGTGGCTGGCTGGCCCACACCCAGCCCTTGAAGAGGGCTGTCCCCAGAGGTCAGATCAGAGAAGCCAAGGGCATTCAGCAAACTCAAGAAATGGGAACAGGGTTGAAACATGAAGAGAAATTGCAGAACGAGAGCCAGAATGGAACAGAAATGGTATCAGGAGCCAAGCTGGGGTCACAGAGGGAAACCATGTCCTTCACCCCTCATCAGGCCTGTGGCTGGCTTGGGTGGCTCTCCTCACCTGTACATAGGAAAACAGTTATACCAATGCTGTAGGTGTGGTGATAATTAGAACTAACTTACATGAAGCTCCATCATTCTCAAGCCATCACGCAAATGACTGATTCCTTCAAACAGTCAAGATGTCTGTGGTTGGTCTTGATGTGCTGTTGATTTTATAGTCCCAAATGGAAGAGAATGACCTAACATGTGAGTTTCTCACAAGTTCTGAATAGCCAAGTCCTGTATCAGCAAGCTTTTCTTGCCATTGTTTTTGTATTGTCCTACGGCACAAAACATATGGAAGTTCTTGAATTTTTCCCAGATTACTCAAGATCATCAGAGGCTCAGAGTTGAAAGGAGAGAGTACATGAGAACAAAGAAGTTTTAATTCTGTGGTAACACCATTTACTCCTGGCTGGTACTTATGTAGTGCACAATACAGAAGGGCCTTCCTAATTCCTCTTGCACCCACCTCCTTACTCTACTGTCTAGGCCTTGTGCCTTAATCCCAAAGGCTACTTTTGCTTGCCTGGGCAGCAGATTTTCTAGATTCTAGAGGGCACTCAGTTCAGTTCAGTTGCTCAGTCGGTTCCGACTCTTTGCGACCCCATGAATCGCAGCACGCCAGGCCTCCCTGTCCATCACCAACTCCCNCACAATTTGAAGGCATCAGTTCTTTGGCACGCAGCCTTCTTTATGGTCCACCTCTCACATCTGTACATGACTACTGGAAAAACCATAGCTTTGACTATACGGACGTTTGTCAGCAAAGTGATGTCTCTGCTTTTTAATATGCTCTCTAGGTTTGTCATAACTTTCTTTCCAAGGAGCAAGCATCTTTTAATTTCACGGCTGTAGGCACTGTCTGTAGTGATTTTGGAGCCACCCAAAATAAAGTCTGACACTGCTTCCATTTTTTCCCCATCTATTTGCCATGAAGTGATGGGACCGGATGCCATGATCTTAGTCNTTCACGGCTGTAGTCACTGTCTGTAGTGATTTTGGAGCCACCCAAAATAAAGTCTGACACTGCTTCCATTTTTTCCCCATCTATTTGCCATGAAGTGATGGGACCGGATGCCATGATCTTAGTCTTTTCAATGTTGAGTTTCAAGTCAGCTTGAAACAACATAGGATTGTAAGGACAACTGAACAAGCAGCAGTATGAAAGCACTGTAAAGACAAGCAAGACTCACGTGCTGTTTGGGTCCTCTTAGACTCAACTCATGACATGGCTGGATGGCGTCACTCACTCGATGGGCGTGAGTCCGGGTGAACTCCGGGAGCTGGTGATGGACAGGGAGGCCTGGCGTGCTGTGATTCATGGGGTCGCAAAGAGCCGGACACGACTGAGTGACTGAACTGAACTGAACTGAACTGAGACTCAACTCCTTCCAGGAAGAGTGTACGGAAGAGAAGACCACGGGAAAACAGTTGCCTGATCATTGTGAGCAGAGGATTGAAGATTTTCAAAATCTATGATCCCATGATAGGACCTGCTTCAGTTCAGTTTGCCCATCGACTCAGTGATGCCATCCAGCCATCTCATCCTCTGTCGTCCCCTTCTCCTCCTGCCTCCAATCCCTTCCAGCATCAGGGTCTTTTCCAGTGAGTCAACTCTTCGCATGAGGTGGCTGAAGTACTGGAGCTTCAGCTTTAGCATCATTCCTTCCAAAGAAATCCCAGGGCCGATCTCCTTCAGAATGGACTGGTTGGATCTCCTTGCAGTCCAAAGGACTCTCAAGAGTCTTCTCCAACACCACAGTCCAAAAGTATCAATTTTATATTAAGAATCCATGGAATGAGAAGCAAGGCTCAGACTTTTTTAGTTACTATGCTTTTTTTTTTTCAAATAATTGCACACATCTGGNTCCTTCAGAATGGACTGGTTGGATCTCCTTGCAGTCCAAAGGACTCTCAAGAGTCTTCTCCAACACCACAGTCCAAAAGTATCAATTTTATATTAAGAATCCATGGAATGAGAAGCAAGGCTCAGACTTTTTTAGTTACTATGCTTTTTTTTTTTCAAATAATTGCACACATCTGGCCCTAATTTAAATCCATATCTTCAGTTCAGGAAGCTCGTGATTGTCATATGGCTTTGAAATTTGGCATGATTACAAACTTTATTCCTCTAAGCTTGGTGAACAAGTAGGGTGTTTTTTTTTTTAATTGGAATGTGATTGCTTTACAATGTTGTGTTAGTTTCTGTTGTACAATGAAGTGACTCAACAGTGTGTATACATATATCCCCCCCTCCTTGGACCTCCCTTCCATTCCCCACCCCACCCACCTAGGTCATCACAGAGCACTGAGCTGAGCTTCCTGTGCTTTCTAGCAGGCTCCTACTCAGTGCAGTTCAGTTCAGTCGCTCAGTTGTGTCTGACTCTTTTGTGACCCCATGGACTGCAGCATGCAAGGCCTCCATCACCAACTCCCAGAGTTTACTCAAACTTTTCCTGTCCATTGACTTGGTGAGCCCATCCATCCAGCTCATCCTCTGGTTCCTGCTAGCTACCTATATACAACAGAATATTACACAGCCATAAAAAGGAACAGAATTGGGTCACTTGTAGAGATGTGGATGGACCTAGAGACTGTGGTACAGAGTGAAGAAAGTTAGAAAGAGCAAAACAAATATTGTATAATAGTGCCTATATGTGGAATCTAGAAAAACAGTACAGATGAGCCTATTTCCAGGGCAGGAATAGGGATGAAGAGGTAGAGAACAGACAAAGGGAATAGTTTTGTAACAGGGATATAGCAAAATCATTTAAGACAAGTAAGTGGCAAGAGCCTCAGAGCCCTTCTATGCAGGCATGCTCACGGACACTACTGAAGTGGCCAGAGGATTAGCAGACATCACCATTCATTTTATGTGATGATCTCCCTTTTCAAAAATGCCAAAGAAACCTCTGGTTCTTTGTCCAATCTCAGTCTGTTATTCTAGACTCTTTCTCTCACAGGCTGATTTTCTCCTAGGGGCCCTGAGGTTCTCCTGGCAACTTGGTCTACTCCAGCAAGCTCCGACATGCGTGTACACAGCTGTATCTCATTGGTGGCACATTTCAATTTGCTTTCCCAGGACAGGGTTCAGACCCCTTGTGAATCAGTGGATGAGAACAGATGCCCAAGAGAGGGAGCAGTCACAGCCCTACAGATAGAAAAACGTCTTCAGCTTCTCTGAGTGTCTTGTCATTGTTTCGTTGGTAAGTTTTCTGTGACCCCCTTGGACGGCAGCTTGCCAGCCTCCTTTGTCCGTGAGATTTTCCAGGCAAGAATTCTGGAGTGGGTTGCATTTCCTTCTCTAAGTGATCTGCCTGACCCAGGGGTTGAACCCATGTTTCCTGTTTGAGAGGCAGATTCTTTACCTCTGAGCCACCAGGAAAGCCTCTGAGTGTTTTACACATGACCAATTTGTAATGCAGGTACGTAATTACAGTACATGGCTGGGATGTAGAGGGATGATGTAGGATGTGTGAGGGCTTGAGTAGGAGAGAGAACAAAAGGGAAGTGGTCTCAGAGCCATCAGCATTCCGTCATGGCATTGCCTGTCAGCTAAGCCAATGCCTGCAAGGATGTACCAAGGATTACTATTATCTGAGCACCCCAGCTGAATTCATCANCATGGCTGGGATGTAGAGGGATGATGTAGGATGTGTGAGGGCTTGAGTAGGAGAGAGAACAAAAGGGAAGTGGTCTCAGAGCCATCAGCATTCCGTCATGGCATTGCCTGTCAGCTAAGCCAATGCCTGCAAGGATGTACCAAGGATTACTATTATCTGAGCACCCCAGCTGAATTCATCAGCAGAAAATCTTGGTTTCAGAATTTGAATTTTTACTTCTTTTTTTTTCCACTTATGGATTTTTTTTTTTTAATTAAAAAACTCTCTCCTCCACACAAACATTCTAAATCCTTATATTTGGCTTTCAAAAAATTTTCTGTTAAAGGATAAGCCCAACCACCCTTTCTGAGAAGACCATTTTAAACACTTGGACAAATGTCCTCATAAACAGAGAGGTATGGGTAAAATTATTTGACAAAAATGGAGTCACACATTTTTCTGTAACTTATCGTAGCTTATTTAAACAATTCATAAGTTGTTGCATGTCTATATTGCCCTCATTTTTTTCCCCTAATACAAATGTAGAGCTGGGCTACTTAGCTAGAGTAAAGTAGATATTTTTAAAAAAGAAAAAGAAAACATTAGCAATTCAAAAAGATCATTAAGGACATATCGGAGAAGGCACTGGCACCCCACTCCAGTGCTCTTGCCTGGAAAACCCCATGTACGGAGGAGCCTGGTAGGCTGCAGTCCATGGGGTCGCTAAGAGTTGGACACAACTGAGCAACTTGACATTCATGTTCACTTTCCTGCATTGGAGAAGGAAATGGCAATCCACTCCAGTGTTCTTGCCTGGAGAATCCCAGGGACGGCAGAGCCAGGTGGGCTGCCATCTATGGGGTCGCACAGAGTCGGACACGACTGAAGTGACTTAGCAGTAGCAGCAAGGACACATAAATGGTTACAAAATTCTCCTATAGTGAAATAAATTATCAGTACTGAATAGTACCAAAAATAAAAACTGAAGTGCTTGGGCAAATTTTTTACCTAATCACTGATCTGATTTCATTATTGTGCTGACCTACTTCTTTGTCGCAACATGACTTGACAATTAGTTTTCAGCAAAATTATTTCACTCATCTATGCAAGATACATTTACTGAGTTCCTGGCAGGCAGTAAAATATAACAAAAAAAGGTCCCCACACTGCCAGAGCTTATGCTCTGCAGAGGAGAGAGAGGGGAAAACAAATAAGTAAATAAATATACAAAAATATCAGATACAGAAATGGTGTGCAGAAAATTAAAACATGAGTGTGTCACAGGGAGGGGTTCAGGGTGAGACTCTACCAGGAAAGGAAGAGTATACTGAGAATTGATGATAAGCTTGCGCCAGTCATGCAGAGAGCCTGGGGAAGACCACTCCAGGGATAAGGACTGCTGATGCAAAAACCCTGTGGTGGGAGCGAGCTTGGCATGTTTCAGGAAGACAAGCAAGGTCGGATACATTTTAGTTCACCAAGGAAGCTGGAGAGGTAGACCAGGATGAGAAAGCCAGAGGTAGGGAGTGTCCAGGTTGTGCCAATTTTGTTAACCAGGAAAGAAGTTTGCAATTTATGATAGGCAATATTGGAAGGTACAGCCTGGTGGGCTGCTGTCTATGGGGTCACACAGGAGTCGGACACGACTGAAGCAACTTAGCAGCAGCAGCAGCAGCAGCAGAAGGTCTTAAGCCAAGAAGTGACAAAGATGTTACCCATGTTTTCAAATGATCACTCTAGATGCTGCATGAAGGATGGAGCGCAGGGGGCAAAAACAGACTAATTAGGACACTGTTGTAGGTCCAGGTGGGAGGTCATGATGGCTGGACCACCTGCCAGGGAGGAGGTGGGAGAACTGGATGAACCTGGGATATGAATTGGATACAGAACGAACAAGACTTGCTGATGGAATGCAAACGAGGGATGTAGAGGATAAAAAGAGCCAGTGAAACTATGGAGAATAGTTACTGTGTCTGCTAAGGGTTTTCTGTATAATCAAAGCTATGGTTTTTCTAGTAGTCATGTATGGATGTGAGAGCTGAACCATAAAGAAGGCTGAGCACTGAAGAATTGATGATTTTGAACTGTAGTGCTGGAGAAGACTCTTGAGAGTCCCTTGGACAGCAAGGAGATCCAACCAGTCCATCCTAAAGGAAATCAACCCTGAATACTCACTGGAAGGACTGATGCTAAAACTGAAGCTCCAATACTTTGGCCACCTGATGTGAAGAGCCAACTCATTGGAAAAGACCCTGATGCTGGGAAAGATTGAGTGAAGGAGGCAAAGGGGGTGACAGAGAATGAGATGGTTGGATGGCATCAGTGATTCAATGGACATGAATCTGAGCAAACTCCAGGAGATAGTGAAGGACAAAGGAGCCAGGTGTGCTGCAGTGTATGGGGTCACAGAATCGGACATGACTTAGCAACTGAACAACAATAACAACAAGCATTTTCCTGAAAAATAGCATGTTTGGACATCTATTATAATATGTTGCACAGGGTGATTTTTTTTTTCTCATAATAAAGAATGCATTCCATTTGTTAAGTACCTACCATGTGCTGGCCCCTCTTCCTTACTGTGTGTGTATAGGGAATGCAAAAATAGCCATTGAATTAAATTATCTTCCTTTCACCTCACTTAATAAATTACAAAATAACCCCTATTTTCCATATGGCCTCTGCCCCTCTGAGGATTGCATTGCCAAGGAAACAGATTGCTAAGGAGAGGCACTGTAGCTAAATCCTATTAAACATGCAATAATTCAAAAAAAACTGCATAAAGCCAATGAGCACTCGGGTTTGGAATATTGGCTTTCAAATGTTCCCCTCCTAATGCTTGACCATATACGTAATAAGATGCAATGTTTAGCTGCCTAATTCTACCCAGAGCTCTAGACTTGTACATTCCTGCCCCCAAATCCCTGCTCTGAATGTCAGAATGTTTTAATTAATCGCCCCAAATGGTATTTTCACATAATGAACTCTCTGCATGCTGTTAACTTCAAACAGTAGACAAAAAGCGATTCTTTTCCTCAGTCACATTTTTCCTTTGTAAAACATTCAGCAAAACTGCTTAATTACCTGTATGGGTTCAAATAGAGTTGGAGGAAGTTCAGAGTTCAAGGTTGCAGAAGTAGACATTGTTTAGAGACCAGCTAGTGCAAATATGCTTTACACCCAAGAAAACTGAGGTTCAGAAACATTGATTTATGTGTCCAAGGTCACACAGAATATGAATGGGCAGTGACAGGGCCAATGCCCACTTCCCTTGGCTGGTGACCCAGTGGGATCTCTGTTTCAAGGTTGTTCTCACCACCTCTCCCCTAAAAGTCATCCTGACTTCTCCTTTAATATAAATTCCTCATGTCCAACTCTCACCTACAGCCTTTGCAACCCAGCCTCGCTTGCCCATCTTTATTTTCATTCCTATCTTGCCTCTGCCCAAGCCTCAAACCCAGCTTCTTATTCCTTCTGACCTTACCATTCACTCCCATCACCATTTCTCAGGCTCATCTACCTCCTTACACAATCAATGCATTCACACACCAAATGGGTTTTGCACAAATGGGTTTTTTAAATCCACAGTGCCTATGAACCTTGGCTATAAAGGCTGTCCTCACTTCACTCTGTCACTTCATTGAAAAAAGAAAGAAAGAAAGATCCAGTAGAGTGAGAAAAAGATGTTACTGGAGTTAATGTACCATGTATAGATAAAGTCTTTATTTGGGAAAAGTCACTGCTCGGCCTATTGGATATGCAAGACGAGTCCCAGGGGGCATGAGATGCAAGGAATCAGATAGGTAGATTCAGCTTTCCTGCAAAAGAAAGAAGTATCTTGCTGGTGGTGTGAGCAAACAGAGAAGACCACGGCTAGGGCAAAAATATGGAGAAATACAACATCAACCTGGAATCCAGTTTGACATGAATGGACAGAACCTTTTAAAAACAAGAAAAGATAACATTCATATATAAGCTCTGCAGTTTACATTTACCTGGCTGATACCCCTACATCTCCAACTAAAGTACACAGAGATTTATGTAAAAGGCAACACTGGGGAAAACAAGGAGTGGTCGTCGTCCTGGATGTGGGTTGACACCACAGTGATGGANACATGAATGGACAGAACCTTTTAAAAACAAGAAAAGATAACATTCATATATAAGCTCTGCAGTTTACATTTACCTGGCTGATACCCCTACATCTCCAACTAAAGTACACAGAGATTTATGGAAAAGGCAACACTGGGGAAAACAAGGAGTGGTCGTCGTCCTGGATGTGGGTTGACACCACAGTGATGGAGATGTGGAAGAACGCCAAGGCACAGGGCGCAGAAATAAGGTTCACAGGAGCTGGAAACTGAACCAGAGATGATTGGAGAAATGCCGGCCTGTAAGGGTGTGAACAAATCACGGGAGACCTCTGAACTTTGCACTTGAATTACCATGGGGACTCCAGTCAAGTTTACCTAGATCTGAAGGAGATGAGCCCCACATATATCCAAGCATTGGGAATAGAAGGAAGAAGAGGACTGAATTCTTATCTTCTGGTAGCTCCTAGGAAAGTACATCAGGACAGCTAGGTATGGAAATGACTACAAGGCAAGAACTGGTTAAAGATAGGAGCTCTTCATTCATATTGACTTTTTGGTAGGGCACTTAATATACTTTATCCAGTAAACAGGAGATGACTTGCAATGATATTAGGCCACCTTACATTAACTTTTATCAGGCTGACTGTTGGGAAGAGACTGTTTTTTTTCTTTGGCCTACTTAATTGGCTATTTGATTAGAAATAGCTGCCTTTATATTTATACAGTTTTATTCTTTCACTGAATACATATCTATGGAGCATCTTTTTTTTGGCTAAGAATTGCAGGAAGTGCTTGAGTACAATGATGGACCACAGTTGAGACATGATCCGTCATTATGGTGCTCAGAGTCTAGAAGAGGAGAGAAGCATCAATCATAGAATCAGACAAAGCATTATAATACTGTAACTGACAAGAGTTATAGGAGAGTTATATGGTACCAAGAGAACACAGAACCAGTGGAAGGGGACAGAGAGGAGCTTCCCTAAGAAGCTGAGATCTGAACAACCAGTAGGAGTTAACAACAGGCAAAGGCAAATGGGAAATCGTTTCAGATAGAAGGGTCAGCATGTGCAAGAGTCCTGTGGTGTCCGTGAGCTGAAGCAAGGCCAGTGTGGTAGGAGCAAGTGAGCGGGCAGGCTCCACACGAAACAGACAGCTGGGGAGGCAGACAGGAACCGGAACATAGGGCTTACAAGCGCCATTCCTCTTCCTCATAAAAGCCACAGAAAGCCAGCAGGATGTCTCAAGGAAAACGTGATCATATCTAGAGGTTGAATAAACAACGGGCTATAGAGGACAATGGGGCAGAGCGATGGTAATTACCACACGGATACTTTGCACAAGTCTGTGATGGCTTAAACTAAGCTAATGTCAGCAGAGACAGGAAGAACCAGCTTCGACAAATATTCTGAAGGTGAACTCAATAGAGTTCAGCAGAAGTTTGGAGATAGGAGGATCTTCGTTTGGGTTTACTTAAAAATAAACTCTGAGACAAAGACTCAATACAAGGCACACTGGTATTGGGGTGGGGAAGAGAGACAAGGGAAGGAAGACAACCGCTAAAAAGTGAGGCATTAAGCCAATTGCTGTGGGGTTCCCTAGTGGCCCAGCAGGTAAGGACTCTGCCTGTAGCGCAGAAGATGCAGGAGGTGGGGGTTCGATCCCTGGGTCAGGAAGATCCCTTGGAGGAGGGCATGGCAACCCACTCTGGTATTTTTGCCTAGAAAATCTCATGGACAGAAGAGCCTGGTGGGCTACAGTCCACAGGGTCACAAGAGTCAGACACAACTTGGCAACTGAGCACACAGGCAAGCCAGTTACTGTAGTCAGTGACTGGAGCAGGGCTTGGTTCATTCTGAGGTCCAGGGAAGAAGCATGCCTCAGAATTATCCGGCTCAAGAGGTGAAGAAACTGGGTTTGCTTTATTTTTTAATAGCTCTTCTAGGTCTTTTTCTAAAACTGTATTTATGTATCAGCTGCACGGAGTCTTCCTTGCTGCACGTGGCCTTTTCTCTAGTTGTGC
>SJYA01002520.1:3215840-3226765 GCA_006410615.1 Neotragus moschatus | reverse complement strand
CGGGAGTTGGTGATGGACAGGGAGGCCTGGCATGCTGCAATTCATGGGGTTGCAAAGAGTCAGACACAACTGAGCGACTGAACTGAACTGATGAGGGCCCTTATTTTCTGGCACTTCCTGGCTACCTGCTGTGGGTTTAGAAAAAGTCCTCAGGAACAGAGATGTAAGAATTGGCTGTTAGAAGTGGTCTGGAGCTCATGACAATGGTAGGACCCAAAGGATATATATATAGGTGAGACCCAGACTGCATCTGTTGGAGGGGGGTATGGGTGAGAGCCAAAGGCAACTTAGGGGACTTCCCTGGTGGTCCAGGGGCTGGGACTCTGCGTTCTCAATGCAAGGGGCCCAGGTTCAATCCCTGGTCATGGAGCTAGAGCCCACCTGCTGCAACTAAGACCCCAAACAGCCGGAAAAAAAAAAAAAAAGGCAACTTAGATTTCTGGGTTGAGCTGCTGAGATATGAAACATTGGGAAATGTTGCATGCCAGGTACTGCCAGGCCCCAGGAAGGCCAACAAGCTACAGCCCCTGCCTTCATGGCATCTCCAGTCTAGCAACTGAGCTAGTTCATGAGAACACGCAAGGGTGCTCTCCAGGGAACAGGCACACAGACTCTGCCTGGTCCTAATCTCAAAGAAATTACTGAAGGGACAAATCTGATTAACTGAGTTTGCATTGGGTGCCAATCCAGAGCAGNCTACAGCCCCTGCCTTCATGGCATCTCCAGTCTAGCAACTGAGCTAGTTCATGAGAACACGCAAGGGTGCTCTCCAGGGAACAGGCACACAGACTCTGCCTGGTCCTAATCTCAAAGAAATTACTGAAGGGACAAATCTGATTAACTGAGTTTGCATTGGGTGCCAATCCAGAGCAGTCAACAGGGGACTATTTCCACCTTATTCCTGAGACAGAGTGGAGAGCTAGCCCTAAACTAGGAGGTGGTTATAGAAGCTGCAGGTTTTAGCTTCCTAGGGCTGGTATAATGAATGACCATGAACTTGGTGGCTTTAAACAACAGAAATACCTTCTGTCACAGCTCTGGAGGCCAGAAGTTCAAAATCAAGGTACAGCTAGGGCCACGCTTCCCCTGAAGGCTCTAGGAAAGGAGACCCTTTCCAGTCTCTCCAACTTCTCCTGGCGGCTGGTGTTCCTTGGCATGCGGTAACATCACTGCATCTCGGGCTCCATCTTCAACCTCCCTCTCCTTTCATTTACAAGGACATGAGTCACTGCACCCTAAGTTCAGGATGGTCTCCTTTCAAGATCCTTAACTTAGTTACAACTGCCAAGACTCGATTTCCAGTTAAAGTCACCTTTCCAGGTACTGGTGGGTAGAACTTGGATGTCTTCTTGGGTCTTTCCAAGTGGCTCAGTGGTAAAAGAACATGCCTGACAATGCAATAGATGTAGATTTTATCCCTGGGTCATAAAGATCCCCTGGAGTAGGAAATGGCAGCCCACTCCAGTATTCTTGCCTGGAAAATCCCATGGACAGAGGAGCCTGGTGGGGCTGCAAAAAATCGGACCTGACTTAGCAACTCAGCATGAATGCATCCAATTCAGTGCAGAGGGCTAAAATCAGTATTTGTTCACAACAGGTTAGGANTGACACATGATGATGCTCCTGTAAGAAGTAATAGATTTCAAAGCATGTGATTCAGAATATATGTCTCTCTGACTTCTGATTTGAAGGTTGTCCTTGAAATGAGTGTTTTTCTGCTATCATATTAAGGCAGATCATCTGCCCTGATTGTTGGCTTCATATTCTTTCAGCTATTTTGGATCACGACTGTCAAACCCCACCAACACCCAAAGTTGTCTTGTGCATGTCCCAGGAACCGTATGTTAAATGTCAGATCATCTTGAGTTCTAATTACTGGCAACACCTCAAGTTTGGGTGAATATCCATCCAACCATTTTCAAGTGTTACGGTGTATTATTCAGGCTATATCTCTGCTGTAACAAAATGACCCCAATTACAGTCGCAGAAATGACAGTTTTCTTTTTCTCCCATGTAACCGTCCCAAAGGAATAGCCCAGGATGGCGGGTTGCTTTGCTCCAATCTTTCAGAGATCCTAGCTCTTACATCTTTTAGCTCTGACTTTCCTGCAGGAATTGTCTTATCTGTAAAGTCAAGGCTGGGTTGCAGATAAATCATGGAAAAGACAATCGAGGGAGTTTGGTTTATCTCTGAAACTGAAATTGGAGATGACCAGCAAGAACGATTTCACATCCCCTTGGCCTAAATTCAATTTCAGAGCTACATTTAACTGCACTGGAACTTAGTCAATGCTGGTTCTGCCTGGGCAGCTATGGGCTCAGCTTCAACTCTATAGCCAAGGAGAAGGAGGGTGGGTTCTGATGGCTGGCCAGGAGTTTCTGTCACATGGAACAAAAGAGAAAGAGAGGTTACCTCGTACAAATAAGATCAATGCCACATGGTCATACATTCAACAAATACTTTTAAAATATTGATTTTATTTATTTGGCTGTGCTGGGTCTGAGTTGCAGCATATGGGATCTAGTTCTCTGCCCAGGGATTGGACTTGGGCCCCCTGCTTTGGGAGCTCAGAGTCTTAGCCACTGGACCACTCTTCTTACACATGTAAAAGTATTGTTACACATATCGGGGGTGAAACTATGCAACAGTATAAACACATTTTTCTACTTTCAAAAGACTTGCTTTTTCAGACAGTAGAGGGCAACTGGGAAAAAGGCAAGGTTTTTTACCTTCAAGTTGCAGTAAAAATATTCACACCTGTCAAATTCCAACAGCTGGTCGAATCACTGTTCCATGGTTGAGCCCACAAGAATACTGCTCAGGGAGTCATTTGGGTGTTGGTCTCATAAATCATAGCTTGCTCAGAGCATGTTTCTGAGGCTTCAGGAAGGACTCTTCAGAGGGTGGAATCAAATCGCTGAGATTAAAGTCAACCTCAAAGGAGGGTTTTTCCCCCAAAATCACTAAGGCGATAAACACAGCACATCTTGCAGTCAGCCCCCGGATGCAGTATGTCACACCGTCTTCAGGGTCCGTGTACTCAAAGCAGTGAACAATAACACGACGACCGCACCGTGTCAGGTGACGCTGATGGTAAGCACGGGGACGCAGGAAGTATTCCAGAGGCACCAGAAACACGTTCTTAACTTCATCCGGGTTAGGTCTGGCCTCAAAGTCGGAGTCTATAAATCCTACAACCGGCGTTACCCACATATCCTTCTGAAAGCAGAACACGGAAGACACTGAGATGTGAGAGATACAGTTTCAAGAAAAAAAAAAGTATGTCTAAACGCGTATTGCTGCTGCATAAACTAAGCTCACAGGCCAAAGCATCCGTTACAAAAAACTTCCTCTATAACTAAACTTTATGTCCCTTAAATGGAGGTGTGGGCTTCCCCAGCTCAGCGGTAAAGAATCCGCCTGCCAATGCACATTGGACACGTGGGTTCGATCCCTGGGTCGAGAAGGTCCCCTGGAGAAGGAAATGGCAACCTACTCCAGTATTCCTGCCTGGAGAATCTCATGGACAGAGGAGCCTAGGAGGCTAGCTGACAGGGAGATTTCTATTAATAACCACCACTGTTCTGAAATGAACGCAGGTGCTGTTACGTGAAAGACTGTACCTGGAGTCTTGTGGGGGAGGCCTGGGGTTTAGTGCAGGAGCCGATGGGGGCGGCATGACCTTGAATGAGAAACGGAGATGAATTGGGGAATTCCTGAAAGAAAGTGAGTGGGGAAATCCAGGGAGACACTGTGGGGCTGGGCTCCTACAGGAGGACCAATATGCCTGTGGGAGGTCTTGAGGGAGGGCAGCTAATACATGTTGAAGAGCAGTGATGACTCAGACGGTTAACTGAATTAACGACGCAAGTCAACATTTGGACCGGGAGCGGAGGAGGGGAGCGCCGGCTCCAGACGTCCCTAAGGTGGGACCCTCACTGTGCTCGGCCTGCCTGACAGTCTCTTCTGTCACAAGGTCCCCCCAGGCAGCCACTGAGATGGACGCTCAGATGCTAGGGGGTTAAGGAAGAGCTCGAGGACAAAGGGGTGAGGGCGGGAGCGGGGAAGCCAGGCAGGGATGCTGCGGGCAGCTCCGGGGTATAAAGTGTGCCTCGGTCTGTCCCAGGAGATGAGGAGGGGGCTGGGCTTTCGTGCCCGGCCTCTGCCTGGCCAGGAGTAAATCAAGACAGTGCTGACTCGTGGGGGTGGGGCGCGGCTCCAGGAGCCTGAGGGCACGAGTACTGGGAGAGAACCAGAATGTGTGTGTCAGAAACACAGCCTAAGAAGCCTGTTACTGCGCATATACACAATCGAGAAAAGTGGCACCGATGAACACACGTGCAGGAAGGGAATGGAGCCGCAGACACAGAGAGCAGACTCGTGGACACAGAGGGGCAAGCAGAGGGCGGGCGAGGGCAGAGAGCCCCATCGCCGGACCACACTCCCATGTGTCAGGCAGACAGCTGGTGAGGAGTTGCGTGTAACACACGGAGGCCAGCCTGGCGCTCCAGAGGGAGGTAATCCATGTATAATTACCGCTGATTTGCATTGTTGTATGGCAGAAACCCACACTACACTGTAAAGCAAACTTCCTCCAATTAAGAAATAATTTTTTAAAAAAAGAAAGCATCTGGACAGAGCCTGGACTGTCGCTCACTATGCATCCGTGGCTGCTCTCTCCATTCAAACCCCAACAGGCCCCTCGTCTAGAATCCATCAGCCTCCCCCAGGTTCTTCGTAACAACCTGCTCCTGGAGAAGCTTTACCAATGGAAACTGGATCAGAAGAAAACTTGCCCATGGCCACACCTGGCTCCCACTTGGCAGAAACCAGGATTCTACCCCAGGCCTGCTGCCCACATGCCGGAGCTGAGCCCTGAAGTTCTATCAAAATGCTGGTCACCAAATCTCCGAGCTGGCACACCAGCAAGCAGCTCGGAGACCACGGGGCAGCATCCCCAGCTGTGGCTCAGGCCCTCCGGAGGTCTCAGGGCCACGCCTATTAGGCAGGTGCCTGGGCAGGAACTCTGCATGGCCAGTTCCAGCCCTTGAGCTGGCATGTCAGAGTTTAAGGAAATTAGTGTGGGAAAGAAAAAGAGTCAAAGCCTCAAAGGGTGATCGCGGTTTAAAACTGAATGTTCCAGATGGGGAGTCGGGCACGCTCAACAGGGTTCAAGCAAAGTAAGAGAAGCCTGTGGAAACTTGTGGCTGAAACAGCAACTCTGCACATCCCATGTCTAAAAACACAGGTGTCTGAACTGGCAGGAAAAAAAGTGGTATGTGGCAGACATCCCAGGACTCATAGAAGCCTGGATTTTGCCCATTTGCTGAGGTGAAATCCCACAGAGACTGGTTTCTGCACTGGACATAGGATGGGCCAGGCTTAGGGCTCCCAGAAGAAGCTGCAGACTATGAGACACAGCCTCGGAAGTCAGGACACATCACTGAAACATTACAGGAGTCGGGCCTTCAGGAAGCGAAGAAAAGGACGGAGACCGGGCCACGCGCAGAGAAAAAGAAGAACTGCCCCTTGAGGCCNTTAGGGCTCCCAGAAGAAGCTGCAGACTATGAGACACAGCCTCGGAAGTCAGGACACATCACTGAAACATTACAGGAGTCGGGCCTTCAGGAAGCGAAGAAAAGGACGGAGACCGGGAGTTACGGGCCACGCGCAGAGAAAAAGAAGAACTGCCCCTTGAGGCCTTTGCAGAGAGACGCTCATACATGTATGATACAATGGCATGTATGAAGGTCAGTTGGGGGCTGGAAGGCCTGGGAGGGTTAATACCAGGCATGGGGGAAAACCAGTGACACCCCAAAACATCTTCAGGCATTGCCCTGTGTGTGTTCCCCAAGAGACAAAATGACCCCCAGTCAAGAATTAGAATTCTGACTGAATTAGATTAGGCTTCTAGGCATTAAATAAATGGCATTTTCGAACCATATTTAAAAGATTTGCAAAGTCCAAAAAACAAAACGACCCTCACTGGCACTTGTAAATACATCCTTCTTGAAAGCCTTTCTTCATTCTAATTTCTCGGTGGTCTGATTGGCATTATAGCAGGAGCAGGTCATTTGAACACACACACACCTGTCAGGACTGTTGTATGTGATCAGTACCCTTATGGGTGAACTCAGCAGCTCTGGGGACCTTGGAAATAGACTTACTCTCATTTGGAGAACTTATAACCATTACATGTTTTGTCAAGAGAGTTCTAAAATAAATCTCTAAGATGTCCCAGATCTGCAGCTATCCCCTGAGAAGGGCTTCCATTAGAAAACACAGAGGACGTAACTGACACACATCTTGTCTTAATCCCATGTTACTTTTCTGTCTCATTTCTTTCTCACTGAGGGCACATTTATGGAATGGCCTTTCGCTTCTTCCAAGCTACATCTCCTGGGAGTGGTGACCTCTCTGTTCTTAAAATGGACCCAATTAAGACAGATGTCAGCATCACTGAGCATCACAAAGGGCAATCTGGCTTTCTAATTTTTAGGCATCAGTGGAATTCCTCCTTTGACATAAAAATTCATATGAAAGCCCAATACTATTTAAAAAAAAATTATACCTATTCTGATAGGTGATGAGTGAAGTTCACCCCTGGGATGTTATTCTTCCCCCAAGCCCGTAACCTTAGCTCAACCAGGAGAATAGTATCAGATAAACCCAAATTGAGGAGCGTGCAAGAACACACCTGACCTGTGCCCCTCACAAGTGTCAAAGCCATGAGAACAAGGGCAGTCTAAGAAACTGGCCCAGACCAGAGAATGAGGAGACATGGCAAGCAAGAACAATATGGTGTCCTGCGTGAGAGCCCGGACAGAAAGGGGGATATCAGTAGAAAAACTAGGAAAAGGCAACTAAAGCGTGGATTTCAGTGACGGTAAAGTGCTGACACTGATTTCTTAGTTGTCACCAATGTGCTACAGTGATGTCTGATGTCAGTAACAAGGGGACCCGAGCATGGCTACGTGAGAACTCTCTGTGAAATCAGTAACCATTCTAAAATTACCAGTATATATGGAAAATTTTAGACCAGTCAAATAATTCTGCTATGCAACTTTAAATTTACCCTATTTACTCCTTCTGCCCTCCTCCAGCGGATCTTCCCGACATGGGTTTGATCCCTGGGTTGGGAAAATCCTCTGGAGGAGGGCATGGCAACCCACTCCAGTATTCTGGCCTGGAGAATCCCACGGACAGAGGAGCCTGGCAGGCTACAGTCCACGGGGTCACCAAGAACTGGACATGACTGAAGTGCCTCCTTCTACACGTCACTCCTTCTACAGTTAGCATAACACAGAGAGTGTTGTGATCAGCTCATATGAAATAAGGTCCAGCTCTATCAGTCCCAGGACCCCTTTGGTTGTTACATTTGTTTGCTTCGTATGTACTATCAAATCCTGCTTCAAACAGAAATGCAGTTACAAGTAGTGGCTGTTTCTAAACAGCTTCCCTAGATCTCAGGATATTGCTCAATCTATGTGATATGGAGACGCCTGGTTCCATGGTATGTGCAAAAATTAGTACCTTCAGTGGCCTCCGAGGGGCTAAATTTTGGTCTGTGGCATGCTCAAGTGTGTGTTATTTTTTTCAAGAGAATTCTCAAAAATAAACCCAAACTGGAGAAAACTGAATGTGAACTGAATGTCAACGAAAGAACACGGAGGCATCTACAGGGTTCCACAGAACCCAGTCTGAAAACCGCTGATGGCATTCAGCCCTTTCATTTCTGGATGGGGAAGGAGGGGCCCAGACAGGAAGTGGGGCTTGCCTAAGGCCTCTTAGCCCAGCGGGGGCAAAGTCCACACATGAGCCAGTCTCTGGACTCTGAGCCGCATGCTTGAGGGTCGTGGGATCCTGAAGATAGCCTATGTACTGTGAGCTCACGCGCGTCTAAGCCAGCCAGCTCCACCCCCAGCCTTACATCAAACGGCAGTGGCACCAGGCAGCAGACCACCTCCACTTGATGGGGACGCAGCCCCACTTCCTCCTGGGCTTCCCGGAGAGCCGTGGCCACGTCGTCCGCGTCCGTAGGTTCGCACTTACCTCCGGGAAAGCAGACCTCTCCGGGTGACCTTCTCAGCTGCATATGGAAGGAACAGAGCCTCCGTGAGGGATTCCAAGTTTGGAACCACTCACTCATTCAACAAGCATGTGCTGAATTTCTGTCTTGTGCCAGAGACCATTCCCATACTTGTGGCAACCAGTAGGGAATAAGACCAAAAAGAAAAGTTTTTCTTTTTTTTAAACTTGAGTCCTTTAAAAAAAACTGAACTAGGAGAACTACCCTCACTTCTGATTTTTCTCTTCTTGCCCTCCAAAGATAGCATACACACACACACACACACACACACACATTTACACTGATGGAGAAAAAAGGCCGAACAAAAGGATAATGAAAAGCGCAGTGTTTTGAATGGATAACTTTTATCAAGTGCTTACTGGTCTGGGCACAGTGCTTCAGATGGATTTCTTGTCAATGAGTCTGAACAGTTCTATAAGCAACTATTTTTTAAAATATTTTTTTTTAATTGAGATGAAAGGTTATTTCTTAAAAAAGCATTAAAAATATATTTTTAAAATTGAAGTACAGTTGATTTACAATGTTGTGTTAGTTTCTGGTTTACAGCAAAGTGATCTGGATACACATACACACACTATACCTGGGGTGGGATTAATCTAAAACAGTGGCTCTTGGTGGGGGCAGTTTTACATCCCCCATCCCTGCCAAGAGAGTAGGTGATATCTGGAGACATGTGGTTGTCACAAAGTGTGTGTGTTGTCTGTGTGTGTGTGTTACTGGCTTCTAGTGGATAGGGGCCAGGGATATTGTTAAACATCCCATAATGTACAGGGTAACTCTCACAACAAAAAATTATCCAGCCCAAATGGCAATGGCTGGATAAGAAACCCTGGCACAAAAGTATTTTAAAATACTTGATAGCTCAATTGCTTATTTTACTTTCCAAAACTTCTCAGTAAAAAGCCACATGATTCTGTGGCTTCATGTACCCCTTGAACATCACAACTTTGAAAGTCCAACTGAGAATCTGGAACCTCAAACTACGTGCCAGTGACCACATTTCAAACATCCTGAGACCTTAAGTTCAGGAACCTCTTCGTCACTTACCTTCTCTGACCGGAGGGTGAACAACAGGTAAAGTTTCCCATCTTTAGCCAACAATGGTAGAAGGATCGAACATTTGCTAGATGAACAGTGAGAATATTTGGTCCCAGAGTCATGCTTTTTTAAGCGGGCCTTAGCATCATCTATCAAGCTGTTTCTAAAATGGAAACAAACCACACAATTTAGTAACCAGAGTTATGACAAAAAGCTCCTAAACTGCATGATGTTTCTGCTTTGTTATGTGTCCTGGTATTTAGCATTTCTAGTCTCAGTATACTTTTTAATAATAGGACAGCAATAATAATACCCAAATCATGTGACCTTTGGTAAGACAAAATGAGGCAAAAATTACTAAGAACCCAGTTTAGTACCTGAGTTCACGTTAATATCTAAATTAATTTTGAATGATGGTAAAATATTCTTTCAATTGTGCAATAGTTCAGTGCTGAAACACACAGTAATACTCAGGAAGACAGATCTGCAGAGCAAGTTCATTGTTACAAAGGTTACACCATCCTAAGGTTAAGGGCTTCGTCTTAACCTGGCCCTTATGTCACATTATCGAACTCTTTTCTTCAAATACCTATAACACTGGTTCCCAAACTTATGTAGTAACAGTCACCCAGAGGGCGTTACAACATAGACTGCTGGGTCCACTTGTGACTTAGCAAAATCCAAGTATTTAGGCTTTAACCACACATTGTTCTCTGAATCCATAACTATAAGGCAGTTTTGCGTAAGGGGCAAAAGCAGGTGTTTAAGTGAGCCAGACTGGTTTCAAAGTGTTAGGACTGACCTCTCTAAGCCCCCCTTTCCTGATGTGTGACATGCTGAGGATGTTTGTAAGGATTAAACGATACAGTTCTGTGGCTGCCATTTAAATGTCTCAGTGCTTAGATGCATAGTTGCTTGCCAGAGATGTCTGCTATTTCTTGCCTCTTTCTAGGAAGTAAGATGCTCAATAATGTAGTTAGGAAACTGCAATGGGTGTTGAAAATGCCCAAATGGCCCGAAAAGAGTCACAGGAATGCTGGCACTGGAGGGGACTCCAGAGCACATCCTAGTGCACACAGGCAGGTGTCCAGAAAAGGAAACTAGAATTTCCGACCAGGAATGTGAGGGACTGCTTAAAAGTGTGGCGCCCGGAACTGACCAGAGGGACCAGCAGACGCAACAGTCTGCAAAACCGTCCACATAAGGAGCTGGTGCTTGGAGTAATCGCCAGGTAAACACTACTTACTGTCTGTACATTCTGTAGTACATTCTGGGCATGGACTAATCTCACCTTCTTTCCATGCTTTTGTCATTAAGGTGAAAACACGATCACGTTCCAGGCTCAGAGAGTTTGTGTAACTGAGGTTGGAAGTAGCCCGGGGACCTTGAACCGGGCGCTGCTTGGTGCTGGCTCGCTGTCCGACGGCTGGGGCTCGGCGGGCGGAAGAGGGAAGCCCTCGGGGGCCGTGCGCCCACCAAGTGTGCAAACCCGGCTCTGTCTTTGGCAGGGGAAGGCGCGAAGGCCCGGGGACCCTGCGAGCTGCCAAAGGAGGTGAGCGTCCGGAGCGTGGGGCTCCGGAAGGCGGGCAGGCGGGACCCGCAACAAGTAGCCAGAAGGCCCCGGCCACTCACGGCCCGCAACCTGTCCGGCCGCGCAGTGATCAAGGCAGGGCCAGGTCCGGCTCGGGGTGCCAGGGGTCGGGGAGGCCTTACCTGACTGGTTCCTGGGGAGGGCCGGGTCGCGACATCGCCCCGGAGAAAGTTCGCTTCTTGCCAGCAACGCCCCCCAAGGAACTC
>SJYA01002520.1:3159577-3211014 GCA_006410615.1 Neotragus moschatus | reverse complement strand
GCAGGGCTAGTGGGGCTTAAGGCCCCGCCTTCCTGGTCGCGCAGAGCTTTTTCCTGCTTTCCCTCAAAGGCGAGAGCTAAAGGAAGAATTCTAAAATTGACAATTGTTGAAAAGGGGGAAAGGGGGAGAATGCAGTGCTGGTGATTTGAGAGAATTCTAGCATTCGTACTTACCGTTGCTAGGCGGTCAAGTGGGTTCAATTTTTCTGAACAGCAGTCCACATATGTTTACCCAGCACCTACAATGTGCTGGATGCAGGCCGGACGGTGAGTGAACAGACGACACGGAGCTTACAGTCAAATAGGAGAGAGGGAGACAGAACTCAGACAATTGCCTAGATGAAGCCCTTAGTCTCTGGGGAGCATGTGAATGAGAAGCAAATCAGAGAAAGCGTCCCAAAGAGACTAGTATCCGCGCTGACCCGGAAAGCTGCTGTTCTTGAAGTACGGTCCTGGGAGAAGCCGCGACCGTCCACATCAGCAGCGTCTGTGTGCTGTTAAAAATGGATAGACTCTGGGTCCCACCCAGGAGATGCTGGATCGGAAACTGGGTGTAGAGCACAGTGAGCTGTATTGTAAGGGAGTTCTGTTGCTCCGAGAGGGAGAAGGGCAGGGGGAGAGTTTCAGGAAAAAGAATGAATTTGTGCAAAGATCCCAGAAGTAGCTGAAGAAGACCAGTGAGAGGGAGCCTGGTTTGAGCTGACATTCAAGAGGTTAATTCAGAGATGGAAGGCTAAGGTGACTTCTCCATCCTGCACAGGCCCCCACCCCCCCCATAATTTCAGGACTCCATGAAAAATGTTTTAATTTTCATTTCTTTCTTTCTTTTTTTTGCCACCTTGAATGGCCTATGCAGCGAAAGCACCAAGTCCTAACTACTGGATTGCCAGGGAATTCCTTAATTTTAATTTCTCTCAAAAGAAGAAAATGAATATAATAAGAAGCAGTATATAATAATGAATTCTGCTTGGATTATATTCATCTTTAACCAATGCAGTCCTAAAATAATATTCATTTTATTATTTTAAGAAGAAAGGTCCATNACTGGATTGCCAGGGAATTCCTTAATTTTAATTTCTCTCAAAAGAAGAAAATGAATATAATAAGAAGCAGTATATAATAATGAATTCTGCTTGGATTATATTCATCTTTAACCAATGCAGTCCTAAAATAATATTCATTTTATTATTTTAAGAAGAAAGGTCCATAAAACCAAAATTAATGGCAACCCACTCCAGTATTCTTGCCTGGAAAATCCCATGGACGGAGGAGCCTGGCAGGCTACAGTCCACGGAGCCGCAAAGATTCGAACACGACTGAGTGACTTCACTCACTTCAATCACTCACTCATGAAAATTACAATGTAGCCCTGGTTGAGGGAGAGTTGGGCGGCAGTTTCCAAGACCTCCAAGACCACTGAGCTCAGCTGTTCACCTCTCCAGTTTATCAAGGCTAGGAAAGCCCAAACCAAAAGCTTGATGGCATCCTAAGAACAGTGATGATAGTTGTTCTCTTAAATGTTAGTGTATTTAGTCCTCTGAGCTACCCCATGAAGTAAGGTTCTTCCCACAGAGGTATTACCATCCTCACTCTCCAGATCAGGAACTTTAAAAATGTCTCTTGCTTTGGGAACTTCCCTAGTGATCCAGTGGTTAAGACGGGATGCTTCCCATGCAGGGGGTGTGGGTTCCATTCCTGGTCAGGGAACTAAACCCATATGCTGTGGGCATGGCAAAAACAAAACCAATATCTTGCTTAAGGTCACACAGCTAGGGTTTAAGGTTAGATCATTCTGACCTCTGAGTTCATTTACTTTGATGCAACCTCTCACAAGCAACTGGCCTGTAAATTATGTGGATCTGATTGGCATTGAGAGAGAGATGAATGGACATATCCGTTGCAGAGATACTTTGTCCCAGGCACGTCTAAAGTGCAGCCCCCTGACTCCCAAGGCCTCTTAGTCTGTTAGGGATGATAATGAATGCGCAGTGTGCTCCAGCTCTCATAAAAAGAGTGAAGATGGAGTTGGGGGCTGGAGATTATTGCTCAAGCATTCTATTTTCTCTTCTTTTGCCCATCCTTTGGTTGAATCCTCCTTTTGAAGATGAACAAACTGAGGCTCATAGTGGGTCAGTGCCTTGCCCATAGTCACACAGCAGGGAGCTGGCACTCGGGTAGGTTTTGAGGGCTAGGTGGGGTTTCAAGAGGCCAAAGTGGGGGCAGTGGCATTCCAGGGAGAGGGAACAGCAGAAACCAAAGCTTGAGTGAAGAGTTTCAGAGAGCCAAGCAGTGCAGCGTGGCTGGAACCAAAAGGGGACCTTGCAGACTGGAGCCCTGGGAACAGAGGAGAAAGCTTTGGAAACCACAGCAAGATGGAGGTTGAACTTCTTTCTGAAGGAAGAGGAATGAACAGGTCTGGGTTTTCAGGAAGATCTCTGTGGAATCAGAGTGGGAGATGGATTAGAAGTGAGGAAAAATTGAGGGGCAATTGGAGGCGGGAGCTCTTCTAAAAGTCCAGACTGAAAGAATCAGAAAAAAAAACAAAACACTTTAAACCTTCTGATAAATACCTATCCATTCTTTGACATCAGAAAGGAGGGGGTCTGGATTGCCTTTGTGTAAAAACAGCATCCTTAGATGCTTTGCTGTGTACCAAGGCTAAACGCAGGGCATCTGCTTTCAATCAGAAATACTGTTGGAAAAACACTTAGCTGTTATGGCTTTTGTAATGCTGGAAGCCATAGCACAGGGAGCGTCACAAGGTAAAATGAATCTCTTTCTCTCTCTCTCTCTCTCTCTCTACATTTATATATATATATATATATATATATATCTGCAAAACAATACAGGATTCAAGGTTAATGGGCAGTGACTTCTAGGGGAAACAACTTGTCTCTGTAGCTTTTGCACACAGATTTGTTGGTAGTGACATAAATTCTGGAAAATGTGTTGAAGAAAAACAAAGCTATAAAAAGGTTCAGGCCAGCCTGCAAAGCCAACACCTCCATGTGCATTTCAGTCAAAGAGGCACATCCCGAGGGTCAGAGTGGACCTTATCTGCAGTCCACCCACCTGGAAACTTAATTTGAGCAGCACCTTAAGGCCATGTCTGGGTGGTGCAGAGATCAAGAAAATACCAACCAGCCTTTGGAGCAAAGGTTGTCTGGGGGAAAAGACCTATATCAAACAATTAGCTTTAAAGCCAGAAAAGTGCTCTAATCCAGGAGGGTGGGGACAGAGTACTCTGGAGAGTAAGGAGCAGTGGGGAAGGGATTAATTCTGCCTGGGAGTAGGCAGTGGGCTCCAGGTAGAATGTGGAGGGAAAGTAAGATAATAGGAAACACTAAGCACTTAGTGTTATTTTCCCAGGAAATAAAGCTCAAGTATAGTGGGAATTCCTAATAATGTACTTTCACGGCCATGAAATTTCACAGAAATAGCACCTGGCAAAAGAGCATATGTTAAGAAACTGTGTTTTTCTTAAGAATAATCTCCTTGTTACAAACCTCAAGGCCAGCCCCAGAAGGGAGTATGACTGGGATCATGAAAGTGTGGACCTTGGAACACCGGGTCGGTGTCAGGCATGAACGCTGCCTATGCACTTGCTAATTGTTCCCGAGACTAGCCCAGAAGGGACCAGTCTGGGGTAAAAACAAGGAGATTTGGACTATGTCGGTATAGTGTCTGAGAAAGACAAGATCAGAGACAGTCTTGCAGTCTGCACAAAGGAACAAAAGCTGGACTACAAGTGGACGCTGCACCGCAGTCCAGTAGAGGCTGAAGGCCCCCTGACCCACTGCACCAGATTTTGTGTTGTTTTCATTCTTGTCGCTTGCTTCTCGACCATTAGGGCAACACTCAAGAAATGAGAGTTTCCTCTGCTCCTTCCTCAGTTTGCTAGGCTAAACTCCTGCTGGGAAGTGTCAGAGGGGAGCTTTCAGGTTCGTTCTCACATATCTGAAAGAGGATGATGGTTACAATTGCTGGGCTGGGCCCTGCAGACACGTCTCCATCACCTCCCCACCCCCAACCCCTCTCCCCAGCAAATCAGAGAGAGTTAAGGAGGCACAGATTTGCCCCTTCTAACAGAGGAAGATGTATTTATTTATTTCTGGCTGCACCGGGTCTTCGTTGCTGAGTATGGGCTTTCTCTAGTTGGGGTTCGAGGCCTTCTTATTGTGCTGGCTTCTCTTGTTGTGAAACATGGGCTCTAGACCCGTGGGCTTCAGCAGTTGCAGCCTGTGGGCTTAGTTGCCCTGCAGCATGTGAAATCTTCCTGGCAGGGATTGAACCCATGTCCCCTGCTTTGGCAGGCAGGTTCTCAGCCACTGGACCACCCAGGGAAGCCCTAGTAGAGAAAGTGGACAGGGTTCTTTGAAGAAGAGGTTGAAACAGAAATTCCTTTTTGAACAGGTCAGGGGTCCTCAGTCTCAAAAATTATCCAGCAGCAAGGCTGCCGTGTGGACATCTAAGTGCCCTGAATCCTACCCAACATGTACTTATCTCAGGGTGGAAATTTATCTAGGAACATGCATTTCTGAGCAAGCTTCTAGGTGATTCTGATGTACCAGTGAAGGCACTAGTTTAAATGCTCCCAAGGGAGATGAGATGTTTGATGCTGAAAGGATAAAAGTCACCACCTTCTAACACTGGGTGATGTAGCAGCCCTAGAGGGAAGGCAGATGGGGGCCACCCAGTGCCAGGAGCCATCATTCCTGGTAGCAATGGGACAATATTCCTTTAAGGGCTTGGGAGCTGGCAATTCAGGCAGGTCCATCTCAGCAGAGACTCCAGGGCAGTTGAGCGGATTGTTCTGTACAAAGTTGGCTGGGGTGGACAGATCCCTACTTAATGTGGTTCTTGCATTTTGGTAAAAGATCCATTAAAAAAAAAAAAAAAGATAAGACTCATTGTGACCTCATGGACTGTAGCCCACCAAGCTCCTCTGTCCATGGAATCCTTCAAGCAAGAATACTGGAGTGGGTTGCCATTTCCTTCTCCAGGGATCTTCCCAATCCAAGTACTGAACCCTGGTCTCCTGCGTTGCAGGCAGATTCCTTGCAATCTGAGCCACCAGGGAAGTTCCATTAAAGGGAAAGAGTTTGTGAATTTGGTTCAGCATGTTTTCAAAGTTGAGTGCCCATTCTTGGGCTCAGCATCAAGCTGGATGTTGGAGATACAGGGGCCGTGGACAGTTGGTCCTCATTGTTGAGGATTTTGATGTCAAATATGGCAGCAAGTAATTTCGGTCTGCACAGAAATCTTCTGGGGGTAATTGAACATGTAGATTCTTGGGCTACTGCCTCATTTGCAAGGCAAATACATCTGCATTTGTGACCAGACCCTTGGGTGATTCTGATACAAGTCTAAACTTTGAAAGGGGGAGAAATGGAATTTGAACATGGAAAAAATAAAAGAATAAGAATCAGTCAGACCCAGGAAGTCTGGATAGACACTGGAGCCAAGAAGTCAGTGACCTGAGACAGTCCTTGATTTTTCTGGCAGCAGGTGTGGACTGGGAACAAAAGATTAGATAGGGATTATTGGAAAAAATGCTTCTAGAATGGCCCCAGACTACACAAGTGTAAATCACTGGGAATTTATTTCCCAGTACTGCCAATGTGATTTTTCAAAGTAATTCATGATGCTTTTTCATTCATGTTTAATTTTCATTGTGTAATAACAATAAAAGAGATATATGCTTGCATATTAAGATGCCTTAAATCTCTGCGTTTCTTTGATCCAGGCCTGCCAAAAACTGACAATAGCTCATCAGCGCCTATCTTTCACAGATTTCTCTACTCTTGTCAGGTCTTATCTCCGTGCACCTTTAGAAATGAGATAAAGATTAGTTATATTTGATTCCTTAACAGTCATGTAATCTTTGTGCAATGGAACAATCAAGTAGGTTTAATTACCAGTAACAACTGTGCTGGGAAATTTGTAATCCAAATGAAGGCTCAGCCTAGGATGCACGGGATGGCATGACTGCAGAACACGATGAGCAGCAGTCTGGGCTCAATTAGCTTGTGAATTAGTTAGCAAATTGGCTTAAGGTTTTCCAGTGCATGTGGGAAGCTCAGCCTCAGTGTAAGAAACAGATTCTACTCTACAGCGAATTCTGCAGAATTCCTCTGTGCCTTCACTTTGGCCTTGAGTCTGCCCACCAGGAACTCAGCATTCAACCCTGATTGAACCCCTTTGCTTGTACCGGTTGGTGAGAGGAGATGGAAACTTACATCCCTCCCCAGTCCAGACTCCACCACTTACCTAGCATGGTGCCTTCTCCGATCCACTCTTCCTGCCTCAGCAGAAAGCATGTTATCTGTGCTCTGCTCTTGGGGACTACACTCTGGCCTGCAGCCTCTCTTGGTGTATCTGGGATAATGAATGCTGCGAGGTGGACAAACTCTTTAAGAAGGATGCCATCCATCTGCTGCTAGACTCTGGCCTCTGCTGATCCTTTGGCCAGGTTGTCTTTAAAAAAAAAATTTTTTTTTTAAATTAGTTAATTAATGTATTTTTGGCTGGGTTGGATCTTTGCTGCTGCCCTGGCTCCCTCTCCAATCATGGGGCTACTCTCTAGTTGTAGCGTGTGGGGTTCTCATTGCAGAGGGCTCTCCTGCTGCAAAGCATGGGCTCTACCATATGAGGGCTTCAGCCACTGCAGCACGTGGGCTCAGTAGTTGCCGAGTTCAGGCTCCAGAGCACAGGCTCAACAGCTGTGGTGCACAGGCTCAGTCGCTCTGTGACCAGCGGGGTCCTCCAGGATCAGGGATTGAACTGTGTCTCCTACATTGACAAGAGGACTCTGCAGCACTGAGCCACCAAGGAAGCTCCGGGCTGTCTCAGAAAGGCCACACATTAGTCTTGTCAGGGCTGGAGGGCATTGGCCACAGTTTAAGGTCTTCAGGGGAAGCCAGAAAAGAACATGGGCTGTCATGGAGTAATTTCAAGGGTCTGATGGTGGAGGATTCTACTTCTAGCAGCCAATGCCCAGCAGGACATTCTACAATGATGGAAATGCTCTCTGTTGGCACTTTCTAATGAAGTGACAGCTAACCGCATGTGTGTATTGAACACTTGAAATGTGGCTAATGTGACAGAACTAAATTTTAAATTTTTGTTTTTAAAATATTTATTTATTTGGTTGTGCTGGGTCTTGGTTGTGGCATGAAGGATCTCCTATCTTCCTTGCTGCATGCATGATCTTTAGTTGCAGCGTGTGGAATCTAGTTCCCTAACTAGGAACATCTATTTCTGCTTTATTGACTATGACTGTGTGGATCACAATAAACTGTGGAAAATTCTGGAAGAGATGGGAATACCAGACCACCTAACCTGNTATCTAAAATGTGTGTCTTCTAAGAGTGTTGAGAATACCAAACAAGGTAACATAAGTAAAAGCAGTTTGAAAATCACAAAGGGAGACACATTTCCGGGAAAGGACTTTTACCATGTTATTTGGGACAGAGGCATAAATTCAAGCATTCTGACCTGTTTTCTATGCTGACCCATAAATAAGCGCTGCCCCATTATCCATGTCTATTCCCCCTCAAACTGGAGGGCCACGTCCATGGTCTACATACTCCCTTCCCTTCCGTTGTTCACCCATCATGATTGCTAGTGATCATCATCTCAGAACCCGTGCAAAGCTGAGTCTGTCTTGGTATAACACTCTTGACAGCCAATTACAGTTACAACAGTTCTATTACGGTGGTCATCTGAAAGGAAACGAAACCTTCCAAGGACCCCTAGTACTTCTCAGTAGCTCTTCCAATGCCCCTGAAACTTACAAATGGGGAGACCAGAATGACTATGTAGTTACCACCCATCAAAACATTGTTTTGCTGAAATTTAACGTCTGGGGAGGGTCCCTGGTGGAAGGATGTGGGAGAGTGTGTTTACCCAACATTGTGTTTGTCTCAGCCGTGCAGCCAGGACCTGTAGGACTAGTGCTGACCAAAAGCCTTCAAACATAAGTGACCTGGGCCAGAACAGAAGTGATCTGGGACAAGGCACGGAAGGTCNAACGTCTGGGGAGGGTCCCTGGTGGAAGGATGTGGGAGAGTGTGTTTACCCAACATTGTGTTTGTCTCAGCCGTGCAGCCAGGACCTGTAGGACTAGTGCTGACCAAAAGCCTTCAAACATAAGTGACCTGGGCCAGAACAGAAGTGATCTGGGACAAGGCACGGAAGGTCTTCCTGGTAGCTCTTTCCTCGGTCTTACTGCTGGGAAGGCCATGAGTCCCACAGGCTCAGCTACCAAATGGTAAAGTCTTCAGTATCTCTGGATGCTGGGGGACAGTTTGCATGGGTTGCAAGCTTTATAAACAAGGTATGACAAATTGAGCGGCTTAAATAACAGAATCACGTNCTTCAGTATCTCTGGATGCTGGGGGACAGTTTGCATGGGTTGCAAGCTTTATAAACAAGGTATGACAAATTGAGCGGCTTAAATAACAGAATCACGTGGACAAACAGTTCTAGAAGCTAGAAGTACAAGAGCGAGGTGTTCCCAGAGTTGGTCCCTTCCAAGGGCTATAAGGAAGACTCTGACCCATGCCTGGTTGTTGGCTGGCCATCTTTGGCATTCCTTGGCATGTAGAAACTTCACCCCATCTCTGCTTTCATCTTCACCTGGTTCTCTTCCTATGCTATCTCTTGTTGTCAAACTTTCCCTTTTAATAAGGACCCCTGTCATATTGGGTTAAAGGCCCACGCTACTCTAGGCAACTTCATCTAAACTACCTGCATGATGACCTTACTTCCAGATAAGGTCATATTCTGAGGTTAGGAAGTCGATAAGGACATTAGGGAAGATACAGTGCAAACCTGAGATAGTGTTGATCCACATTGACGCGTTATGAGTTAAAAATACCCTTTTGTTTTAAGCGACTGAGATTTGAAGGTGGTTTTATCAGCATTGTCTCACTTGCCCTACTTAATGACAGAAGTTTAAATGATATGCACACAGTAAGGAATCACCTTGCCCATGGGGGTGGAGGTGGGGCCTGAAGTTTAGAGCAGCCTTTCCCTGAGGTGTGAGTGCTTTGTGGGTTGGTGATGACTCTTACCTCTGCACAGTCTCGTAGAACCGGAGTTACCTGACTGGCCATCTGAACCAGGTCATGCCTCAGACCATGCCAAAACCTAGTCCATCGTGATTCACTTTTAACTTTCTGAGAAGCATCATAAAGCAAAGATAGGAAGAAAAGAAAAATACTGTTTTCTTGGGACCAAAGGGTGCATAATTCATTTATTAGCACTGTGGAGACAGAGGAGTGTCTCCAGAGATCTTCCAGTTCAGATGACTCAGCTACAGATGAGGAAAATTGGCATCTTGACAGGTGATGGGGCCACTTGTCCAAGGCTGCAGGGTTAATAAGAGGCAGAGCTGGAGAAGGAGTCTTTGAGCAAGTGACTGAGCAAATATGTTTTTAGGCTTCGAGCACTGCTGTGTTTAAATGCTTCCAAAGTTCACATGCTGAAATCTGTTACCCAACATCTTGGTGTCAGGAGGTATGGAAGTATGCTAACCTATATACAGTTGTATATCCTGCTTAAAAAAAAAATCACTCAACTTTATATAGCATGAACTTTTCCCAGATCTTTTTTTTTTTTTTTCAAAAATACTGTTTTAATAGTTGAATAAAACTTGCATTCTGATTGACTGAAATTTGAGTAGGTTCTTGTTTTATCAGTGGGGGCTGAGAATATGATGTCATTAAAGTTATTCTTTCTCAAAGGATGATGATGTTGGGGAGTGACACGGATGCTAATTATAACCTCTAAAAAAGTGCCTTTTCATCTCTGTCTGCCAAAGAGTAGGATTCTTTCTCGTCCATTCAGTAGGGTAAATATTTGCTGACTTTTCCTGTATTTAATAAGGAATATGAGCTGCAGTTTACACTCTCATGTATTTTCTTTTTGAATCAAGTGCCCCCTCGTTACATGATCAGTGGGAACAGCATAAAGCAGGATTTTTGAGCATGGAATATCTTTGTATGCTGTGTGACTTGGGGCTACTTTCTTACCCTCTCTGGTCCTTACTTTCCTCATCTGTAAAATGTGAATAATCCAGTGATTTTCCCATAGGGTGGTTTTGTGGATTAAACGTAATGATAGACATAAAATTTTAGTGAGATCTAAACAAAGAGTAAGACTTTAATCAGTGATGAATATTCTCCTTCTCCTCCTTTTTGTCATCAGCTCCACAATTTATTTTGATGTTTTCTCTCCTGAGCATGAAAACCTCTCAAAAAACAAAAGATCTCCTATGACATATATCTTGATTAGTCTTCACTGGGCATTGTGTCTCATACTTAGATGCAGTTGCTTAATACATGTTTATTGATTATTTCATTTTTTTTGCCATCTCTATAAATAGACGGTAAATATTTTTACTCTGAAGGCTATGTCCCAGGCATTGCTACAAGAAACAGATTCACTGTTTACACGGTAGTGATATAGTCACACTCGATTATTTTACTAATTGATTTCTCAAACATAGCAACTAGTGTACATTTTCACATTGTCCTGTGCACTCATCCGTCTCAACTGAATGCTGCCCAGTTGCCCTCCTCCCCGACCCCCACCCCCATCAGGAAGCCCAGAGTCTAACATCTCTTTTGTCCTATTGTGTGCTCACCATTTGGCTAACTCTTCTATTTTTAGCACAGAGCAATTTCAAAAGACTTTACCTGCCTGATTGCTTTCGTTGATGTGGACTGGTGAATCTCCAGTTGGAGCAGCAGTGTTTTTCTGGTCTTGGCAATTTCAGTAATATCCCAATGAGAAGGAAATTTAATTTTGTAGGGGAACTCTGTACTGAAATATACAAATCATCCATTTCAGGTATGTCTGGTAAAGTAAGTCTGTTAGCCTGAGAGGACTTTCTCAGCAGTCCTTCCTTCCTCTTGTTGAAATCAAGGAAAATGAGTGCTCCTGTATCTCTAAGAAAGCATGCAGCCATCCAGCTGCAGTGATGAGACTGGCAAAGTCTGGTGCTGAGGCCTGGCCATGCCTTTGTTGCTGAACCCAAGTTCGTGTCCCCAAGGGACAATAGTTAGTTAAGTGTGAGTTGCTCAGTCATGTCTGTTTGTGACCTCATGAATTGTAGCCCAACAGGCTCGTCTGTTCATGGAATTCTCCAAGCAAGAACGCTGGAATGGGTAACCATTCCCTTCTCCAGGGCATCTTCCCAACCCAGGGACTGAACCCAGATATCCTGCATTGCAGGCAGATCCCTTACTGTCTGAGCCACCAGGGAAGCCCCAGTGGACAATGAGGCCACACAAACTGAAATGTTGAATTCTGGAACAGAGAAAGGGTTATTTACTTCAGGGCCATGCAAATAGAACAGGGTGGCACCTGCTCAAACGACCAGATGTGCCCAGGGAAGAAGCTTTGATAGAAGCGACATGTGGGGAGAGGGCTGCAGGTCTGTGACCCTCCTCTGATGGGCTGGTGGTAAGATAACAGGATGGCCTTCCAGGAATCTCCACCGTCAGCCTTCTGGTTCCAGCCATTCTGGGCTTGTGCGCAGCCTTCATTACCATCCTCTCCCTGGGTGGGGGGGTCTTTGTTCCTATAGNAGAGGGCTGCAGGTCTGTGACCCTCCTCTGATGGGCTGGTGGTAAGATAACAGGATGGCCTTCCAGGAATCTCCACCGTCAGCCTTCTGGTTCCAGCCATTCTGGGCTTGTGCGCAGCCTTCATTACCATCCTCTCCCTGGGTGGGGGGGTCTTTGTTCCTATAGAAGAATTCAGAGGTCTGTAACAGACTTTTGAGCACAGCCCTCCCTCACCAGCGTGACCAGGCCCCACAGCTGCACTGTTTTTTCTTTCTGTATTCCCTCACTCCCCTAATTAGCAGCTGTTTGGATCTGCCCTTTGGAATTCAGGGAAGGTCTAGGAGGCCAGAGCAAGCAATGGGGCACTCAGAAAGGTCTTCATTCTTGGGCGGGCTCTGCAGGGACCTCCTCGGTTGCACCCTTCCCATTTCTTAGCCTTCTCCTCACTTCCACCTTTTTACTTGTTCTCTTCTTTCTGTTTCGTTCCTTCTGTCAAAAACGGAGGCATTCTCCATGGTCCAATTCAAGAGTCACACTTTTTGACAGAAAAAAAGAGGCAGCTGCCTCAGGGCTCAGGACAGCTCCTGATTGCAGTTATTGCTAATTATCTTAACCATGAAATTAACATCTCTATTTTCTGATTAGCCTAACTAATGAGGTGATTTCCTTGCTTTAGTCAGGATTTCTGTCTGTCTGAAGTAGTAATCCCCTGCTTTTTTTTNACCTGGAGTTGAGCTGTCATAGCTCAGGCTATTTTTAGTGGTGATGCTTTAAAAACTTAAGGAGCCCGTCTCCCCTCGCCAGGCTCCAGCACGGGGTTGCTATGCAACAGGCCCATCATCCTGGTGGCTCTCCCACTCTTTTCTCCCAGATATTCAGTGGACTGGACTTCGGCAGAAACCGAACAAGAGGGTGGGGCCTGAAAGGAAGAGCAGCAGCTTTGGAATCTCTCAGACCAGAGTCCTGGCTTCACTGTTCCCAGTTGTGTGGCCTTGGGCAGATATCTGTATCTCCCTGAGCCTCAGTTTCACCATGTGTAAAGTGAAGATTCTGTTAGTATCTAACTCATAAATTATTGCAAGGATCAAATGTGATTCTATATGTGAAGCACTTAAAACAGGATGGTTCTGTTACCAAGTCTAAGCTCATACTGATAACTGTGCGACAGGCCAATAAAAAATAGAGAGATGAGATGTTAGGGCGAGGAATAGCAACTTTATTCAGAAAGCTAGCAGACAGAGAAGATGGTGGACTAGTGTCTCAAAGAACCATCATCTCCACGGTAGGATTCAGGCTTCTTTTATTCCAAAAAGGGAAGGGGTGTGGCTGATTGTTGTAAACTTCTTAGTGCCAGAATCCTTTGTTCTTGCAGCTGTTCCTGTGGTCAAATCACAAGGTTTCTGTAAACCTCCAGCAAGACAAATAATATTCTCTGTTTTGTAACTTTTTATCTCTATATGAATGAAAATTGTGATACCTTTAAAGGTCAAGCCTGGCAGTCAGAGCCTTGAGAATGGGCTGTTATGTATATTTCAGGTTTGTTCTTCTCTGTTACAGTTTCATAAAATAGCAGTCTGTTATAAGTTGCACAAAATGAGTTGATAAAGTCATGTGGGTAAAATCGAGGAAATCCTTTTGATTAAAACTTTAGTGCCCCTTCTGCCTCTTCTGTGTATGAGACTCTATCATAAGATGGTATTCTACAAAACCAAAAATGAAACAACAACAGTGAGCGTATGATGAGTACAAGTGTTCATAATAAGAGACACTGTTTCATTGATTTTTACAAAGAACCCTATGACTTCATGGCTTTGCTGCCTGGGCATCGTAGAGAAGCCTGAGTCATTCTGAAAGTAAGGTCCTGCTGCCTCTCTATGTGAGCTTCCCTGATTGCTCAAGTGGTAAGAATCCATGTGCAATGCAGGAGACACAGGAGACGTGTGTCCTATAGAAGGAAATAGCAACCCACTCCAATATTCTTGGCTGGAAAATCCCATAGAGGAGCCTGGCGGGCTGCTGTCCATGGGGTCGCACAGAGTTGGATATGACTGNATGTGAGCTTCCCTGATTGCTCAAGTGGTAAGAATCCATGTGCAATGCAGGAGACACAGGAGACGTGTGTCCTATAGAAGGAAATAGCAACCCACTCCAATATTCTTGGCTGGAAAATCCCATAGAGGAGCCTGGCGGGCTGCTGTCCATGGGGTCGCACAGAGTTGGATATGACTGAGCATCAACAGCCCCGCTCCCCCCCACGTCTCTTATATGTGTTTTAGGGCCACTGGGACAGAGTAAGCCATGGACCACTAAATTCTCATTAAGNGAGGAGCCTGGCAGGCTGCTGTCCATGGGGTCGCACAGAGTTGGACATGACTGAGCATCAACAGCCCCCCCCCCCAACACGTCTCTTATATGTGTTTTAGGGCCACTGGGACAGAGTAAGCCATGGACCACTAAATTCTCATTAAGGCTCTCAGCTCTTTAACTCTCATCTAGAGAATGAGAGAGAATGAGCCTTGCATGTCTGTGCTTAGTTGCTCAGTTGTGTCCAACTCTTTGCGACCCCATGGACTGTAGCCCACCAAGTTCCTCTGCCCATGGGGATTCTCCAGACAAGAATAATGGAGTGGGTTGCCATGCATGTCTGTCCACCAATAAAAATAAGCTCCTTCATCTGTAAAGCTCTTCACAGTTTGTAGGGTACTTTTATGCAGATGATAACACCAATTGCCCGCAATGTGCCTGCAGAGTCCTGTTTGCTTTTTAAGTGTTGTAATAGTTAAATAACACTAACCATGTGTGTGTGTGAGGGGGCAGGGAAGACGGACTGTTCTCAAATAAATGTAAGGGATTGGGTTTATGGCAATGCCACTGCTGCTGCTAAGTCACTCCAGTCGCGTCCGACTCTGTGCGACCCCATAGACGGCAGCCCACCAGGCTCCTCCGTCCCTGGGATTCTCCAGGCAAGAACACTGGAGTGGATTGCCATTTCCTTCTCCAATGCATGAAAGTGAAAAGTGAAAGTGAAGTCGCTCAGTTGTGTCTGACTCTTAGTGACCCCATGGACTGCAGCAGCCCACCAGGCTCCTCCGCCCATTGGATTCTCCAGGCAAGAACACTGGAGTGGGCTGCCATTTCCCAAGATGATGAAAGATCCCAGTGCTAGTACTGATTTTGCCAAGAACACTGTGGTCTTCAGGGCAACTGGCTTATTCTACCTGATTTGGCCTGACCCCTGGTAAACCACATTTCCCCAGCCCCTATCCCATCCTGAGGACCCTATTTTTAAAGTGACCTTATGCCCTGAGTTTTCTGGAGCAATCCTCATTTCAGTATCCTGTCTTGATTTCCAGCTATGTAGCCAAATCTGCACCCCAACTTTTGGTCTTGAAAATATAGTCCTTGTGATTCTGCCCCAGCAAGAACACATAAATAGTTGGTTTGCTTAACTGATAGTCTGTGTGTCTCCATGGGGCTTCTCTGATAGCTTAGTTGGTAAAGAATCAGCCTGCAAGGCAGGAGACCCCAGTTCGATTCCTGGATCAGGGAGATCCACTGGAGAAGGGGATAGGCTACCCACTCCAGTATTATTGGGCTTCCCTGGCTCAACTGGTGAAGAATCTTCCTGCAATGTGAGAGACTNATAGTCTGTGTGTCTCCATGGGGCTTCTCTGATAGCTTAGTTGGTAAAGAATCAGCCTGCAAGGCAGGAGACCCCAGTTCGATTCCTGGATCAGGGAGATCCACTGGAGAAGGGGATAGGCTACCCACTCCAGTATTATTGGGCTTCCCTGGCTCAACTGGTGAAGAATCTTCCTGCAATGTGAGAGACTTGGGTTCTATCCCTGGGTTGGGAAGATCCCCTGGAGAAGGGAAAGGCTACCCACTCCAGTATTCTGGCCTAGGGAATTCCATGAACTGTGTAGTCCATGGGGTCACAAAGAGTTGGACGCAACTGAGTGACTTTCACTGTGTCTCAGTGGTTCTTAAGTTTTGGGAGTGGGGAGTCATGGAACTTTGGGAATTGGTGAAAACTATGGATCATCATCTTAGAAAAATGTACAAGGGCATAGATATGGGAAAATTTGCATTTTTCTTTAGAACATTTCAGACACCCTCTCAAGCCCATTTCCATGCAGGACATAATTGGATTCATGGACTCCAGATTAAGAATTCTTGCTGTAGATGGCAAGTGCTGATATACAGCTAGAGAGAGGAACCATCTTTCTATATACAGCTTATCAGTATGCCACCCACCCCCTTAGCAATTTTATTTCTGCCCCAACTGCAGAGCATAGGTGATTTTTCACCCATGGAGGCAGAGTATAGATGTATGGGCTTGTATGTGTTCTGAACATAAGCAGTGTTTCATTTTGTCTAGTCATACTTTCCCAGTTAATATGGTCAGATCCTCTTCTCCACGGACATCAATTTGCTTGTATGTGCTGCTGCTGCTGCTGCTGCTAAGTCGCTTCAGTTGTATGCGACTCTGTGCAACCCCATAGACGGCAGCCCACCAGGCTTCCCCATCCCTGGGATTCTCCAGGCAAGAATACTGGAGTGGGTTGCCATTTCCTTCTCCAATGCATGAAAGTAAAAAGTGAAAGTGAAGTCGCTCAGTCGTGTCCGACTCTTAGTGACCCCATGGACTGCAGCCTACCAGGCTCCTTGTCCATGGATTTTCCAGGCTTGTATGTTAGTTACTCTTAAATAGAGAGAGAGAGAAAGATGAATAAATGGCTTTTCTAACAGCAGAACACATGCTTTCAAGTTTCTAAAACTGGGAAGAGACCTTGAGGTCTTTTCATCTGAGACATGAAAACTCTGTCTACGTTATTCAATGAATGAAATAAGCCTGTTGCATCATTTCAGTAAGCTCACACCCTGTTTGCATATGACACACTTAGAAATAGCCTTGAGTTTGCAGAACATGTTCTTTTTGCCACTTTTATTGAATCAAGTGGCTTTCATAGTCTACCTGCCCTTGTACATTTTTTTTTTCCATCACTAATTAGAAAATGAAATGGTTCTCCACTATAAGAGAACGACGGAGTCATGTGAGTATGAACACCAAATAACTTCTACCTAAATCTCAAGGACCAGTATGGGGAGTGTGGCAGTGGTGACAGGCTGGTTACTCGGGCCCCATCTTAACTGGGTAGAAGCTACGCAGCTGTAACAGCCGTGTCCACGAGGAATGCAGATGTATGTGACTGAAGCTTCTGATGGGAGAAGCTGGAAACCGGGAATTTGCTTGGACATCTGTTGACTTTAAAATTCTCAACCATGTTGGCTTCTGCACTTGTTTGCTTTTGTTTATTTTATACTGTGCAACCCAAAGAAAACACATCTGCAAACCAGATCCTGCCAGTTCACTGCTACTTTGTGATTTTTAATCTGGTGCAGTACCTCATGTCACAGGTCACAGTGCTAAGGAGAAAATGACATCTGTGTTTACTCAGTGAACAGAAATGTTAAGGTAGGTCTCCTGACTTTCCATTTATTTCAATTCCCCTTCCATCATGCTGTTCCATGAATTTCATTCTCTCTAGCCATTTTGACTTTGTTGAGGGTGTGAAAAAAATGTTGCCTGCTGTACCAGTAAGCAAGGGATGTTGCAGCCATCAACCAATCACATTACAGCCGCGCTGACAGTGAGCCCTGAGGGAACACAAGGTAGAAACAGGAGGCCCGCCATCACGTCGTCAACCACCGCAGCCACCGCTGACAGTGCACCCTGAGGACACTGAGGATGGGAAAACACAGGATACTGGCCCCCAGAGGTGCACTGAAATCAGTGAGCCCAGACGCTTGCATCTTCCCAAACATAGAGAAGCACGAAATTCATTAACTTGAGATATCTGACTTTCTGTAATTAACAGTAATCTTTTGAATTCCGACTACCAGGGTTTTGATGCAAAATCTCCTATATAGCCTGGCTCCCCCCTTACCTTTTTAGAGCAGTCCCTCAGAGTTATCTGAGAGGCTGTGTCTAGGGCTCAAGTCCTTAGTTTTGTCTCCCAAATAAAACACAATTCTCAACTTTTAGGTTGTTCTATATATATATATTTTTCAGTTGACAAGGGCAAAGAGCATCCATAAATTTAAGCTATATGAGTGGAACTCTGAATCCTGAAGACATTCTTCAACCAAGGGCCAAAGGTTTGAGGGTCTCCTAGGTGATAGTCAAGCACACAGCAAGCACATTATTTCTGGCAACAAGAACAGGTAGTAAGAATCCTTCACGCAACTTTCTTCTGGGCTCCACCACAGAGCATGCTCCCCCTGCAGATAATTTGCCTTAAAACACACTGTGTTTGGAAACTCATTAAGCCATAAATCAATTACTCTCCAGAGCACGCAATATTAAAGTTATTCAAATCAAATCGTTTTGGTGGTCTGAAACCAGAGGCTCTTGCAAGGCTGCAGGATTGTATTATAGCAGAAAACTTATAAAATAGCTCTTTGGCCTGATAAAAGTCATTGAAAATGGGTAAGGGTTTGTCAGCATTTCGATTTAGGACTTTCATGTGGTTGGTCTGGGGAAACGACAGAGCCTGACCTTCTTTGATAACATTTGGAGCAATTGATTTCTTATATCCTGCTAGACATTCCGTCCTGGAGGGAATAAACAAACAAGATGAAAATTATAAAGAATGTTCGTTTCAAATGTCAGAATGGGCAAGAATTCATGCAAGAATGAAGGTAAAGGGGAAAAGGCCATGAGCCACTGTTTTCAGGAGATGGGTATGACAGGACTGCAGAAACAAGTGGAACAGTCTTCTCTGCTGAAACAGTTTAATTGTGAAGATTTTTGGTTCATGATCAGAAAAAGCCTTGACTGTAAAATCTTTGGGCCCGTGCCAGTCTTTTTCACCTGTGTGTCATCCAGTCATTCAACATAGGACCTGGTGCTTAGTAAGTGCTTGATACGTATTCAAAGCCTTTTATTTGTAATTTATTAAGTGCCTGCTCTCTTTCTTTGGAGGGGAGGGGTTTCTTCCAACTGCCAGAAAAAAATTAGAGTTGAAAGTACCTCAAGTACCACTGGTGCAGGCAAGCATTGATCAAAAACATAATGTACTCTTAAAAGTGTGAAGATCACGAAAAAATATACACACGTTTATTTGTGCAAATCCTAGGCTTTTTGCTCCGCTGTTCTGCTGAAGCTTCTTTGGTGGACTCCGTAGCTTTCCTGGAGCTATTTTCATTCATAATCAGCCATCTAACTGTGCCTTGTGGGGAGATGGAGGCTGGGGTCTCCTATGCCACCGTCTTGATCCGAGCCACCCTGTGTTCAATGTGCCATCTGTTTTCTGTCGAGACACTAACAGATAAACCATGATCACACTAGGAAATCTGCTCAGAGAAGGATGCTGTTAGAACTGGGGAGAATATCTATTTAATAACCTTAAAACTTAGAAAAAAAAAAGAAATCAGGATAGCAGTTTTAAAGTGATGTCTCTGTGGACTCATCATGGATGGTGTGGAGTGGGGATTCAGAGTTCAGGGGATGGCTGCCATCGCCCAAGTCAGAAATCACGGGAGGGAAACTGAGACCAGGGGGCTGGGGCTGAGAGAGATGGAGAGACAGGTGTGGGCTCAGAGATAATTAGCAGGTAGAATCTACAGTGTGTGTGTTGGATAGAATTGCAGAGGGAGAAGAAGAAGAAATTGCCAATGGGGTTTCCTGGGTTTCTGGGTTGTCCATTTGATTGGACAGTGTTATTGTTTACTGAGACAGAGGACCATGAAGGAGGGGATATGGAAGGGCAAGGGCCATATGTTCAATTTTGGATACACTGAGTTTTTAGTATCTGACAAACCTAGACAGCATATTAAAACACAGAGACATTACTTTACCAACAAAGGTCTCTATAGTCAAAGCTATGGTTTTCCCAGTAGTCATGTATGGATGTGAGAGTTGGACCATAAAGAAAGCTGAGTGCTGAAGAATTAATGCTTTTGAACTGTGGAGTTGGAGAAGGAAATCAAACTAGTCCATCCTACAGGAAATCAGTCCTGAATATTCATTGGAAGGACTGATGCTGAAACTGAAGCTCCAATACTTTGGCCACTTGATTCGAAGAACTGATTCATTGGAAAAGACCCTGATGCTTCACAAGATTGAAGGCAGGAGAAGGGATGACAGAGGATGAGATGTTGGATGGCATCACTGGCTCAATGGACTTGAGTTTGAGTAAAGTCAGGGAGCTGGTGATGGACAGGGAGGCCTGGTGTGCTGCAGTCCGTGGGGTCTCAAAGAGTTGGACATGACTGAGCGACCGAACTGAACTGAATGGGGATGTCAAGTGGTATATCCCAATGCAGGAAAGTTATAAAAAGTCAAATAAGAGGTCAGGGCTAAGAATATCAATCCTGATATACTGAGTCTGCAGACTGAACTCATACCTGTGCACATGGGTCAGTTCTCCTACCAAAAGGTTACAGAGTGATACAAAGTGTTAGTCGCTCAGTCCTGTCTGACTCTTTGCCACCCCATGGACTGGTAGCATGCCAGGCTTCTCTGTCCATGGGATTCTCCAGGCAAGAATACTTGAGTGGATTGCCATTCCCTTCTCCAGGGGATCTTCCCGACCCAGGGATTGAACCCACGTTTCCTGCATTGCAGGCGAATTCTTTACCATCTGAGCCACCAGTGAAGCCACAAAGTGGTACAGAGCAATTTCTCATTCTCAGAACCATTGGCAATCCTGTGCTGGGTAGCTCTTCGCTGTGCAGCTGGCCTGTGCGCTGTGGGATGTTTAGGAGCATCTGTGACTTCTTGGCACACACTACATGCCAGTAGCACTCTGCCAGTGGTGACTGCCACTATGTCTCCAGTTGTTCTCACGTGTCCCCTGGGTGGGGGGCAAAATTGCCCCTGGTTGATAACCACAGGTGTGGGGTGACGGCGGTGAGCTGAGGTTGTGGTGCCTGACTTGGCTCTGTCTAGGATGAGCCCAGGGTTGGATAAAGGCAAGTGTGGAGTCGAGGAGAAGTAGAGGCAAGTGCAGGAGGTGGTACGTTTGTAGCTTTAATGCAAGAGCTTGCGCAAATCGTGTAGAGGGGAGTCTGGCTCATATTAAGTACTGTTATATTTTTGGCGTTACTGGATAGGATAGGATCTAGAAGTGAGCCTTGAAAAACTCCACCAGGAGGAGGAGCCAACAGTGAAGACAGAACGAATGAATGAGTAGCTGGAAGGTAGGTGGAGAGATGAGGTGACAGGATGTCACAGGAGTGAGGAGAGGATGGGATGTCAGTGGAGGGGGGCCCGGTGGACTTCTCAGCCCATCTGCGAAGTCTGAGCTCCTGTGTGCCCATCACCACCTTTCCCCTATACTTGGGACTGGGAGAAATCAACTCTGTATATTGTATTGAGACAAAGTACTCTGGAATGTCTTTGTTAAATTGATTGGAGTTTAGGGTCTAGGAGTCTAGATCTCATGCTCTTAAATGATGCTCAGAATGTATTTATGACATTTTGGTAAAGAGTTTTTTCTTGGTCTCAAGCTGATGTTCGTTTTCAAAAGAAATTTTTTTTTTCTAATTTATTTTTGGCTGTGCTGGGTCTTCACTGCTGCACGGGCTTCACTCTAGTTGTGCTGTGTAGGTTCTCACTGCAGCAGCTTCTCTTGTTGCAGAGCATGAGCTCTGGGACATGTGGGCTGCGGTAGTTGCAGTTCCTGGGTTTAAAGCACAGGCTTAGCAGTTGTGGTGCACGGACTGAGTTGCTCCAAGGCATGTGGGATCTTCCCAGATCAGAGATCCAACCCATGTCTCTTTCTGGGGAAGACTGATTCTTTACCACTGAGCCACCAGGGAATTTATTAGTGTAAAGAAACATACATTTCAACTGAAATTATGAGCTTGACATTGATAGCCTATGGTGAACGATGTTGGATTTGTGATCTCCGAAGAAGATTTAGCTTTGGGACTAGGGACCAGGCTCGATCACTCAAGAGCTTTAGTGTAGCACAGTTTTATTAAAGTGAAAAAGGGACAGAGAAAACTTCTGACACAGACATCAGAAGGGGGACAGAGTGCCCCCCTCACTGGTCTTAGCAAGGAAGCTGTATACTTTTTCAGTTGATTATTACAGTAAATCAAAAGAATGTTTCAAGTTGTAAAGGTCTTACAAGACCCACTCCCGCAATATACATTTTAAGATAACAGGATTAGTCAGAAGGTTCTCAAGAAGGAGAAATATGTCCTCAAGCAGGATACATTGTTGTTATATAATCTTTCAAAAAAAAAAAAAGAAAAGTGAAGTCACTCGGTCGTGTCCAACTCTTTGTGACCCATGGACTGTAGCCCACCAGGCTTCTCCATCTATGGGATTTTCCAGGCAAGAGTACTGGAGTGGGTTACCATTTCCTTCTCCAGGAGATCTTCCCGACCCAGGGATTGAACCCAGTTCTCCCACATTGCAGGCAGACGCTTTACCTCTGAGCCACCAGTTCAGTTCAGTTGTTCAGTCATGTCTAACTCTTTGCAGCCCCANATACATAACTTTATATTAAATAATATATAGTTATATAAATATTATATATTATAATATATAATCTTATTATATATATGTAATCCTTAGTACAGAGTTTAAGCTGAGTTGTTTTGTTGTGTAATTATAAGCTCCAGGCTCAAAGAAAAAAGCGTTTTATGTGATTATGACTAAGGAATGTAGAAAAAAAAATTTGTCCTTTCCACTTCCTTGAGAATTCCAGACCCCTATCTCGTCTTCGAGAGCCCCAGNTATAAATATTATATATTATAATATATAATCTTATTATATATATGTAATCCTTAGTACAGAGTTTAAGCTGAGTTGTTTTGTTGTGTAATTATAAGCTCCAGGCTCAAAGAAAAAAACGTTTTATGTGATTATGACTAAGGAATGTAGAAAAAAAAATTTGTCCTTTCCACTTCCTTGAGAATTCCAGACCCCTATCTCGTCTTCGAGAGCCCCAGACCGCTTTCTCCTCCTTGGGGATCCCGACTTCCTACCTTAGAAATCAACCTACCTAGAAATTGACTCTCTCAATGTGCTGGTATGTTTTTACATAATACATGTTAAACTTCATACATGATTTTTAACATATAAAAGGCTCATCTATACCCCTCCTGCCTCACCTCAAGCATNAAATTTGTCCTTTCCACTTCCTTGAGAATTCCAGACCCCTATCTCGTCTTCGAGAGCCCCAGACCGCTTTCTCCTCCTTGGGGATCCCGACTTCCTACCTAGAAATCAACCTACCTAGAAACTGACTCTCTCAATGTGCTGGTATGTTTTTACATAATACATGTTAAACTTCATACATGATTTTTAACATACAAAAGGCTCATCTATACCCCTCCTGCCTCACCTCAAGCATGTAATGTCTCCCTGTGTTAATAAGGCTGTAGGTAAAGAGAGGATGGAGGGTTATAAGTGAGTACTGCATGATATTTCCACATTCACGTTTTAGAAGCGCCACTCAAGTGGCAGTGTGGAGAGAAGAGTGGAAAGGGAGTCAGATTTTCAAAACGCTTCTCATTCATTACCTGCAAAGTTCAAATAATTACACAAACAAATTTCCTCTACTCTGCCAGCAGGAACACTGGAGGTAGGGCTGAGGAGAATCGCTATCATTGAAAACCGCTGATTTCGTGATGGAGGCATCACCAGCCCCGCTCCAAACCCAAGAGCCTGTGATTCTGCCTCATCTCATGACAATTCTGTATAAATTCAAGATGTATGAGGCTTTATGATAGAGAGTGACGTCTTTTCGTTGGAGGAGACTGTTATTGTGGAAATGCAGATTTTAGGAGGCACTGTCTTTTCTGTTGGGAAGGAAAGTTTCCCCTCTACCCTTGTGGGTTCTTCTGGCTGGCTTAGTCATCACAGTGACATGAGGCAGATGAACAGGGGAAAACACAAATGTAATGACTGACATTTGGGGGCTCCATAAGAATGTGAGGCTTCAGAACAGGTTAGGAAGTCTAGGCTGATCCGGCATCTGAGGGAAGGAGACGGGGGTAGGGGTTGGGATTTCCAACAGCTTACATGAAGATGGGGAAGTGCAGTTCCTTGGTAAACATGTGCGTCATTCTGTGCAGATACATCAGGACCCAGGGACTTCGATCAGACGGGCCTGGCTGGTTTCCCCTCAGTCAGCCCCACCGAGCTCATGCTCCTTGTAGCTGACTCCGGGGGAAACTCTGTTCCGGGGACCCCCACCCCCACCCCATGGAGACTTTTATTTTTTTAAGTCTATTTTTTTTTTCTCTCTCTTTTGGTGTGAACTTATTTTGGGGGTTTCCCAGTTGGTGTTAATGGTAAAGAACCCGCCTACCAATTCAGGATACATAAGAGACGTGGGTTCGATCACTGGGTTGGGAAGGTCCCCTGGAGAATACTGGCATGGCAACCCACTCCAGTGTTCTTGCCTGGAGAATCCCATGGACAGAGAAGCCTAGTGGGCTGCAGTCCATGGGGTCGCAAAGAGTTGCACACGACTGGAAGCACTGAGCTTGCGCGCAGCACGCTGGGTCTTAGTTGGAGCATGTGGGAGTTTTATTAATAGTTGCGGCATGTGAACTCTTAATCATGGTGTGCGGGATCTAGTTCCCCCACCAGGGATGGAACCCAGACCCCCGGCATTGGGAGGTGGAGTCTTAGCCACTGGACCCCCAGGGAAGACCCCTGAGACTTTCATTTCTTAAAAACAGCCAACCTAAAAGCATCCTCATGCCAAAGACACACATTGTGCAGTGGCACCTTGCTCCCCTCCTTTCCTGAGGGAGGGGCCCTGGTGACAAGTCAACTCNCATGGTGTGCGGGATCTAGTTCCCCCACCAGGGATGGAACCCAGACCCCCGGCATTGGGAGGTGGAGTCTTAGCCACTGGACCCCCAGGGAAGACCCCTGAGACTTTCATTTCTTAAAAACAGCCAACCTAAAAGCATCCTCATGCCAAAGACACACATTGTGCAGTGGCACCTTGCTCCCCTCCTTTCCTGAGGGAGGGGCCCTGATGACAAGTCAACTCAGATCTGTCCCCTGTCCCTCCTCAGGAAACAGGGAGCCTGGGTGGCCTGCTCTGGCTCGAGACCACCGTCATCCCTTTCTAGCAAGATAAAGGAAGTCTAGAATGGTCAAGTATGGTTGCTCACCATCAAATAGAGGAAAAAAATCCTTTCATAGAATCAAGGCCCAGGGTCAGATATGCAGATATCTGCAAGGACTCCGCAGGTGCTTATAATTAATGATGGCAGATTAATGCACCTGACCCTAAGGGCTAAGCAGTCACTCAGCAAAACCTGCTAGTTAATCTAAGGTGGCCAAATGGAATGGGCCCAATGTCTTTAGAGCTCTGGCCTTTTAAAGAATATCTGCATTCTTTATCTCCTTTCCCCCTCCACTTACCCCTTTAAGAAAAAGCAGACTCTATAGACCATACATTAATAACCTAGAGTTAGCTACCTTCCCATCTGATTTTGCAGCATTTCTGATAGTGCTAGCTTCTGCTTGGTCACTCCCAGAGCCAGAGGGTTCATTACCATTTAAGTCAGCCCTTTTAGATAGGAAATGTTTGTGTTCAATAGGAAGTTTTGAGAAATGGAACATTTCCTTCCATATAAGCAAACAAGGATGTCCCAACCACCAGCAATTGCAGCCACTGTGGATAGTGGGCTGGCGAGCCCTGAGGAAACTCAGGATGTGAAAACACAGGGTTTGTTGTTTTTGTTCAGTTGCTAAGTCGTGTCTGACTCTTTACAACCCCATGGACTGCAGCACACCGGGCTTCCCCCTCCTTCACCATCTCCCAGAGTTTGCCCAAACTCATATCTAGTTAGTCGGTGATGCCATGCAGCCATCTCATCTGCTGTCACCCCGTTCTCCTCCTACACTCAATCTTTCCCAGCAGCAGGGTCTTTTCTGTTGAGTCACCTCTTTGCATCACGTGGCCAAATTATGGGAGCTTCAGCATCAGTCCTTCCAATGAATTTTCAGTTGATTTCCTTTAGGATGGACTGGTTTATCTCCTTGCTGTCCAAGGGACTATTAAGAGTCTGGCCCCAGATACCTGAGCTGCTTATCAAAGGAATGATTTAAGTGAGCCCAAACTCTCGCTATCTTCCCATACACAGAAATGTGCTAAATTCCTAAACTTGGGATATCTAATTTTCTTTAATTTCAGTAATCTTTTGATATTCAGACCATTTGCCCTTTGTTGCAAAACTTCCCTTGAACCTGGCTCCTCCCCTTACCTCCTCAGGGCAGTTCTCTCAGGGTCACTTGAGATGCTGTCTCCTGGGCTTGAAGTCCTGAAAATTCCCACCCAATAAAACAGAACTCTCAACTTTAGTCATGAATATATTTTTTTAAGTCCACAGTCTTTATGAAAAAAAAAAAAAACAAAAAACAACTCAACCCACATGGCTTAGCTTGTCATTCAGGCTTCTTCCCTGCCCCCGTCTGCATGGCACACACCTTAGGAGTCATCCTTTGCTTCCCATGATGTCGTTTCAGTGTCTCCCAAATTCACCAACTATCTTCACCAGGGTTTTCCTTACCCACCCCCACTGTCTAGACTCCCCGGTGCTCCACTCTCTGATATTCTAAATTTAATAGCCCATTTTTAAAAGCTAGCAAAATCATGTCTGCTAAAGCAATGTGCTTCGTAAAAAAAGGCAAACTGTGGATTCTGAATATGGTTTTGAATAGCTCCTCAAGCTGAGCCTGCCTGTTTGAACACTTCTAGTCAAAATCATGGTTGGTTTAAGGAAGGAACACAAAAATGAAATTTGCAGGTGGTTTCCATCCTAAATTATATATCTATGTATTTCTCAGTAAGTTGGCCAAACTTTAGATTTATTGGAGACAGAGAAAAGGTGAGAAAACCCATAATTTGGCTTGGGTATTAGAAAACATTTTCGTGAATTAGGTATTGATTTTTCTAAAGAGTTTTTCTCTGGTGGTGGTTAGTGAGTGGTGTGCAACAGCAAGCTGAGTTGGCAGGAATGTAGCACAACCTTGTCACCATCCCTTCCTGAGTCCATTGCAGACATCAGCAGAGCATCACCGTCCTTTCCTGAGTCCATACAGACATCAGCGGAGCATCACCATCCCTTCCTGAGTCCATAGAGACATCAGCAGAGCAGCGCACACCTACCATGTTCTGAGCAGAGGCCCTCAGAGTACAAGCTCCATGAGGGCAGGAACCATGTCTCGCTTGTCAAGTGGAATCTCACCTTTCAGGTGCACCCATCCCACCAGTCCTCGGAAGACAAAGAGATGCTTGGCAAAGGTGGAGTTCAGGCATCGCCAGCTCCCTTGTCCTAATTCTACCCTCATACCATCAAACCTCCAAGGTCACCATGTTCTCAGTTGGTGTTATGCTTGAGAAGACCATCCTCTGAACAATTTAAAGGAAGGGTTGGCAGGAGGACCAGGTGGAAATGATGCAGCCTCATGAGAAATAGAATAGTCTAAGGAAGAAATGAGAAGGCTTTGAATTCAGGAGATGGACAAGAAGGAATCTTAGTTGAGAGTGTTGTTGGGGTGGGGCTGCCGTGTTTGGCAACTTGAGAGAGGAAAGAGCATCAAGTCTTCTGGAAACTAGAGACCTGGGTTCAAACTTTTCATTAAATGGTGGATAAACTTTACAGGGACAGTTGTTTAATTCCTCCAGGCATCAATTTTCTTTTGCATGTATTGCTAGGTCAATGATTAGAGTATCTATCACAAAGGTTTGATTAACACTGGAGGCTAAACAGGCAAAATAAACTTCTGTTTTGGTCTTAGGGAGCTGTGTACCATTAACTGGACTTGAAGACATCAGAAAGCAAAGATGAAGGATATTTTTGGCAGCCAGAATTGTGAGGCTTGCATATTGACTCAACGAGGTGTACGATGCAGCCAGCAGAGATGGGTACTCTATGCTTTGTTTTGTTTATCTTACAGACATATTATTAACTATTTTAAGGATGAGTGGGAGTCATTGACCAATGTTGTTCAGGGAGGAAGAAATTTTCCTCTACCTTTTGAGGTGCTTCTGGCTGATCTAAGAATTAAATTGATACAAGACCGATTAATAAGATAAAATTAGAAGTTTAAAAACATCCATCCATACATAACAGCTCCTCCTTAGTATAGTGGTTAGTGTCCCCACCTGTCACATGGCAGTTTAGGGTTCAATTCCCTAATGGAGATGGAGACATTGGTGATCTTTTGGGCTTCCCTGGTATCCCAAATAGTGAAGAATCTGCCAGCAACGCAGGAAACCCAGGTTTGATACCTGTGTTGGGAAGAGCCCCTGAAGGAGGGAATGGCTACCCACTGCAGTATTCTAGCCTGGAAAATTCCATGGACAGAGGAACCTGATGGACTACAGTCCACGGGGTTGCAAAGAACTGGACACAACTGAGTGCCTCAACAACAACCACAGACGTGGTTGAGACCCAGGAGAACTGGGTAACTTGTCGAAATGACCGAAGACCTCACTTTAGATACAACCTTTACCTGAAAACAAAAGAGGATGTTGGGGGGATCGGTTTGGGACTTCAAAGAGGAGGAAGACAATTCTCATGGATGTGGTAAGGCAAATATTTGGTAAATGAAGAATGTTTGGTGGGCCACACAGACAGTGGAGACCAGGGTGGACTCAGGATCTCTAGGTTCTGTCTAGAGTTTCCCCACCACTTAACCCAGAGTCTTTGCAGATATCGGTGGCGACACCTCCATTTGGGGAACAGGCCCTTGATCTAAATTCTTTTAGGCATTTATGGGAGAGATCAAAGTTGCTTGCCAAGTGTCTTTCGGGCCCTGATTGTTTTCATCAAAATTATCCTCATGCCAAAGGAACATTTGGGAGTGGCAAGTTTTGCTCCCCAGCTCCAGTGCATTCGGTTTTGAGCAAAAGAGTCGGATGCTTGAGAAATACATAAGGATGTACCCTTCTCTATTTTATTATTATCTTTATAACCTCCTGGGCCCCCTGATGGATAATTCTCTTTAACATCCAGTAGCTGCTATTGTATCTGCAGCTGGACTTACTGCTAAGCATAATGTCTGCTAAGTATTTTTGCTTTCCCCTGTCACTTTAGCACCGAGGGCTGTGTGACCCGGAGTTTCCTTCCGAGCATTTCTAAAAGGAAGCAAACTAACACTGTGGGTGGACAGGCCTTTTCACATTTGCAAAGCATTCTTTTGGGTCATTCTAACTCCCACCGCTTTGCTTTTGGCAGGCACTGTAGCTCCCAAGCCAGTGGCAGACCATCTTTTATTCTCATAAAGCCATCAGGAACGTCTCGAAGCGCCGCAGTGATGAGCAATTTGCAGTTGGTAAATTCACGGCCCTTGGACGTGTCATGGGCGGGACAGCCACTTCCTCCTAAGGGCAGCCTGACCCCTGCAAGCTCCCACCGTGGCTGGTGATGTGGGGAGACCAGGCGTGACAAGCCCTTTGAGAAGGAGGAAACATGCATCGTCGGGAAGAGAGGAGAAGGTAATGGAGGTAAGCCTCTCAGGGTAGAAGCAGACTTAATTTACCCATTAGAAGCATTTCCTGTAATTAGCTGAAAACGGATTTCACCTCTATTAGATTGGAATTGATGAAAAAATTGACAGAAATCTCAAAGCAAGTGAAAGAAATGCCCTTCAAGTACTCTCATTAGAGAGCAAATTATCTTCCCTTAGACGAGTTTCCGCCCTGGACAAGACAGCGGGGAAGGAACATCGCGGACATCCCTGGGTTTTGCCACACGATGTTTTTAGCGGCTCGTGTGCACCGAAGGCGTCAGAACCAGCCTCCCCACAACGTGCCGCTCTGGCATGTGGAGTGTTTTGAGCTGGAGTCAATCAAGGCCCGAAAGACACAGGAAGAGCTTTTCATCTCCCTCTGAAACTGCCTCAAACTGAGTCACTTTGGTGTACATCTGAAAGTAGTACAATGTTATAAATCAGCTATACTTCAATATAAAAACATTAAATTAAAAACCATTATGTAGAGAGGGCTTCCCAGGTGGCTCAGACGATAAAAACCCTCCTGCATTGTGGGAGACCTGGGTTTGATCCTTGTTTTGGGAAGATCCCCTGGAGAATAGAACAACATCATGGTATCCAGTCCCATCACTTCATGACAAATAGGTGGGGAAACAATGGAAACAGTGATAGACTTTATTTTCTTGGGCTCCAAAATCACTGCAGATGGTGACTGTCTATGAAATTAAAAGATGCTTGCTCTTTGGAAGAAAAGCTGTGATAAATCTAGACAGCATATCAAAAAGCAGAGACATTACTTTACCAACAAAGGTCTGTAGAGTCAAAGCTATGGTTTTCCCAGTAGTCATGTATGGATGTGAGAGCTGGACCATAAAGAAGGCTGAGTGCCAAAGAATTGATGCTTTTGAGCTGTGGTGTTGGAGAAGACTCTTGAGAGTCCCTTAGATTGCAAGAAGATCCAACCAGTCCATCCTAAAGGAAATCAGTCCTGGGTATTCATTGGAAGGACTGATGCTGAAGCTGAAGCTCCAATACTTTGGCTAACTCATGTGAAGAACTGACTCATTTGAAAAGACTCTGATGCTGGGAATGATTGAAGGCAAGAGGAGAAGGGGACGAAAGGGGATGAGATGGTTGGATGGCATCATCAACTCACTGGACGCGAGTTTGAGCAAGCTCTGGGAGATGGTAAAGGACAGGGAAGCCTGGCGTGCTGCAGTCCATGGGGTCGCAGAGTCAGACATGAGTGAGCCACTAAAGAGCAGCAACAGCAACATTATATTTGGAATGGACTAACAAGTTCCTACTATATAGCACATATTCAATATCCCGTGATAAGCTGTAATTGGAAAGAGTACGAAAAAGAATGCATACATGCATAACTGAGTCGCTTTGCTGTGCATCTGAGACTAACACGACATTGTAATGCAACTATCCTCTAGTATAAAATTTAAAATACTATATAGAATGGATGGGACTTACTTACAGCACAGGGGACTGTATTCAATATCCTGCGATAAACTATAATGGAAAAGACTCTGACAAAGAGTATATATATGTGTGACTGGGTCACTTTGCTATAAAGCAGAAATTAACACGACATTGTAAATCAACTAGGCTTCAATAAAATTCTTAAAAATAAAGAATTTTGATAGAGGGTCTGTTTCAGGAAGAGCGCTGTCACCCAAGACAACTACAGATGAATGTGCTTGGTACAGGAGGCTGGGAGACCTCAGCTAAGCCCGTTTGTTCAAATTCCTCTCTGGAGCCCACTGTCTATTTGCGCCAAGACTCAGATTTGTTTACCAATCTTCTTGTCAATTGTCTTCCTTCTCTTTGAAGCCCCAGACCCCTGCCTGCTTCTCCTTCGCTCAAGATGGCATGTAAGCTTCAGTGTCAATGTGAAGCTCTTGTATGTAGGAAATTCAATTTGTTTTTCCTCCTGCTAATCTCTCTTAGGTCAATTTAATTAATAGACCAGCCAAAGAACCTGGAAGGTTAGAGGAAAATCTTTTCCTCCCCTATGGTGCCAAGAACTGAAGATAAGAAGACAGAGCCAGGAGCAGGAACCAGGAGCTTCTCCCCTTCTCTGAGCCCAATTCTGTCTCCTCCAGTCTCTGTGTGATCCCAGCTGAGATGCTAGCCCTATGTACCCTTCTGTTTCCCCTTCTCAGAACCCAGAGCTCTCCCAGTTTGTGATTCTGTGAACTCTTTAGGGAGATGCCTACGTACCAAAAAAGCAGATGGGTAATTCCACTGTATTTCATGTAAAATCCAAGTCACACGTATGTTAGGAGAAGGGGAGAAGAAATCANGAAGCCTGGCGTGCTGCAGTCCATGGGGTCGCAGAGTCAGACATGAGTGAGCCACTAAAGAGCAGCAACAGCAACATTATATTTGGAATGGACTAACAAGTTCCTACTATATAGCACATATTCAATATCCCGTGATAAGCTGTAATTGGAAAGAGTACGAAAAAGAATGCATACATGCATAACTGAGTCGCTTTGCTGTGCATCTGAGACTAACACGACATTGTAATGCAACTATCCTCTAGTATAAAATTTAAAATACTATATAGAATGGATGGGACTTACTTACAGCACAGGGGACTGTATTCAATATCCTGCGATAAACTATAATGGAAAAGACTCTGACAAAGAGTATATATATGTGTGACTGGGTCACTTTGCTATAAAGCAGAAATTAACACGACATTGTAAATCAACTAGGCTTCAATAAAATTCTTAAAAATAAAGAATTTTGATAGAGGGTCTGTTTCAGGAAGAGCGCTGTCACCCAAGACAACTACAGATGAATGTGCTTGGTACAGGAGGCTGGGAGACCTCAGCTAAGCCCGTTTGTTCAAATTCCTCTCTGGAGCCCACTGTCTATTTGCGCCAAGACTCAGATTTGTTTACCAATCTTCTTGTCAATTGTCTTCCTTCTCTTTGAAGCCCCAGACCCCTGCCTGCTTCTCCTTCGCTCAAGATGGCATGTAAGCTTCAGTGTCAATGTGAAGCTCTTGTATGTAGGAAATTCAATTTGTTTTTCCTCCTGCTAATCTCTCTTAGGTCAATTTAATTAATAGACCAGCCAAAGAACCTGGAAGGTTAGAGGAAAATCTTTTCCTCCCCTATGGTGCCAAGAACTGAAGATAAGAAGACAGAGCCAGGAGCAGGAACCAGGAGCTTCTCCCCTTCTCTGAGCCCAATTCTGTCTCCTCCAGTCTCTGTGTGATCCCAGCTGAGATGCTAGCCCTATGTACCCTTCTGTTTCCCCTTCTCAGAACCCAGAGCTCTCCCAGTTTGTGATTCTGTGAACTCTTTAGGGAGATACCTACGTACCAAAAAAGCAGATGGGTAATTCCACTGTATTTCATGTAAAATCCAAGTCACACGTATGTTAGGAGAAGGGGAGAAGAAATCAATGGAGGCTGCAGTGTTTGTAACTTGAGGGAAAGACTGGAGGAACCAGGAAGGGTTGTAGTCAATGGTACAGAATCTGCAGACAGTCCTGGGTTGAATCCCTACCCTGCCTCAGTGTTCATATCTGTAATATGGGGCCGCAGGGTGGGTAGTAGAGGTAACTGACATCATGTGTGTGTACAAAAGTTAGGACAGTGACTTAACAGTGTTCCTATAGATCTGCCCTGCCTTTCGAGCTGCTGGACATAGCCACACAGCCTCTGCTACTCTTTCCCTTGAGAGGTAGAGACAAAGCCCCCTTTCTTTCAGTCAGGGCTGGCCTGAGCATCTTCACGACTAACAGAATGATGTTCTGGGACTCATGAGGCCAGGTCCGAAGGAGCCTTGCAGTTTCTGCCCTGGCTTTTGGAAAGCTTGAGCTTGAGCCACGAGCCATCATGCAAGAAGTCTGACTGCTGTGGAATTCTCGTGCTAAGGTGAGCCTAGGTGGAGGCACACAGAGAGACCCTGAGTTTGCGTACAGAAGGGTGCTCGGCAGTCCCAGTGGTCCAGCCTTCAGCCATGGGGTCACACCAGGGCAAGCCCTAGACATTGTGCAAAAGAGACAAGCTGTCCTCTCTGTTTCACCCCACCCCCAGAACCCTGAGAGATCGTAAAAGACAGCTGCGGCTTTCAGGTGATGGTACATACACCGAGGGCTGCACAAATACTCACACTTCCATTGCTGACATTCAGTGAAGGTGAAGTGTGAGTCCTTTCTTTCTGGCTGTTCCCAGCTTGTCTCTTTCACTCCCAAATTTGAATCGGCAGTTCTGTCTGAATTATGCTTAGCTCTGAACCCTTGTCTCCCTTTTCTAGTTTCAGTGCAAATAACACACTGAAATCACAAGGACATAAAATAGAGTATATATGTGTGTGTGTGTGTGTGTGTGTGTGTGTGTGTCTGTGTGTATCAGTAGCAGTGTGTGAAAGAAGTGCCTGACCTAGTAAAAAGAGAATTGAATAGAAATCTGATTCCTGTGAGAATCAGTCAGATAAATATCTCATTCATTGAATTAGATAATTTTCATAAAACTAAGGAGTCCACTGGGACACAGCTTTTGTTGTAACTCAGAATGCTGGGCATGGATCAGCTGACTTCTTTATTTGGAGCATCTAACCCAGTACTGTATTTAATGTTCCTTCAAATGAGAGAGAATTCCAGGCCTGTCTCTCTCAAAATCTAGAGATGGATAAAGGACAGTATCGGGGTGGGATCCTTGCCACAGAAATGCTTCTTGCATTTTGGTAATCGCATATGGTGGGAAGGAGTAAACACACTTTCTCTGGAGGAGATGCGGTGTTTTTCACTGGAATACAGCCGACTGGTTCTTTGTCTTGCTTAGTCTGATAAGTTTCTGGCTTCCGGATAAAAGTTATAGACTCTTTCAAGAGATGCACGTATACGCCCCGAAACAATACTCTGCTCACACTTATGGAAAGAGGGGGGATGTCCCAGTCCTAAGAAGTCTATTTTCATGTTGAGAACTCTAGACCTAAAGCAAGGTTTTGTATTTTGATAATACCTCTTCCTAGACAGAACAGCCTGCAACCATATAGTTATATTTGTTGTTGTTTGATTTGTCTGCTTAGGGTATATGGTATAGAATAAGTCATCCTCCTCCTCAGACTGTCAGGTTTCAGTATGGAGTTGAAGTTGCTAAGACTTTGATGAGCTTTTATACAGTTAGATGTGTGTGGACATGCTCAGTCATGTCTGACTCTTTGCGGCTCCATGGACTGTCGCCCTCCAGGCTCCTCTGTCCATGGGATTCTCCAGGTAAGAGTACTGGAGTGGGTTGCCATGTCCTCCTCCAGGGGGTCTTCCTGACCCAAGGATTGAATCTGCGTCTTCTGCATTGGCACTGATGCCCCCTAGGAAGCCCATACAGGTAGGTAATCAGAAGTAATTAGACTGAATCCCTTCTTTCTTATTTGAAGTCTTTCTCTCAGAGGCTTCTTGGTTTTGCTCCATTTATTAGAACCACGCTCAACACTTATGAAAGCATCTGCTTAGGAGCGGAACTCATCTTTATCCTGAGATCAGCTAAGCGAACTTCCCTCCAACGACACTGATTGCAGAATGCAACGCATAATTAAGTGCTTACTGAAAAAGCCAGCAAACAGGGCCGGTGGGAATATGTCAGAGCAGCTCTTGTCTCCATAGCAACATCCGATGAGCCTTGCAGAAAAATGAACGCATTCGCAGGATCACCGATGCAAAATGATAAAGCCGCATCTGACAAGCACACAAAATCAACTCCATCGTTATGTTCAGGGCGTTAAATATTTAATACCTTAGCTTTCCACATCGGCATTCAATAATCCTAATTCATTTTTTGGTTGTTTCTAAGTTGCTTAAGTGGAGAACAACTGACATCTGTTGATTACACACACTTCAGGACTGCAAGTCTTGGTGTTATTTGCACAGGATGGTAGAATACATTTTATAAGCAATTAGGAAAATGCACTGTCATAAATTATACTAGCCACGATGCCAGACAACATTCTCCCCTTGACAAACAAATATTTATTTGTCTCTGAAATGGAAGGACATTCCAAATCACTTGGGGCAATGATCTTTCCTCTTTTGACAAGTGTGTTCTGGGATTTCAGTGGCTTGGCAGAAGGTGTCAGGTTTCAGGAGCTTCCGGTTGTCTGAGGTGTGTGTTTGCTGTGGGTTCTCCTCCTCAGTGTCTGGAGGGCCATGCCCTTATCTCAGATGCTTGAGTGTAGGTGGGGCCACTATGTGCCATCTTTCTCTCCATTGCTTGATGTCATGGGGTTAGCCAGGAAGCCGCAGGTCTGGGGTGGCCCCATCCTCCACAAGCTCATTTATCTTGCTGTCTCAGTGCCACTGACATCCATCACAGGTAATCAGAATCTACCTGTAAAAAGAATTAGCTTAGAGGCAGTCGGTGAATGAAAACAGAGTACCAGTATAAAAGAAACTCTGCAAATGAAATGGAGACGAGACCTAGGGAAGCACTTACCGTGATCTTCTCACCTCTATGTCTGGGAGCTTTGTGTCCCTGCTTATGTATTAATAGGGCTTCCCTGGTGGCTCAGATGGTAAAGAATCCACCTGCAATGCAGGAGACCCGGGTTCGATCCCTGGATCAGGAAGATCCCCTGGAGGAGGGCATGGCAGCCCACTCCAGTACTCTCACCTGGAAAATCCCATGTGCAGAGGAGCCTGGTGGGCTACAGTCCTTGGGGTCACAAAGAATCAGACACGACCGAGCGACTAAGCATAGCCTAGGGTAGCATGTTTGTGTAGATATCATAGAATAGTAACACCTATTACCTTTGAGTGACTGTGATTTGTCATATACTTTACTGGGAAATTTTACATTTATTATATGCAGTTATCACAATGACTCAGCCAAGTAGTTAAAAAAAATTTTTTTTTTAATTGAAGAGTAGTTGATTTACAATGTTGTGTTAATTTCTGGTAAATAGCAAAGTGATTCAGCTACACAGCTGTATGTACATACATATGCTTTCTCGTGCTCTTCTCCGTAACAGTTTATTACAACATATTGAGCGTAGTTCCCTGTACTCCACAGTAGGAGCTGCTTGTTTATCGATTTTATGCACAGTAATTTGCATCGGCCAAGCTAATCCCTCCCTCCCCGCTCCCTTCCTTCCCCCTGCGGCTTGTCTTCTATGTCCGTGAGTCTGTTTTTGTTTTGTAAATTCCACATTCGAGTGACATCGTGTGACATTTCTCTTTCTCTGTCTGACTTCCTTCACTTAGTATGATGAGCTCTAGATCCACCCATGAGGCTGCAGATGGCATTTATTTCATTCATTCTCATGTCAGCCAAGTATCTGATCGTCATTTCCATACAAGGAAAATTGGGGTTCAGAAAAGCAAAAACATTTGTGCAAGATTCGCAAGCAATGGGGCTTCCCCCGTGGCTCAGCGGACAAAGAATCTGCCTGCACTGCAGGAGACACAGGTTTGATCCCTGGGTTGGGAAGATCCCCTGAAGGAGGAAATGGCAATCCACTCCAGTATTTTTGCCTGGAAAATCCCACGGNAGAAAAGCAAAAACATTTGTGCAAGATTCGCAAGCAATGGGGCTTCCCCCGTGGCTCAGCGGACAAAGAATCTGCCTGCACTGCAGGAGACACAGGTTTGATCCCTGGGTTGGGAAGATCCCCTGAAGGAGGAAATGGCAATCCACTCCAGTATTTTTGCCTGGAAAATCCCACGGACAGGGTCGCCAGGAGTCGGACATGATTGAGCAACTAAACAGAGACAGCAAGTGATAGGTGAGGACTCCAGTCAAATTTTGCCTCCGAAGATGGCACTTCCCCGTAAATGTGCACACGTTCGTAGAGAGTTCTGTAGCCCCACAGGCTGCCTGATGCACGTTTCTGTGCCCACAGCCCCAAGCAGCCTAGCAACCCCCAGGTTTTCAAGTTGGGTGATGAGTGGTGAAAGCGTTGCCACAGCAATGGTTTGCATCCTCTGTCTGAGATTCCAAAGAGCTTGCTGGTGATGTTTGTTCTTTCCTCTGAGAGACTGAAGAGGTGGGTGGTGTTGGGTGAAACCACTGGAGACCAGCCGTAGGTCTTGATGGCAGCTGTTGTGCTGAAACCAGCCTCCCTTCGAGAAGAACCTCCACGTGTTACCCAGTGCAAGTTCGTGTGCCCCACGCACAGTAATGCCAAACAAACTGACTCTGGAGCAGAGAAAGGTTTATTGCAGAGCTGAGCAAGGAAAAAGGGTGTCTTGTGTTCAAAAAACCCTGAACTTCCTGAAAGGTTTCAGCAAAGCATTTTTAAAGGCCCACTGAGGGAGGGGCATCTCAGGTCACTTGATCAGCTTGTACAGTTTTCTTATTGGTTGATGTGATCCATCCCTAGGTATCTGAAGTTCTGATCATTAAGTAGTTAATTTCCTCCATTTGTTGTTGTTGGTTTTTAATATCTGAAAAGCACAGGNAGAGATAATACATATTAAAATGTTTACTATAGGGAATGAAATGTAGTCGACACATAATAAAATGTTCATGATTTTATCAGTGCACAGCGTAATGCTTTGCTAATAAAAGTAAAATGAATTTTGTTGAATAAAAAATCCAATATAATGAACACATTCCTGAATCATTTTCTGTCTTATGCTTTTCTGAGAAGGGCACACAGCCACATGGAGGTTCTTCTCGGAGTGTCCACTTTACTGAAGATTTGGAGGAATGGAACAAATCTAACTCATAAGTAATTTTGAAAAATTTAAATCAGAAACGTATGTCAAATGATACAGAGGAAGCCCTCTAAAACTTTAGAGGGCTTCCTGTGTATTTCTGGATATACAAAAGTTTCTGTATATCCATTTCTATTTCCAAGTTACTCTTCCTANAGGAATGGAACAAATCTAACTCATAAGTAATTTTGAAAAATTTAAATCAGAAACGTATGTCAAATGATACAGAGGAAGCCCTCTAAAACTTTAGAGGGCTTCCTGTGTATTTCTGGATATACAAAAGTTTCTGTATATCCATTTCTATTTCCAAGTTACTCTTCCTACTCCCTGCTTCAGGAATCACTGTTTTCTACAAAGGTCAACTGCATGTCCCACTAGCCACCAATCAGCATGTTTTGAACGGAACTTTATCTCTCTTTTTCACTTTTCTTATTAATATGTAAGTTTTTAATGTATCAAATAGATAAGCCAAAGACTTAAGAGAAAATGTTTGCAAAACTTATTTGACAAACTAATATGTGAGATATGGAAATAACTCTGATGTGTGTGCTTAGTCGCTCAGTCATGTCCGACTCTTTGTGACCCCATGGACTCTCACCAGGCTCCTCTGTCTATGGGATTTCCCAGGCAAGAACACTAGAGTGGATTGTCATTTCCTTATCAGGGGACCTTCCTGACCCAAGGATTGGAACCCTCATCTCCTGTGTCTCTTGCATCGCAGGCAGATTATTCACCCACTGAGCCACTGGAGAAGCCCACCATCAATCTCACTTCTGAGCATAAACCTAGAAAAGAGGAAAACTTTAATTTGAAAAGATACATGCACACCAATGTTCATAGCAGCACTATTTACAATAGATAGGACATGAAAGCCACCTAAATATCCATCAACAGATGAATAGATGATAGCATCGCCAACTCAATCGACATGAATTTAAGCAAACTTCAGGAGACAGTGAAGGACAGGGAAGCCTGGTGTACTGCAGTCCATGGGGTGGCAAGGAGTCAGATACAACCTAGCAACTGAACAACAACAAATACAATGGAATGTTAGTCATAAAAAAGAAAAAGATATTACCATTTGCAGTAACATGGATAGACCTAGAGATTATCACACTAACTGAAGTAAATCAGGGAGAAGGCAATGGCACCCCACTCCAGTACTCTTGCCTGGAAAATCCCATGGACGGAGGAGCCTGGTAGGCTAAAGACAAACATACGATAGCACTTATATGTGGAATCTAAAAAAAATGATACAAATCAACTTATTTACAAAACAGAAATAGACTCACAGTCATTGAAAACAAATAGTTACCAAAAGAGAAAGTGTGGGAGAGGAGGGAGAAATTAGAAGTTTGGAGTTAACAATTACACACTACTATATATAAAATATAGATAAACAGGATCTGCTATATAGAGCATGGAAATATATTCAATATGTTGTAATAATCTATAACAGAAAAGCATCTGAAAAATAATTAATGTAACTGAATCACTTTGAAACTAATACAACATTGTGAATCAATTATATTTCAATTTTTAAAATTGTGGATATAACGGGAATGTAGAAATTAAATAATAGATTGTTTTTGTTGTTCAGTCACTAAGTCAAGTCTGACTTTCTGAGATCTCATGAACTGCAGCACACCAGGCTTCCCTATCATTCACTGTCTCCCAGAGTTTGCTCAAACTCATGTCCATTGAGTCAGTGATGCCATCCAACCATCTCATCCTCTGTCACCCCTTTCTCCTCTTGCCCTTAAATAATAGATATTGAATAGCAAAAGGTTGAACTCAGATTTATAATTAGTTGATAATAATAAATTTCAGGAATGTTTTTGTTTTACATTAAAAAATGAAGCAAGTCATAGAATAAAAACAAATTTGTATGTCAAAATACCATTTACCCAGTAATAGATAGCCCATGAGGCCCACAGCATAATTATTAAAACAGTTACTAATTTCCAAAAGAAAAAAAAAGACCCACTAAAAATAAGCAATAGATTTTGACAGGCACTTCAAAAGAGAAATATATAAATTATCAATAAGTGCATGAAAAAGTATGCAGCAGTCATCAGAGATATGAAGATTAAAATTATAATGAAATACTCTATATACCCATCCAAATTGTGCATGTTTTTAAAATTGACAACATCTAATGTTGGCAAGGATGTGGAGTAAACAGAACTCTCATACGCTATGAATGAGCAATTCTATTCCTAGTTTTCGCCCAAGAGAATCAAAGCACATATTAACAGAAAACTTGAACAAGAATGTCCATAGAAATTTTATCCATAACTGCCAGACACTGGAAATTGCCCAGATATACATCAATAGGAAAACCAATAAACTGTGGTGTAATCATAAATGGAACACAATTCAGCAATAAAAAAGAACTAATTACTAATACATGCAACAGTATGGATGAATCTTAAAACATTATGCTACTTGAAAGAATGATTCATACTATATGATTAAACCCTGCAATAAGCAAAAGGTGGGGGTTGCCTGAGAAAAGGCATGATGTGGTGATAATGTTCTCTATCCTGACATGGATTTTGCATCACACAGAGGTTTGCGTTTGTCAAAAATCAGTAAATAAACACTGATTTTTACTTTCTTTGTAATATGTATATTTTATAGCAAAAGAAAAATAACTTGTAAATAAATAGTTCAGACTACATGCTGATGTCCGCAGTTGACTTTGAATGTGTCAAAAGATGGATTAAAGGATGAGATGAGGACAAATTATCAAACAGATATGTTTTGAAACAAATATTGTCGATGTTGGTGGCAGAATCTAGGCAGTAGTTCTACGAGTGTTCATTGTAAAACTAGTTGATTTCATTATAAAATATTAAAAAATTTAGGATAATGAAAAAATTATAAAAACCTACTGGTGAGAAAAAATTCACAGCAGCTGCTGAACTTTCCATGAAGGGAAAAAATGTTTTAAATTGTAGACACACATCCATACATACAGTCTTTTAAATTATAATTGGAGCTTCATAGAGCACTTATAGTATTATTTATCATATAAGTATTTCTCTGCAAAAACAGAATTAAAAGATTTTAAAGGTCACAGCTATCCTGAAACAAGAATAGAATTGAAAGAATATTAGTGTGATATCTTAATCCCAGTTAAAGTGATAGGTTATTTTATCACCAAAAATATTCTATAAGGAGAATAAAAAGAAAAATGCAGACCACAAATATTTTCTTCAGATTTCATTAATATCTATTGTTTTTCAGGTCAGATACTGTGACTTTGAAGTGTGTTTTTAATGATTTTTGCTTAGAATTTATTCTATTGCCTACATCAGCATTCTCAGCATTGAGTAGTTCTTGACTTCCTTCATCAGAAGTACTAGGAAAAATATACTGAAGATTAAGATCCTTTGTCCCAACCTATACAAGTAGTAATCAGATTCTTAGACAATTTTATTTCATTTCTTTAATTTTTATATGTGGTTGAGCCAGAATTGAGAGCTATAGCTCAATATATGCTGTTATATTAAATATGCTCTGCAAGCAGCAAGCACATAACAAAGACTTACTGGCAGCCTGCCCACTAATGTGCCAGTTTCCAAACAGCTCCTAGTGTGTGTCCCCAGTTTCTTCTCCCCACCTCACTAACACACTTCTTAGTGGTCTCCTGTGAGCTAGGCACAAGCTCCTTAAGTGCAGGCTCATTTTCCAGCTGATTTATAGAGTAAGGCTGATGAGTACATTAGAAGGTGATATGGGATCACTTATGGTGCTATGACTACAGCTCCCAGACAAGGCTGGTATAGTGGGACATGCAGAGCGTGCTGACCATAGGGGTCCCCAAACAGGAAAGGATTCAGACTCTGATCCCTGCTTTTATTCATTTAGTAGTAAATGTTTTGTGCATTTTCAGTACAGAGGCCAAGTCTCCTCTTTTCTTTTCTTTTTTTTTTTTAATGTCCTCTAGAGAAAATCCCTCTAAAATTCTCAGTGGAAACATGCACATGGAAGATTTACCTATATTAACAGTCATCTTTCACCAAGGTAAAAACTGACTAAGATGTAAATTGAAGGTAACCTTAAAGAAGAAAGGGAAGAAAGACATGATTCAGGAAGTACTGGTGGGTAGAAATGGGGCTAAAGTCAACCCTGCACTCATGCATGTAACGATGTCTTTGGTCTATCAGTAGAAGAGAGTGAATCTTTCTATTTCTTCCACAAAATAATTCATAAGCCTAGTTCCAAAAGCTCCTGATGGAACAGGTCTCCTCACTCTGGAAGCATGTAATTATTGTCCTCATTTGTCAAACTGTGTTCCAAAACTCGGACCCCAGCACCCTTGTTCCTCCAGACCATTAGTCACTATTAAATGAATTTTGGAAATGCTGAAGATTACATCCCATTTGAGTTGGTCATAATACTGCTCCTCAGATTAAATATTGAAAAGTTCTATTCTAAAGAGATCTATTTAACCTTCCTTAACACATTTATGAAATTTGACTAGTAATGTCTTTTTTACGTTTAACACACAAATGGAATGCCCTGCAGAATATTATTTTGCAGTTGTTACCTTAGAAATGGCTTTGCCTCCTTGTATTCTCTTTCCTCTCTGCTCAAGGCACCTAATATCTTCATACCATCGCTGGCTAGCCAAAATTCCAACTGAAATATTAATCCCAAACTGAGGACCCAGGTATGTAATTGTCAGATCAGCCAGTGCAAAATGAAAGTGTGAGGTCCTCTATTCAAATGTTATTAAGAATTTCAGGATGGAAACAGTATAGTATAAAACCAAGTATGAAGTCCTTCTGAGTAAGACTCTTACTTGCCTTCCTTTTCTCATCTTTAGAGTCACCCATCTAAAAAGGAAAGCAACCTAATTAAATTAATCTTGTGAGTTGAAGAAATTAATGATACTAATAGAGGAATGATGAGGGGATTTTCTTGACAAAGTATCCAAAAATCAAGCAACAATAACAACAACAACAACAAAAAAAAAACTGCTTAAATAATGAAGCTGATAGTTAGAAGAAAGAGTGTGTTTAAAGGAAGGCAGTAAATGATGAAATATTTTTAAATCATTTCACAGAAGAGAGAATGAGTTTAGTCTAAAATGTGTCAAGGCCAATGAAGAAAAAGCTTGGAGGTAAAGAAATTATGGCATGATACTTATCTCGCATGAAGGCCTCATGGAGACAGGACTTGAGCCAGTTCCTAATATTTTAATAAGATTTGATGAGAAAGCTGCATTGAGAAAAAGCACCACAGGCAAAGGATTCTCACGAGCCAAACAGCAGGGGAACTTACTGGTGGAACACTCTTGCTACATACAAGGAAATTAAGGCATCTAACATTTCCCTTATGCATTACTCAGAGGCACAACATATCCAAACTGCTGAAAAGAAAAAATGCTGAAGATAGCCAGAGAAAAAAGACATGTTATACACAAAGGAAAGATGAAGTTACAGTCATCTTCTCATCGAAACCTATGCAGACAGAAGACAAGAGAATGACATCTTTTAAGTGCTAGAAGACAAAATTGTCAGCCAGTATTCTATTCCTAGCAAAAGAATCTTTCAGAAAAGGAGAAATAAAGACTTTCTCAAAGCCTGAAAGAAACCATAGCCTGTGTACCTACTCAGTAAATGTTAAAGGCAGTTCTTCAAACAAAAGAAATTTAGTTTGCTTGGGCTAAGATAACAAAATATAAACCTGGTAGCTAAAACAACAATTTTCTCACAGCTCTAGGGGCAGAAGCCCGTGTTCAGAGTGCCAGCACGGTCAGAGTCTAGAAAGGACTCTCTTTCTGGCTTGGAAATGGCCACTTTCTAGCTGTGTGCCCAATATGGCAGAGAAATGGTGAGCAAGCTCTCAAGCATCTCTTCTTAAAAAGGAACCAATCTCATCAGGCCAGAGCCCTCCCGTTAGAACCAAATCACCTCTCAAAGGTCCTATTTTCAATAGACACCATTACACTGTGGTTACGACTTCAACATATGAATTGGGTGGAGGTACAGGAATACATTCAGCTCATAATAAGACCAGATTGAAACTTGGATCTACACACACACAGTGAATAATACTGTAATAAAATATATAAAGTTCTGATACAATAGCAGTGTTACCTATCTTGCTCACTGCTAGATTTCTGACAGAGAAAGATCTGAGGTATACTCAATAAATATTTCTATTTATAAATGAATTAAGTGTGCTATAAATGAGTTAAGCGTGCTAGAATAAGTTAATGTACACCTGATTAACTGATGTGAGTTCTGAATGACGTTAGTATGGTAGTACCATTACAAGTTCATTTATACCACCAGTTTTATACAGGGTCTCAAAAAAATTAATTCCAAGCCATCAAAGAGTTTTTAGTTTAAAATCAGTATGATTCCCACCTTCTATCATCACAATCTTATCTCAGAGTAATTGCTTTAGCAATCCTGATATATAGGGGTAGAAATTCCTTTAAATATGAAGGTGAGCATTAAAATTTAAGAATAATCATACAGATCTACACTATAAAAATACTAAAAGAACTAAAAATCTAGAGGAATTTAAAATGAAATATAAAAAATACTCTATGGTTTCACTTATAAGCAAACTATAGCAAAGAAATCTGAAAATTAGTTTATTCTCAGGGAGACTGGTTAGCAAGGGGCACAAAAGAACTTTCTAGTATGATAGACATCTATGTAAAGTAATGCTCAAAATTCTCCAAGCCAGGCTTCAGCAATACGTGAACCGTGAACTTCCAGATGTTCAAGCTGGATTTAGAAAAGGCAGAGGAACCAGAGATCAAATTGCCAACATCCGCTGGATCATGGAAAAAGCAAGAGAGTTCCAGAAAAACATCTACTTCTGCTTTATTGACTATGCCAAAGCCTTTGACTGTGTGGATCACAAGAAACTGTGGAAAATTCTGAAAGAGATGGGAATACCAGACCACCTGACCTGCCTCTTGAGAAACCTGTATGCAGGTCAGGAAGCAACAGTTAGAACTAGACATGGGACAACAGACTGGTTCCAAATAGGAAAAGGAGTCCGTCAAGGCTGTATATTGTCACCCTGCTTATTTAACTTATGTGCAGAGTACATCATGAGAAACGCTGGACTGGAAGAAACACAAGCTGGAATCAAGATTGCAGGAAGAAATATCAATAACCTTAGATATGCAGATGGCATCACACTTATGGCAGAAAGCAAAAAACTAAAGAGTCTCTTGATGAAAGTGAAAGAGGAGAGTGAAAAAGTTGGCTTAAAACTCAACATTCAGAAACAAAGATCATGGCATTTGATCCCATCACTTCATGGCAAATAGATGGGAAAGAGTGGAAACAGTGAGAGACTTTATTTTTGGGGGCTCCAAAATCACTGCAGATGGCGACTGCTGCTATGAAATTAAAAGATGCTTGCTCCTTGGAAGGAAAGTTGTGACCAACCTAGATAGCATATTAAAAAGCAGAGACATTACTTTGCCAACAAAGGTCCATCTAGTCAAAGCTGTAGTTTTTCCAGTAATCATGTATGGATATGAGAGTTGGACTATAAAGAAAGGTGAGCGCCGAAGAATCAATGCTTTTGAGCTGTGGTGTTGGAGAAGACTCTTGAGAGTCCCTTGGACTGCAAGGAGATCTAACCAGTTCATCCTAAAGGAAATCAGTCCTGGTGTTCATTGGAAGGACTGAAGCTGAAGCTCCAATTCTTTGGCCACCTCATGCAAGCAACCAACTCATTTGAAAAGACCCTGATGCTGGGAAGGAGTGAAGGTGCAAGGGGAAGGGGAAGACAGAGGATGAGATGGCTGAATAGCATCACTGATTCATTGGACATTGGTTTGAGTAACCTCCGGGAGTTGTTGATGGACAGGGAGGCCTGGTGTGCTGCAGTCCATGGGGTTGCAAAGAGTTGGAGACGACTGAATGACTGAACTGAACTGAGCTGAACTGAAGGACTCATACTTGTTTCTGGTGAGTTTCTCTCCCATCCCCAAAGTCCCTAAAAGCAATAAGAACAGTTGTGAGCCCATTCTCTGCAGTTTAGATCCCAGCTTCATCAGCTCCCATCTGCACGCTCTTCAACAGTTTATCTCTCTGTGGCTTTGGAACCTTACCTGGAAAATGCAGTGGGTGGAAGATTAAAACATTTTGCACATTGCCTGGCACATCCAAGAATATTTGTTGTGGTTTAGTTGCTAAGTCGTGTCAGACTATTTTGTGACTCCATGGACTATAACTCACCAGGCTATATAGTTCATGGCATTTCCTAGGCAAGAATACTGGAGTGAGTTGCCATTTTCTTCTCCAGGGGACTTTTTCCCAACCCAGGGATCGAACCCGCATCTCCTGTGTCTCCTGTATTGGCAGGCACATTCTTTGTGCCACTGGGAAGCCCTTCAGTGAATATTCAGTTCAGTTCAGTTCAGTCGCCCTGTTGTGTCTGAGTCTTTGTAACCCCATGGAGTGCAGCATGCCAGGCTTCCCTGTCCATCACCAACTCTTGGAGCTTGCTCAAACTCAGGTCAATCGAGTTGGTGACTGCCTGCAATGCGGGAGACCTGGGTTCAGATCCTGGGTTGGGAAGAGCCCCTGGAAAAGGGAAAGGCTACCCAGTCCAGTATTTTGGTCTGGAGAATTCCATGGACTATATAGTCCATGGGGTCACAAAGAGTCAGACGTGACTGAGCAACTTTCACTTCAATGAATATTAGCCTATTATAATTTCTACTGGTTCAACCACCCCAACTGCAGAGTCACACTTGGAAGACAGTCTTGCCCTCTGCTGGAAGGAGAAACTTGGAGCCAAGGTAAAAGAGCTCATGTCCAACCCCTACTCTCGTGTTAAAAACCGAGGACATACATACTTCAGTTTGCATTTAGCAAGATCACGACTTTAGGAGCGTTACTTCAGTTTGCATTTAGCAAGATCACGACTTTAGGAGCGTTACTTCAGGTCAGATCAGAACGTAGTATTAGAAATTTACAGGAGAAGTAAAAACTGGGGGTCACCTAGGAGAACGCCTTCACCACACTGCTGGGGAAATTGAGACCTCCTAGTGTAAGCACGGACAGTGCGCTTTTCTGTTCCTAAGGCAAGTGGTTGTCTTAAGTGGCTGAGACATCCACTTCAAAGCTAGCTCTTTGAAATAAACACCGGCCACTCACGGGGCTAGACGGAAAAACCAGTCCTCCACCCTCGGCTTCTTTGTTTCAGAAATCGTGATTGATTTCAGTAAATTCCCCAATAAGGAACGAGCCTGCGAAACCCCAGGCCCTACCCTGGACCTAGTTCTAGCAGAACCCGGTTCTGGTTCATCTCCTCTGTCTGTCTCTCCTCTTCTCTCCCCACGTGACTTCACTGTGTGGCCTCCAGTGTGCCGTGTAATTTCCAAGCCCCGTAAGTTATAGATCGTTTTCACTTCAGAGTTTCCTGATAGTTATTGCTGTGGGGGTCTCACAATTATAATAAGAACCACAAGGGCCGGTCCAGCCGTGTCATTGGTTATCAATGGCCTGAGGCTGGGTGAAGTCACTTCCAGACTGACTCTGGCGACCAGGTGTACGACTCCCAGTGTGGAATATTTCTCATATTGTCGTCTCTAAGAACACAGGCTGTGGTTTGCGCTGTGCTTTAATCTCCCTCGATGCTGGTAGGTCTGGACCATCTCTCCCTTTTTAGTCCTAACTGGAGAGGAACCCCGGGTGCGTTGTGCAAGCCTGCCCTCTGCTGGACAGCACGTGTACTGACGCAAGCCCGACGTCACACTGAGAGCCGGTCTAATGAGAAGAGGCAACACTCAGTCGCTTTGGGGTGTGCGTAGAGGAGTTCCAGGAATCAGATCTCAGGTTGCAAAGTGTAGTGCTTTTATTACAGGATCTGGGTGAAAAAAGAAAACTGAATGAAGGAGCAGGGCTGAGCATGGGAGCATTAGCGTTTCCTTAAAGAGGAATACTGTGAACGCCATTAGTTTGGTCACCTCACCACTGTTCTGCTAGGCCTCAAACTCTCAGAATAATGGTAAGAAGTGTTTTGCAAGTCCTAACCTCTGGACCACCAAGGAATTCCCTCCTTTTTGTTTTAGAATGGGTACCTGCAATGTGGTTCACTGATTTGTAATTTCTTGGTCTTCTAGAATGTGTTTGTCAGCTCAGCCCAAGGAATCCATGGAAACTGAAAATGTGAATTGACTTTAATACTGTCAGTGTTGAGCCTATCATCTCCTCAAAAGTGAGACTTTATGAGCTTAATTGGATTATTTCTTGTCAGTGCGAAATGCCTGCTTTTGTGAACTAGAGTTTGATGTTGGGTCTGGCGCTGACTGGCTGTGAGGATTGGGCAGGTTATTTATAAGTCAAAGCATTTGCTTTTCCATCTGTAAAATGGAGATGTAAATATTAGGAAGTAGTAACTATTTCATAGGTTTATTTTCTGAAGAATAAATAAACCATTTCACTTGCTTGGCACCATGGCTGATACATGGAAAATGCTTAGTAAATATTATTGTTAGAAGAAGAACAAGGTGGTTGACTAGGGAGGAGGAGAAAGAAATAGTTGTATCAGGTACAATCAGTGATTTCATAATCTTTGCTGTGTTGCCAGTTTGGCTTAGTTGTTATTAAACTTTGTCAATTAGTGTTACTTTTATTAATATATAGATAAACCAAATTTTATGATTTAGCTTCAAGACTATCTAGTTGGAGAAATGACTTTAAAAACCAGTATTTCTTTTTTTAAAAAAAATTTCATAAAGTAATACATTCTCACTGCAGAAACATTGAAAAATGAAGAAAAGCACCAAAGGAAAAACAAGTGTTCCACTCAAAATTTACTCTATAACCATGAAGGGTTTTGAATTTTATAAAGTTCTAATCAGCAAATCACTCTCTTTTGCAATTTACTCCTCTCTATTTTTATCACGAGTCTTCTCCCATAACAGAAAAATCAAGTTTTATAAGAATATTTAAAGACTATCCATTTATATGAACACACCATGATAAAGTTAAGCAGAATTCCCTGTTGTCAGATGTTAGGTATTACCCAAACACACTGGATGATAGTAAATGTTGTGTAGAACCTTCTGGTGCCTAAATCTTTGCCCATTCTTAATACTTTTATTGAGAGGGACTGTTTCAGTGGCAGTCAAGTTGCTAGGTTAAAAAAGTAGAGCCAGTCTGTGAAAATAATTTTCTCAATAAAACCCATGGTTTAATTCTAAGGACGAGGCCACAAATAATCCACTGAATCTCAAAAATGGTGAGAATTAAAGCAAGGTCTGGCATCCAAGGGCCTCCCTAGTGGCTCAGATGGTAAAGAAATCTGGCTGCAATGCAGGAAATCCTGGTTCTATCCCTGGGTCAGGAAGACCCCCTGGAGAAGGGCATGGCAACCCACTCCAGTATTCTTGCCTGGGCAGAGTCCCATGGACAGAGGAGCCTGGTGGGCTACAGTCCATGGGGTTGCAAAGAATTGGTCAGACTGAGTGACTAACACAATGCTGGTATGCAAACTCCAAAATCTGGGCCCCCTTAACTTCCTTGACCCTTTCTTGTGGTCTATGCATCCTAGACCCCCACTATCCATTCTTCACCTTGTAATGCTTTCTGAACCCCTGGGAGGCAGGATCAAGCCTGGGCCGTGGACACAGTGATGTGCTGGTAAATGTCTAACTCCCGATTCCCTGGAGGGTGAGGGAAGCCCCGCTTTACAGCATTGTGCTTTTTTTTTTTTCTTTTGTGGAAAGCGCTCCCACCATGGCAAGTTTTGCTAACAAGATGGCATAACTGAATGTGGAATTGGGAAGAGGAATCCACAGTGGGCTCTCGGGAGCTAGAAGAAGCCTGCTCCAGCACACCATCAAGGGGGCCAATGCCTGGTCCACACGGCCACCTGTGCCTCCTCCCCCACCGGGGGTGTGTGGAGTCCAAGGACACGCTTCATTCCTCCTTACCAATTACTGTTTCAGGTCCCCAAGAAAGCACCTCTCTGTCCTCTCTGCACCATTTCTTTACCCTCCTTCACCTTCTTCTTGTCGACAGTCATGCTCCAGGGACGTAAGTACCCAGGCTTCTTTTTCACTACTGGTAACTAATATGTGTGCGTGCTCAGTCGCATCAGACACTCTGCGGCCCCAGGGACTGTAGGCCACCAGGCTCCTCTGTCCATGAGGAACTCTCCAGGCCAGAATTCTGAAGTGGGTTGCCATGCCCTGTTCCAGGGGATCTTCCCAACCCAGGGATCAAACCCAGGTCTACCGCATTGGCAGGCGGATTCTGAGCCACCAGGGAAGCCCATAAGTAACGTGCAGACCTCTCACTGTGGTAATGACCGACTGAAGTCTGCTTATACTCCAGTGAAAATGACTACCCCAAGATTCTTTCCCATTTAGATTGTGAGAAACAAAATAGATGAGTGTCAGATGTCAGACGCATTCATTTGTATCAACTACTTTGCTCTGCAAATTTAAAAAAAATTAAAATATGAGAGGTCCCTCAGCACGTCCCAGGCACATTTCAGTTGCGCTTTGCTACTATTTCCTGAGGTCGCTGTGTGCATCAGGGCTCACACTGGCTGCAGGAGGGACATAGAGCCAGCCAAGAGGAAGTGTCACGTCTGCCATTAAGTTGAGCGTCCCCCGGTGCCAAGAACTGCGCTCAGCGATTTACATACATCACCCCTGTAGCTGAGTCTTCGTCATGAGGCTGCATGGAAGGCTGTTTCCACCTTTATCCCACAAAGAAGAAACAGATGTTAGGACCTGACCCATCCACTGATTACCAACCCCAGGTTTTTCTTCTGAGTCACTCTGTACAATTCTGCTGAGGCTTCCATACCCAAGGGCCACAGACTGGGTAGCTTCAACAACAGAAACGTGTTTTCTCACAGTTAGGGAGGCTAGAAGTCCCAAATCAGGTCCAACAGACTCAGCTCCTGGAGCGGACTCTCTCTCTGGCTGCAGATGGCCATCTTCTCGTGTGTCCTCACGTGAGAGCCTGGGGCTCCCTCTTTTTCTAAGACTTCCAGTCCTATCAGATTAGGACCCTGCTCTTCTGACCGCAGGTAATCTTGATTACCTCCTAAGGACTCTATCTTGAAATGCAGTCATGTTGGCAGTTCGGGCTTCAACTCATGAAGTTTAGTGAGGAGACACAGTTCATTCCATAGCCTATTTTTTACTCTTCAACAGTTCCAGGTTCATATAAAGACTAGGGGCACACAGTAGAATGCTACTCAGTCATAAAAAAAAGAATGAAATAATGCCCTTTCAGCAACATGGATGGACCTAGAGATTATCAACCTAAATGAAAAAGAAAGACAAATATGTGATATCCTTTATATGTGGAATCTAAAAAAGCGATTCAAATGAACTGATTAACAAAACAGAAATAGAGTCACAGACATAGAAAACAAATGTATGGCTAAAGGAGATAGTGGTTGGTGGGGCAATAAACTGGGAGTTGGGAATAACAGATTGATGGTGTGGATCACAATAAACTGTGAAAAATTCTTCAAGAGATGGGAATACCAGACCACCTGACCTGCCTCTTGAGAAACCTGTATGCAGGTCAGGAAGCAACAGTTAGAACTGGACATGGGACAACAGACTTGTTCCAAATAGGAAACGGAGTACGTCAAGGCTATATATTGTCACCCTGCTTATTTAACTTATATGCAGAGTACATCATGAGAAATGCTGGACCGGAAGAA
>SJYA01002520.1:3084545-3144711 GCA_006410615.1 Neotragus moschatus | reverse complement strand
ATCATTTCAACATACGCTCACTTAAAATGATTCATAGATATTGTACATTATTTTTTTCATACTGAGTCTTCCAACCTAGTAGGTATTTTTACACATACAAGTACATCTCAAATCAGATGCTAAATTTCTGGAAATCCTTGATCTGTATTTAGAGTTCATAAAATTATAATTTAGAAAGTTGTCTCACACTTTAAAAATTTCCATTAAGTAAATCAGCTTAAAAATTTTTTTATTGGCGTATAGTTGCTTTATAATGCTGTGTTAGTTTCTACGTACAGCAAGATAAATCAGCTATATATGGACACATAGCCCCTCCTTTTTAGATTTCCCTCCATTTCGGTCACCACAGAGCGCTGAGTTCCCTGAGCTATACAGTAGGGTCTCATCCCCACCAGAGTGGTCCATGTGTTACAGGCAGTGAGCCCACACTGACACATCGTTATCACGCAAAGTCCATAGTTTACCTTAGGGGTCACTCTTGGTGGTGTATATTCTGTGGGTTTGGATTAATATATAATGCCATGTATCCATCATCAGAAGAATTTCACAGCAGTAAAGATCTTCTCTGCCTATTCATCCCTCCCCACCCCTACAACCCCTGGCAACCACTGATCCTTTTACCACCTCCTGGCTGCTGCTGCTGCTAAGTTGCTTCAGTCGTGTCTGACTCTGTGCAGCCCCATAGACGGCAGCCCGCCAGGCTCCCCCGTCCCTGGGATTCTCCAGGCAAGAACACTGGAGTGGGTTGCCGTTTCCTTCTCCAATGCATGAAAGTGAAAAGTGAAAGGGAAGTCGCTCAGTCGTCTCTTGACTCTTAGCAACCCCATGGACTGCAGCCCACCAGGCTCCTCCATCCATGGGATTTTCCAGGCATGAGTACTGGAGTAGGGTGCCTCTGCCTTCTCCTTACCACCTCCTTAGTTTTGCCTTTTTTTTTGGATAATATCGTATAGTTGAGTCACTCAGTGTGTAACCTTTTCTGACTCACTCCTTTCACTTAGTAATGTGCTTGAAGTGTCCTCTGTGTCTTTTCGTGGCTTGATAGCTCATTTCTTTTTGGTACTGAATACTATTTCATTGTTTGATGTCCTACAGTTTATCTATTCACCTACTGAAGGACATCTTGCTTGCTTACGATTATGAACAACTGGGCAACAAAAATCAATGAGCAGGGTTTCGTGTGGATATGTGTTTTCAGCCCTTTGGGATAAATTCCAAGGAGCACGATGGCTGTGTCACATGGTAAGAGTGTGTTTAGTTTTGTAAGAAACTAGCAAACTGTCCTCTAAAGCGCCTGACCTGCTTTGCATTCCGGCCAGCAGTGGATGAGAGTTCCTGTCGCACCAGCGTGTGCTGTTATCGGTGTTCTGGATTTTGACATTCCAGTGGGTGTGTTGTTGCATGTCCTTGTTTTTCTTTGCAGTTCCTTAAGAACATTATTGGAGAAGGAAATGGCAACCCACTCCAGTACTCTTGCCTGGAGAGTCCCATGGACAGAGGAGCTTGGTAGGCTACAGTCCACGGGGTCACAAAGAGTCGGACACGACTGAGTGACTTCACTTTCACTTTCATGAACATTATACAGAGCATCTTGTTCTCAAATTCCTTCCCATTATGCTTTGGTACCGGATATTGAGTATAGTTCTCTGTGCAATAGAGTAGGACCTCACTGTTGATCTAGTCTGTAATAATAGTTTGCATCTGTTAATCCCAAACCCCCAATCTGGCCCTCCCCCAGCCTCCTCCCCTTGGCAACCCTGTCTGTTCTCTGTGTCTGTGAGTCTGTTTCTGTTTTGTGGTTAGGTTCATTTGTACCATATCTGAGATCTCATGGATAAGTGATATCATGTATTTGTCCTGCTCTAACTTCCTTCACTTAGTACACTAANCTGCTGCTGAGGAAAGGAACTGTGGACAGTGATCAAGAAGAAATTCTTCTGATTACTTTTATTTCTCTCGTGACGTCTAAGTAATATGAAGTAGGCTGGTAATTCAATCCTAGAAGGAAATTGGAATATTCAAGAAACAATTTGTTGTCACAGTCCCATCAAACTTGGCTCTTCCAGTGGCAGTGAGAAGGTCCGTCGTGGGTAAGCATTCCTTCTTACAAAGTGAGCAAGACGCTGCTCAAAAGAAGGGAGTGTTTCCTCGGTTTAACCCTCCTCTCTGACAGTGGGGCTCCATGACTGCTGTGTTGCTAACTTTTATATATGATTCACATTTGTCTAATGACCACAGGACTGATATATTTCCCCCCACAGTGGTCGGTGCAGCCTGTCATATTTGTTGACTCTCATTAGCCTCTTTATTTATACAGAATTGGGGCCATCAATGACAGAAATCATGACCATCCCAAGAAGGCTAATGTGAAGAAAATATGCTGAATTATTTAAAGAGCAGCTTTGCAGGTTGAGGAAGGGGTTTCTATTTTCTGGTTCTCTGAGAAAGCTTAATGCAAGGTGAGAGCAAAAATATGTGACTGAGACATATATTTAGAAGCTTGGGAAGAAGGATCCAGATGGAAGGAAGGGGAAGTACAAAAATCACAGGCACGTAGCCAGGACAGACTCCACATACTTGAGGAACTCGGAGGAGCCCTGTGTGTGCATGGTACACAAAGCGGGGCGGGTTGTGGGGGAGCAGTGGAACCAAGGTGTTTAGAACTTCGACAACCGTAGTTTCATTTGGAATATGGTTGAAGCCAAGGGACATTTTTAAACAAGGCATAAGATATTATGATTTATATTGAAAAAAAATCACTCTGGGGTCTAATACAGAATACAATATAAAGGATAAAAGTGGAAACAGAGGTCAGTTAGGAGGCTAGGCTGCCAGGCTGTAGGTTAGAGTAGATACTCAATGAATTTTGTAAAAATACTATATAATTCATTCTCCCTATGTGCTTGAGTTGAAGAGAATTACAGATTATTCTGAAGGTTCAGTTCAGTTCAGTCTCTCAGTCGTGTCGGACTCTTTGCAACCCCATGAACTGCAGCATGCCAGGCCTCCCTGTCCATCACCAACTCCCGGAGTTCACTCAGACTCATGGCCATTGAGTCGGCGATGCCATCCAGCCATCTCATCCTCTGTCGTCCCCTTCTCCTCCTGCCTCAAATCCCTCCCAGCATCAGAGTCTTTCCCGGTGAGTCAACTCTTCACATGAGGTGGCCAAAGTACTGGAGTTTCAACTTTAGCATCATTCCTTCCAAAGAACACCCAGGGCTGATCTCCTTTAGAATGGACTGGTTGGATCTCCTTGTAGTTGACAAGAAATCATTGCCAAGCCTTGGAGAGTTACAGACTCTTCTTGAATGTTCTAGAAATGGTTTCAGATTTCTGAAACTAGGCTTAAAGCATCGTCAGCCCTCATACCTGTGTGGAGGTGTGGAAGTTTCTGCACAACTTGGTTTGTGCAAACTGGTGGCTCTAGTGGTAAAGAAGCTGCCTGAACCTGCCTGCCAATGTAGGAGACGTAAGAGACACAGGTTTGATCCCCAGGTCAGGAAATTCCCCCAGAGCAGTTGATGACAACCCATTCCAGCATTCTTGTCTGGAGAAGTCTATGGACAGAGGAGCATGGCGGGCTACTGTCTATGGGGTCAGAAAGAGTTGGACATGACTGAAGTGACCTAGCACAGGCAAGCAGAGCACAGCAGAACAACTCTCCAGCAAGGGAGAAACCGCTGTCTTAAAGAAAGGAACCTTCTGTCAGCTGAAGTCCACTTATTAAAAAAAATAATTAGCCCAGAGGTGGAAAGTCCAGCAGAAGAGGGAGTGGGAAGCCAGAGAAATGAAAACAAGTCCTGAAGGGTCATGGTTCCTGGCAGAAGTTGAACCAAGTGCTGGGGGAAATGAGGACACTGGACACAGGCCTCCACAGAACAGCGGGCCCATCTCATGCCCCAAGACTCAGGTCATGGACGTGACCCACCCAGAGGAGCCCATTCAGCATCAGACGGCCTAAGTTAATTTGGAAACTCCTGACATTCTTGAGTAATTGCAAACTAATTTGGCCAAGGGCAAATGACTGCCAAAGGTGAAGTCATTGTGCAGAATTTTCCTTTCTTGCCCAAATCCTACAGCTGAAGGAAATAAGTGAAATTTAAGCAGTATATTGGACTCCCAGAGCGAAAGTCCTAAGGTAGAAAATGAACACCAACTTACAGAACCTTAGCCCCTTTCAGAAACCCATGGAGTTAATGAGATCCAGCTTCTCTCCTCAGTTGACCCCAGTTTTCCTTTCTTCGCTCCAGGCCTGGGTCTGAGAATCAGGGTTTCAAAAGTGTATCTGAGCCTTCTTTGGAGTCACTTCATTCTTGTTGTCCCGCAGGCAAAGAAGCTCTGATCGGTGAAGACGAGTTACAGGGAGGTCTGTTTTAACTCAGAATTGGGGGGAAATGTTTTAGTAATCATAGCTGCCCAACAGTGGAACAGAGTGCCTTGTTAAATAAAAAGAGGTTAATGCTTATTGACCTATGCATCGGATCCTGAGATTAGTGCTTTACATGCATTATTTTATTTGGTCCACAGCATAGCTCATTTTGCAGATGAAGGAGCTATGGGTGTATGAAAGTTACGTGTCTGAAGTCACACAGTGATTCTGTGTCATTATTTCTGGGGTGGAGCCAGGGATAGTAAACAGAGACTGCATGTTTGAAAGAATGAATGAAGGAATGAAGTTCCAGAAATAGTTTCGAAAAGCTACTCCGTGCCAGACATAGTGTTAGGCGTTCAATGGTAAACAAAAACCAATATGATCTAGATTATGACTGGAAGATCTTTCCAGACTAATAAGAACAATTTAAGAGATGCTTTAGAATTTATACAATTGAACATTTACAAAGTTCTTGAAAATGTGGTGGCAGCATGTGGTTGCTTTTTCATGTGGAGATGGATTTAGCAAAGACTTCCCGCGTGAAAATGGCATTTCAACTGGGCATAGACGGATCATCTGGAAGGAGGCTGGAGACAACCTGGGGACTGACGAGTATCCTAAAGTAGGATATTTACATTTTATTCACTGCAGTGTGAGAAATGCATGAATGTTTTTTCTAGTAGGGAGTGATCTGAAAGTACTACGAGTTATCTGCTAGCTAGAAATGAAGAGATTTGATTGAAAGAAATAGTGAAGGTCAAGGCCAGTGGAAGGTCCAAGAGAGTGGAAACAAGGTCCTACACAGGGGTGATTTGAGGGGAAGGAAAGCAGTAGGGCTGAAAGAAAGCCTTTGGAGGCAGCATCGATGAATCGGGAGCAGACAGGTTGGCAAGGCGGGCAGAATCAGTGATGTTTCTTAGGCTTTGAAACTGATTAACTTGGNAGGTCCAAGAGAGTGGAAACAAGGTCCTACACAGGGGTGATTTGAGGGGAAGGAAAGCAGTAGGGCTGAAAGAAAGCCTTTGGAGGCAGCATCGATGAATCGGGAGCAGACAGGTTGGCAAGGCGGGCAGAATCAGTGATGTTTCTTAGGCTTTGAAACTGATTAACTTGGAGGATGGTGGAGCCATAATTTAGGATTGGGAGACCATTTGAGACCCTAAAGTCTGAGAGAAAGGAAGAAGGAATGAAAATTTGATCATGGATTCACCATCTGTATGGGCTCGTGAAAAGCACTTCTCTGGCTTCCCTTCTTTCTAACCATGGAGGGTGGAGGTTGCTGGATTGCTGGGTCCTAGTAATCCGTGGAGCCAGCAAGCAAATATTAAGTACACCAGGTATTTCCCAGGTACTACTGATGTCATGAACATGGCAGCCTCAATCCTTGTCTTCATGGAACTTATTTTTCCATAGTATGTAGAATTGCTCAAGTAATTATTAGCAAATAACAATCATGGTAAAGGCTTTGAAGGAAGAGTGTTAGCTTGAACAAGCCTCTGCCAGGCTCCCGTGAGATATGCAATTCAAGTTGATACTTGAATGGTAAGTAGGTTAGTCCTACCATACATATTTTAATTCAGACACTGTGTTATCTTTTGAATAGAATAAAAAGCACGAGATGTGGGCAGTTGAGGCTTCTCGGACCTGTGAACTCCAGCTTTTGATGAAGTTCTTGGTGTAGGCGTAAAAGATCTCCTTGGTGGGAGGTGTTGACCACATCCCTGTCGTCACTATCTGCCCTTCCTTCTAGCAGACTTGACCCACTGCCTCGTCAGTTAGCCTAGGTTGCCTGGGTTGTTCTTAAATTAAATTCTGAAAATGTGCTTCATTTTCTCCAAAGTGATGACTTGGGGGAGCCCAGGAATGATGCTGTGGTCAGAGAATGACATTGGAATGTAGGCCTGAGGGCTGAGATGCTGGCTACAGATCACTCAGCCTGCCCACAAATCTAAAAATGTAACGCTGGAAAATATCTCCTCATACTTTGGCTTCTGCCACCAGGAGAGAGAAAGCTCAAATCATGGATGGCAGCAATATTATTAATTCAGGGATCTTAGTGCTCCCGAGCCACTCATTTTGCCCTAATGATTAAAGGGAAAAAAGTCATTCCACTGTGAGTACGTCCCAGATAGTGTGCAGGTTGGTGAGCAAAGGGGAGGAAAGGGAGAAGGAAGGAGGCAGAAAGGTAGACTGAGGACATGCTGGGAGGCTTCTTCCCCAGGGGACAAGGATGAAGTGGGTTTGAGGACGTATCCACTTCTGTCATCTTTCCTGGGATGTTGCCTTGTTGATTTGATTGTCAGATGTCTTTTCCTCATTTTGGAAGTGTGTGCCAAGGTTGATCCAAGGGGCTTGGAATTGGGCTGAGGTTTGCATCCCCGTGATCCAAACATATTAGCTGCCTTCAGTTTTCTTATTGTGGAAAAAAAAACCAAAAACAGGAAAAAAAGCACATTTTTGCCTGCAGAGATAATTAGATCCCAAGGGGGTATGCAGTCTAGTATCCGTCTACTACAGTGCCAGCCAGCAGGGAGAAAGGGTGCTGTTTACCTTCAGTTCTTATTTATTGGCCTTTGTGCATGTGTGATCTAGAACTGCGAAGGTCTTCGAGGTGTCTTTCTCTGAGGTTCTTTTTGCAGGGGACATATGTCTTCATTCAGAAACATTACGTGACCACCGGCTGGATGGCTGGTCACTGGCTGGGTCTGGTGGGTGGTACAAAGATGAGTAGACGTCTGTTTCTCCCAAGACCACGAGTTTCTTGAGGGCAGGAGGTAAGTGAACGTACATCCTGCATTCACAGTTAAGATGTGGAGGTTATCATAACAACAGAAAACCTTTGTTGATGACCTGTCGTTTGGCAACACTATACTGTGCTAGGCCTGGGGACCTCTGAGCCGTGATCAGAGAAATTGCCATGAAAGCTCTCTGGGGCTTGGGGAGCAAGAGTTCCCTTCTGACTAGAGAACTGGAGAGGGTTCCTTGGAGGCAGTGCTAAGCAACTGGGTCTGGAAGAATAAAAAATAGTCTTTATAGTCAGAGAATGTGGGGTGGGTGATTTGCAGTTGGGGAGTTAACCTGAGCAAAAATGGAGAGGCTAAACCTCAGTGTCTGGCTTGGCTGGGATGAACTTTGTATAGAGCTGTGGTCGTTTGTGTTAGAGGCCTGACCCCCTCTGTTTCAAAAGTCTTTTCTTAAAATAGAAACATAAAACATAGACAAATCACACACACATCCCAAGGAATGTTCATTAACTGGATACACTCACACACCAAATGATCAAGAAACAGGACAGTCTCAGGCTCTGTCACTCAACTTCCACTCACTGGCCCGCAGTCACCTCGAGGTAACCTTTCTCCTGACTTCTAACAGCATAGATTTATTTGCGTGTTTTTGAATATTCAGTTTAGTTCAGTCTCTGAGTAGTGTCCTACTCTTTGTGACCCCACGGCAGCATGCCAGGCCTCCCTGTCCATCACCAGCTCCCAGAGTTTACTCAAACTCATGTCCATCGAGTCGGTGATGCCATCCAGCCATCTCATCCTCTGTCATCCCCTTCTCCTCCTGCCCCCAGTCCCTCGGGGTCTTTTCCAATGAGTCAACTCTTTGTATGAGGTGGCCAAAGTATTGGAGTTTCAGCTTCAGCATCAGTCCTTCCAAAGAACACCCAGGACTGATCTCCTTTAGGATGGACTGGTTGGATCTCCTTGCAGTCCAAGGGACTCTCAAGAGTCTTCTCCAACACCACAGTTTCAAAGCACCGATTCTTCAGCAATACTCAAAGTAATATTTTGAATGTTATCTAAGTTATTATAGAAATTTCACAGAGGGTCCTGTTTACATGTTTGGCCTCCTTGCTCCGCGTCATGTTGTGAGGTTTGTCCTGTTGCTGTGTGCCCTTGTGGTCTGTCCATGTGTGCTGCTGTGTTGTATACGCCATGTGATTGTTGAACAGTGTTTACCCATTGCTGGCATTTGAGTTGCTTCACTTTGGGGAATTTCTGAATATGCCTCTAAGACTATTCCTGTATAATGTCTGTGGATGGACACATTGCTGCATTTCTGTTGAGTACGTATCTAAGGATGGGATTTCTGGGTTGCAGGATTGAAAATCCCTTTTTAATAACAAAGACGCCCATCTCATATGATTCTAATTATGCTTTTAATATTCCTAGGTTGGGAAATATACCATGATAAATATCTCCTGTGAATTCAATAACACTTTAGAATCGAGTGGTATATTATTAATCACAGAAATAGATGTCCATGATGTATGTTGTCTGCAGACAAGGTTCAGCGTGCACATGGACACACAGATCCCTTACAATACCTCTGAGTCCCCGGTTGGGAGCCACAGACTTAAGTGAATGTGGGGCGTGAGGCTAAGGAACAATCGTTGGTTGAGTTCTCTGACATTTCTGCTTCTCTGGGCCAAGGCTCTAGTCTGAAATCTAGTGGAATTTTTTTCCTCTCTGTCTTTTTCTTTCCTTGAGAAAGCACATATGTACCCCTAACAATATTGCGACTAATGCATTGTTAGGAAGATGGTGGGGCCAAATAGAATGGTGATGATCTTTGGAGGGGAATCTGGGCTTGAACCCACCACCTGCCACTCAGTTGTACGAATGAGGCAAGGGGTGAATTTCCTATGAGCCTCGATACACTCCTCTGTGAAATGGAAATGAGGATACTGACCTCATATAAGGATAGTGGTAATCAGATCAGGGACTGGTTCCTAAATGTGTAACACCGTGTCTTCTCCCGGAATGGCTACAGCCTTGTTTTCATGGTCATTTCCTCATCTTTTCCTACCGGTGTGTTTTCTCCTTGGAGTTATATTCTTTTACAGGCATATAGCGGTCTTGTTTTGTTTCCTAATGCCTGTTCACCTCCATCTTATACCCCTAACTAAGGAGAAATATATATATTTTTGAAGTAAAGTTGATCTACAATGTTGTGTTAGTTTCAAGTACACAGCAAGGTGGTTCACATACATATTATAGACACATATGCGTTCTTTTCAGATTCTTTTCAAGTATAGGTTTTTACAAGGTGTTGAATATAGTTCCCTGTGCTATGCAGTAAGCCATTGTTTATCTGTTTTATGTATAGTGGTGTAAATCTGTTAATCCCAAACTCCTGATTTATCCCTCCTCTTCATCCCCCTTTAGTAGTCATAAGTTTGTTTTCTGTGTTTGTGAGAAATTCTATTTCTGTTTTGTAAAAAAGTTCACTTGAATCATTTTGTTTTAGAGTCCACATAAGCTTCCCTAGTGTCTCAGTTGGTAAAGAATCTGCCTGCAATGCAGGAAACCCAGGTTTGATCCCTGGGTCGGGAAGATCCCCTGGAGAAGGAAACGGCAACCCGCTCCAGTATTCTTCCTGGTGAATCCCACGGACAGAAGAGCCAGGCAGGATACAGTCCATGGGATCGCAGAGGGTCAGACATGATGTGTGACTTCTCACTTTTCTTGTTACTTTATAAGTGCTACTGTATGCTTCTCTTTCTGCCTTACTTCACTTAGTGTGATAATTTGTAGGTCCATCCATATAAGCTGCAAATGGCATTATTTCACTCTTTTTGTGGCTGAATGGGGCTCCACTGTGTGTATGCACCATGTCTTCTTCATCCATTCGTCTGTCCATGGACATTTCGATGGCTTCCATGTCTTGGCTATTGTAAGGAGTGCTGCCGTGAACATAGCAGGTGCATGTATCTTTTTGAATTAGAGTTGTTCCCTGATATATGGCCAGGAGTGGGATTGCGGGATCATATAGCAATTCTGTTTTTAGTGTTTTAAGGGCCTCCACACTGTTCTTCATAGCGGCTGCCCCAGTTTACATNGCTGTTGTAAGGAGTGCTGCCGTGAACATAGCAGGCGCATGTATCTTTTTGAATTAGAGTTGTTCCCTGATATATGGCCAGGAGTGGGATTGCGGGATCACATAGCAATTCTGTTTTTAGTGTTTTAAGGGCCTCCACACTGTTCTTCATAGCGGCTGCCCCAGTTTACATTCCCACTAGAATTGCAGGCAAGTTCCCTTTTCAAAGGAGAATGCATTTTGATCGCTCAGCCCCATGTGCCCCAGGCATCTTTCCTTGTCAGATCTAAACACATATTTTGTGTCCATGATCCATTTTCATTACCCCTGCTGATGGCCACAGCAAATTTTCTAAGTTCTTTTTTAGCCTAGGGTTGGTAACAGCTTCGCCCGTCCCCCATCTCCCTAGACAGTTGCCATCCATGTTTTCATCCAGAGAAAGGAACGGTGGACTTTTTGGTCCCATGGCATGCTCCTAAGGGAGTCACCTTTGGTCAAAAGGGACCTTTTCCATCACTCTCTCAAAGCATTCCTTGGAGGAGAACTCTTGTTTAATCTGCAGAGGGTGGTTTGCACTGCAGGGTGATGAGCTGTATGGAGCAGGTAGGGTGTTTGTGGAGGGAGGCTTTATGGGAGGAGTCATGGGCCGAAATGCGGAGATGAGCTGGTGTTGTCCATTGGCAGGAGCTGCACAGTGTGAGGTCGAGGTGACACAGACCAGCCTTTTCAGATGGACTCTCCATCCTTCAGAATGAAATCTGCCTTCAGAGCTAGGCTAGTGGAGGATCAGATGGTCTGGTCATTTGTCTGAGATTAACGTCAGACCCCAGGACGGCGGGCAGTTTCTGGCCACGGGGGTGATGAGAGCCGCGGATGGAGAAAGCAGTTAGGGAGGAGCTGTAAGAATGTGGTTTTTTTAGTATAAGAGACTTTCCAAACTGCCCCAGGGTTATCTCGGACTCACGGAAACATGGCCTTTTTATCCCTGATTCATGAAAATGTGACCTGTAAAACCTCCTTGGGACTTTCCAGAAGAGCTGTTGTTCTGAGAAACTGCCCGCCACAGGGGCGCCACCTGGTCAACAGTTGTAACCTGTTATCAATGGACCAATCCTCGAAAAGGTCAACGCCTGTAACCATTCAAACTGTTTCCCCTTGCCCGTGCCCGTTTGTGGTTTTTGTGCTTAAAAGCTACCATGTAACAGCACTCGGGGTTCGCTCCTTGCTTAAGGAGACGGAACCCCGGCGCGCCGGTATAATAAAATCCTCTTGCTGTTTGCATCGAAACCTGGTCTTTGGTGGTCCTTTGGGGCGACGGATACACGGCGAGGAACCGTTCAGTTCAACAGAGCGACATGGCCACACCCTCACGGGGCACGAAAGGGGGACCTCTGGGGATGGGTTTCTGGGCAACCGTGATTTTCCATGAAGAGCAGTCAGATGTAGCTGTGCTTTGAAACACACAACTGTGGATCCAGCCAGTTGTGGAAGGACTCGGAGCTGAGCAGCTGGAGTCTAACAACGTCTTCATCCACTTGTCACGGCTGTGCTGACTGTCGTCCAGCTGGCCTCCGACAGCGTGAGTCTCCTCCAAAGGGACAGGCAAGGGCTGCGTTTGCACTGCCTCAGTAGATGTTTCTCTCCTCCCAGGTCTAAAAGGGCAGGTCTTCTGAAGCCCCTGTAGACTCTCTCCCTCTCGCCCTCTCTCGGTCTTTTTCTGTCTCCCTCCGCCCCTCCCTGTGAAACTGTAAGCTTCTCTCAGAAAGAGTTCGGCCATAAACGTCCACCCTCAACAGAGTGTGCAAAATTTAAATATGGAGAAAAGTAGCATTCACCAAAATCAAGTGTTAATTTCTTAAAAATCCTTCCATTAAAGCAATAACCAGAAAATGCTTATCTGCTTGCTTGATATCAACTACTGTTTAAAAAGCACACATCGAAGTTCCCTTGTAATTTCAGGGTTTGGAAACGAAAGGGGAAAAGAAGTTGCTGGGGAAAATGTGTTAGAGTTTACTGAGCCCCATAAATCTGGAAAACAGTTTGAGATCCTTGGCCAAACTTAAGAGTTCTGGCTGGGTGTTCATACCCCTGCTATTGACAGCTAATTTCTGAGCAAATTTATTCACTGTTTTTGAAAAAAAAAAAACAAAACTTGGCTGCCTGGAGCCACCTCAGATGTGCAGCCTGTTCAAAAATTCCCAAGTCCAACTTTCTTAAGCATTTCTGTTTTCTTCTTAGCTCTCAAAGAACATTCTAGCAACTTGACTGATTATTTCTCTGTGACCTTTCACTAATGGGGCACACACATGGAGGAGCCCTGCTTACTTCCCGAAGATAAGGCAAAATGCTTTATTCCTAATACAGCCTTATATTAAAAAAAATTTTTTTTAGTGTAAGAAGGAAAAAAAAAGTGTAATGTCTTGATTTTGACAGAATTTAACAACTTGTCTCAGGAAAGAATGTCTATGTCTGCTGAAAACTTAGAATCTTGAGCTTGAATCTAATTTCATTTGTAAAAATCCAATCATTAGCACAGAGGGGTTTAAGGCAGTGAAAGTATTCTGTATGATACTCTAATGATGTATACATGTCATGATACATTTGTCCAAACCCAGGTTGTTGTAGCGTAGTTACCCGCTCGTGTCCAACTTTTTGCAACTGTGTATTGTAGCCCTTCAGGCTCTTCTGTCCATGGGATTCTCCAGGAAAGAATATTGGAGTGGGTTGCCATTCCCTTCTCCAGGGGATCTTCCAGCCCAGGATTCAAACCCAGGTCTCCTGCATTGCAGGCAGATTCTTTACCAGCTGAGCCACCAGGGAAGCTATGAATAACTCTTTGGGGTTCTCCAAAAGCAAGCCTGGGAGGAACTCATTAGGAGGCTGATCTCGGGAAGAGCAGGTGGAAAAGCAGGGGGAGGAGAGGGAAGAGGAGAGCCAGTAAGAGGACTGCTCACAGCCAGTCTTCCAGGTGGACTGGGCCAGGTACGGCAAACACAAACCCCCGAGGCTGGGAAGCGGTCAGGGAGCTGGAAATAGCCCAGGTCCTGGAAGCCTCCAGGGAGGCACTGGCAGACTGTGCTTCCTGTTCAGTTCACTTCAGTCACTCAGTCGTGTCCGACTCTTCGTGACCCCATGGACTGCAGCACGCCAGGCCTCCCTGTCCATCACCAGCTCCCAGAGTTCACTCAAACTCATGTCCATCGAGTCAGTGGTGCCATCCAGCCATCTCATCCTCTGTCATCCCCTTCTTCTCCTGCCCTCAGTCTTTCTCAGTATCAGGATCTTTTCAAATGAGTCCGTTCTTTGCATCAGGTGGCCAAAGTATTGGAGTTTTAGCTTCCACATCAGTCCTTCCAATGAATATTCAGGACTGAATATTTGCTGCTTCCTGACCTTGAGCCAGTTCCATCATCCTTTAAGACTCCATTGTATCATCTTTCACCAGAAGGAATTGAAATTCCACACCGGGTCCCCTAGGTGACAGGTATTCCTTGCAAAACTGTTCCTTGGTCAAATAAGTTTAGGAAGTATGAAGTTAAACAATACATATATTTTCAATTGCAGGGCATCCCAGAGCCTTTAATATCCAACAGCAAGAGAGTGTGGGTGGTATTTCTCAAAGGTATTTGATCACGGACCCCCCCTCACCCCATTGTTATTATCTATTAGTGTCCCAAGAGTCTAGTGGTCTGTAGTGTACAGCTGCTCAAGTCCAGCCCACCTCCATGGTCAACTGATGAACAATAATTCCAACTATGGAACTTTGGCTTCAGGGGACATGTAGAAGGCTGGAATTCAAAGGACTCTTGGCTCCCATATCCCATTTTCATCAGCTGGACTTCTGAATCAGTTTTATCTTGGCAAGAGCTTTCTGGAACTAAATACAAAACAGGAGAACCAGTCTTTTGAGGAAAACGTGCTGGAATGTCACATTGTGGGCATGGTGGGGACAGTTTCAGGGGCACAAGATCAAGAGGGCTGTGTTCACACTTCTGCTGTGAAAGCTCCTCGGCAGCTCTGGGTAGGTATTTTCAGCCCACATCACACCTTAGACTTGCCTAGGGAGCTTTGACAAGAAGATCCAGGCTTCAGGTCACAGCACTCTGGGACTATTTGCTGTGTGGCTACTTTGAAAAACATTCCTCAATTGATTTGCCAAAACACATCGTGTGAAACTTGGGGCAAGTCTCTCTAATGTGATTTCATTCACTGTTTTGTCCATTTTGCTGGGATGACATCAGAGTATAATGTATAAGGAAGCCAACTTCATGCATCATAAACTACCAAACCCCTCTAAGAGGTGGTCATCAACACAGACCACACCAGTGGGGGAACCAGAATATTATTGTTGCTTCATTCACTCAGGGGTCCACTAGGCCATGTGCTTACTGAAGGTGTGGATGAATCTTTTTAACGCTTCTCTTATAAAGCCTAACCAGTTGCTACACAAAGCAGAAATTCAATAGTTGCTGCAGAATTAAGGAACAGGTAAAAGGTTGGTTGGCCTTCCCTGGCTCAGTGGTAGAGAATCCACCTTCCAAGCAGGAGATGTGGGTTTGATCCCTGGGTCAGGAAGACTCCCTGGAGGAGGAAATGGCAACCCACTCCAGTATCTTTGCCTAGGAAATCCCATGGACAGAGGAGCCTGACTGACTATAGTCAGTCGTGAAAGAGTTGCACATGACTTAGTGACTAAACAACAACAAAAGGAGGGATAGAAGATTGCTAGGCAACGGCACCTCACTCCAGTTGTCTTGCCTGGAAAATCCCATGGACGGGGGAGCCTGGAAGGCTGCAGTCCATGGGGTCGCTAAGAGTCGGACACGACTGAGCGACTTCACTTTCAATTTCACTTTCCTGCATTGGAGAAGGAAATGGCAACCCACTCCAGTGTTCTTGCCTGGAGAATCCCAGGGACGGGGGAGCCTGGTGGGCTGCCGTCTATGGGGTCGTGCAGAGTCGGACACGACTGAAGTGACGCAGCAGCAGCAGCAGCAGCAGCAGCAGCAGGAGGATCTAAAAGGAATGCACTTGTAGAGAAGATAAAGTTTCTTATGTTGGGGAATTCAGGAGCTGGAAGAGGTAAACAGAAGCATGCAAATAACTTGAGTGGAGTATGGTAAGTATTACAAAAGAAGCAGATGGAAACAGTTTTGGAGTTTCTAAGGACAGAGAATTCAACAGAGTAGAGCTGATCAGGCAATGCTTAATTGACACTGTGACATCAGATGACAAGGTTTTAAAAATTTCGTGGAACTCAGTACCACTTCCCATCCCAGGGTAGACATGACTAATCAACATTGTACTCTTTCCTTCTAAGCCAGCAGTCACCCACTGTTTGAAATTGACAAGCAGGTTGAGTACGGTTTACCCTCTTGGATTCTAGGCAGGATTTCTCTACTGGCAGCTCAGCAGATAAACTGTGCCCGAAACTCACTGAGAGCAAAGTGTTAGCCTCAGCTCCCGCTTGGGCATCTGTGGTATCACAGCTCACTATTTGTAGGTTTCCCGGAATGAACATTCCCAGCAACAGAAAACGTTCTCTACATCTCAGCACAAATTTTGTTCTGATTGAGAGCCAGGGTCGGAAGGTTCTGTCTACACCCGCAACCATGTAATTTGCGGGTCTGTTGCTGACCCCGTTGGTGAGAAGCCTGCACTTTGCAAGCACAGTGACATATGAGTAACCACAGCCTCAAACAATGGGCCGCTTGCGAATCTGCTTGCACATCATCACTCACTGCTTTGTCCTTAAGTCTTGGTGGCAATATGATGAGCTCCACTCCCAGGTTTTCTCAGAGGACACCCCGTGCCTCTCTGTCTGCGGCACAGAAGGGAGGGTTCCCCACACGGAAGCTTTTGGACGGGGAATAGAGGGCATGAGCAGTGTACAACCCTGGAGGGTGACTGGGTCTTCTTTCCTGCTCTGGAAAGCTCTTACTTCTCAGCCCTTGAGAGAGGACTTAGGCCATTAAACGTAATTTACCTGATCCTGCTGCTGCTGCTGCTTAGCCACTTCAGTCATGCCTGACCCCGAGTCTGTGACAAAAATAAAGGACAGAATTCTGCAGGTTCATGTGGCAATGTTTCTTTGTGCTTTGAAACCGTGACATGTTATTTGCTTTCCAGTAAAAGTGTGCAGAGACCTGTAGTCCAAAATGTTCATATGGAAAAAAAAAATTCCCTTCAGCTGAGGATTTCTATCTTTTAACAGTGGAAAGCACTAAAAAAAATTGTCACCATCATAGCTCAGAAGAATTTACTGGGTGTCTCTATAGATATACAGTATCGTTATCAGTCTGATGGGCAGTTACTTGGGAAGAAAGTCTATGCTCCCACAGAAAGAAGAACAGCATTCTGAACTGGATCCATAAACTCCAAAATCAGAGATTGGTCTTTTTTTTTTTTTTAGAAAATCCATTTTCTTGTTTATCTGCAGGAATTAGATTACTGATAGATGGGCAATTGCCTCCTACTTTCATTTACCAGCCACTTGGTGGGAGCTTGGAGCAGGTTCTCCAGGTAAGAAAAATGTAGTGGGGACACTTAACTGGACATTCCAGGCACTGATTCTGGCTGATTTATGCAGAAATGATGTTTTGTTGAAAGGATGTTGTTAGGGCTAAACCAGTCTCAAATGTGCACAGCCAGAGACAAAGATCAAAATCATAGCTAGAACTGGTCTGGCAAAAAAGCTCAAGCCTTGAATACTTGGACTTACAGCCCTGTAGGTGTGCCCTGCGAACTCAAGTTTGTTGCAACCTCTATTGCTTCCTGAGATGTTTCCACTTCCTGGTACTGCTAGGTCCAGTTCCAAAGTCTGTTGAGAGTGTATCTGACTGGCAGTTCAGTTCGGTTCAGTCACTCAGTCATGTCCAGCTCTTTGTGACCCCATGCACTGCAGCATGCCGGGCTTCCCTGTCAATCACCAACTCCTGGAGCTTGCTCAGACTCATGCCAATTGAGTCAGTGAAGCCATCCAACCATCTCGTCCTCTGTCGTCCCCTTCTCTTCCTGCCTTCAATCTTTCCCAGCATCGGGGTCTTTACAAATGAGTCAGTTCTTCACATCAGGTGGCCAAAGTATTGGAGCTTCAGTTTCAGCATCAGTCCTTCCAATGAATATTCAGGACTGATTTCCTTTAGGATTGACTGGTTGGATCTCCTTGCAGTCCAAGGGACTGTCAAGAGTCTTCTCCAACACCACAGTTCAAAAGCATCAATTCTTCTGCACTCAGCTTTCTTTATGGTTCTACTCTCACATCCATACATGACTACTGGAAAACCATAGCTTTGACTAGATGGACCTTTATCAGCAAAGGAATGTCTATGCTTTTTAATATGCTGTCTAGGTTAGTCCTAGCTTTCTTCCAAGGAATAAGCATCTTTTAATTTCATGGTTGCAGTCACCATCTGCAGTGATTTTGGAGCCCAAGAAAAATGAAGTATGCCACTGTTTCCATTGTTTACCCACCTATTTGCCATGAAGTGATGGGACCAGATGCCGTGATCTCAGGTTTCTGAATGTTGATTGGCAGAGCCTGAGCCATGTGCTCATGTGCAAGGGAGAATGGGAAACAAGTGCCTATGCCTGACATTTGCAGCTTTTGTAGTGAAGCACAGGGAGAACTCTCCAAACACAGAAGAAAGTTGGGATGCCAGGAAGCCAGTAAGTGTCTACTTGAAGCAGTTCTAGGCAGCGTCACCAGCATGTGCAAAACCATAGCTGTATAGAAGATGAGTCACACAGCCTGGCCCTCTCAGAGCTTATAGCTCATTTGAGAAGAGGGGCTCACAGCCTGCTCTGCTTTGTCTTTTAGTTATTTTTGTACAATTCAGTAAATAGAGGTATTTGGGGACTAGAGAAGAGAGATGTAACAGCCTGAAAATTGTTACAGAATTATTAAATAGAATGTAGACATAATTACATGAAAATTATGTACAAGTTGGAATCAAGATTGCCAGGAGAAATAGCAATAACCTCAGATATGCAGATGACACCACCCTTATGGCAGAAGGTGAAGAGGAACTAAAAAGCCTCTTGATGAAAGTGAAAGAGGAGAGTGAAATAGTTGGCTTAAAGCTCAACATTCAGAAAATGAAGATCATGGCATCTGGTCCCATCACTTCATGGGAAATAGATGGAGAAACAGTGGAAACAGTGTCAGACTATTTTTGGGGGGCTCCAAAATCACTGCAGATGGTGATTGCAGCCATGAAATTAAAAGATGCTTACTCCTTGGAAGGAAAGTTATCACCAACCTAGACAGCATATTCAAAAACAGAGACATTACTTTGCCAACAAAGATCTGTCTAGTCAAGGCTGTGGTTTTTCCTGTGGTCATGTATGGATGTGAGAGTTGGACTGTGAAGAAGGCTGAGTGCAGAAGAATTAATGCTTTTGAACTGTGGTGTTGGAGAAGACTCTTGAGAGCCCCTGGGACTGCAAGGAGATCCAACCAGTCCATTCTCAAGGAGATCAGCCCTGGGTGTTCTTTGGAAGGAATGATGCTAAAGCTGAAGCTCCAGTACTTTGGCCACCTCATGCAAAGAGCTGACTCATTGGAAAAGACCCTGATGCTAGGAGGGGTTGGGGGCAGGAGGAGAAGGGGACGACGGAGGATGAGGTGGCTGGATGGCATCACCGACTTGATGGGTGTGAGTCTGAGTGAACTCTGGGAGTTGGTGATGGACAGGGAGGCCTGGCGTACTGTGATTCATGGGGTCGCAAAGAGTCATACATGACTGAGCGACTGAACTGAACTGAACTGAGACATAAATACATGAAAATAACATCTGCATTTTAAAGATTAATTAATTTGTTTTAATCAGATGCTAATTGCTTTACAGTATTGTAGTGGTTTTTGCCATACATTGACATGAGTCAGCCATGGGTGTACGTGTGTCCCCCATCCTGAACCCCCCCTCCTACCTCCCTCCCATCCCATCCCTCTGGGTTGTCCCAGTGCACTGGCTTTGAGTGCCCTGTTTCATGTGTCGAACTTGGACTGGTCATGTTTCACATATGGTAATATACATGTTTCAATGCTGTTCTCTCAAGGAACATCTGCATTTTAAAAAAGATATCCCAAGAGAGTGGTTAGTGCGTATTAGACTTGTTCTTTTCTTTGGCGCAATTCCCCTCACCCCCATTTTTTGAGAAAACTAGACTTTGGAGAACAGAGTATTTGTGAGGAGATGGCCCTCTGCTGATGGGCAGGCAGCGCTTGCATTTCCAGGTTTCTTTTGAGAGATGCCCATGAAAGCCTCAGTCTAAGGATGAACAGGAGGTGAGGTCTCAAGTGAATTTTATTCCTGCTGTTATCCACCAAGGAAGAGATAGGTCTAGGTATAAACCACAAAGGAGGTGTAGGTCTCTCTCTTTGGGGATCAGTGTTTAGTTGGGAAATATAAGAGGTAAGGCATGTATATATGAACTCCGAAACGCTGAAAGTTAAAGGAAGTTGAGAAGTTTGAGATTGTCTTCAGCTAATGGAACTACAAGCTGACAGTGAGTAGGTCATTCTTGGAAAACACATGATCTGTGTTCATGGTAGTCTTGACTTTGGGGTTGATTTCCCGTTTAGCAAAGTTGGATGTGACCATGTTGACAATGTCTTAGTTAAGTTATAGCATAGAAAGAAAGGGTCTTTTGCTCACATTTAAGCTAAAATGGGAGTCATTTCTTCTGGTTCAACACTACCCAAGGCCACTGGGGGTGGTGGCACTGGGACTCCTATACAAAATATAAATCTTAGGACAGAGTCGGAACTGCAAGATCTAACTGTCCTTCTCCACCAAAGTGTCCTTGCAGTGGTGAGCTTGACGGTTCCAAATGTTGTACTTGATAAAGATAAGAGAGAAGGGGTACTTTACATTCGGTTTGAGAAGTCAGGAAATGTAGAGCCCTAAAGAAAACCGTGAAGCACCCAATAAAAGTTAGTACTCGCCAGATCAGCCCTCAGCACTCAGCTGTACTGGAAAGTGGGGAAGAATAAGTTCATCCTTGTTACCCTCTGTTCTCTATATGAAAGGAGAGCTTTCGTGGTACTCTTTGGAAGAAAGACTTCTTGTTCTTTTTTCAAGCTGTTGTCCCAAATCACCCTGGCTTCTAATTGGTAGTGGTGGTGTTTGGCAGATCTTCTGATTTGGCCACTTTTGCAGGGTTTGCTTGATTTCACAGTTGTGGTTTTTCTGCAGGATGACATTATTTGATCTAGTAATTTTCATGCAAATGAAAGGTTGAAAGGACAGGCTTCAGAGCAAGATACCAGTGTCCTACATTTTGTGTGGAAATCAATTTGAAGGAGGACTAAAACCCCAGTGGGCAAGACTGTTGACTAGACATTCCTTACAAGAAATATAGTAGAGAAAAACTGAAGAAAAGACTGGTGGCTCAGTGCTGACCACGACCCAGACATTTGTCATAGTTTTTTTTTTTTTCCCAGAAGATCCTCACTACAGCCTTCCAAGGAAGGAATTATTGTTGACAGGTTATGGATGGATTAAATGTGGTAAGACCCTTTTGGCAGAAATCTAGGGAGGTGTAGCATCTTCTCTTCCAGCCAGCCTCTCTAAAATCACCCACACTGCCTTCTTTCTCACTCTGCGCTCCAGCCACATGGATCTTCTCCCAGCTCTTCGGTTTTTGTCCAGTCTTCTTGCTCTTCAGGATCTTGGGGCACACTCTTCCTGTTTGGGACATTCTCTTTGTATCCCCTTTTTATGTTAAGTGGTTGTTTATTTGTCTGGCCGTTTGGGTCCTTTGCCTTCATTGCGGTGTGCGCATTCCATAGCTGTGTGCGGGTTTAGTAGTTGCCACACACATGGGCTCAGTTGCTCCAGCATACGAGGTCTTAGTTTCCCATCAAGGGATGGAACCCACGTTTCCTGCATTGCAAGGTGGATTCTCAATCACTGGATCACCAGGAAACTCCTTCTCTTTGTATTCTGGACTGTGAAAGAGTGACAGTGTTAGTAGTCCTGTCTGCTTCTTTGCAACGCCATGGACAGAAGAACCTGGCAGCCTACACCGCCATGGACTGTAACCCACTAGACTCCTCTGTCCATGGACTTCTCCAGGCAAGAATACTGGAGTGGGTTGCCATGCCCTTCTCCCAGGGATCTTCCTGACCTAGGCATCAAATCCTATAGTCTCCCACATTACAGGCAGCTTCTTTACAGTCTGAGCCACTAAGGGAGCCCCTTGGGATGGAGACCCTCACATAAAACCCCAAAGTGTTGCCTCAGTGTGAAATGGACGGTAGAAACACTAGGTGGAGGAACAACTGGGAGCTTGATGCTGTTTGGGGGCCTGTATAGGGGAAAAAATTTCCCAAGAGGAGGCAAAGTCACAAGTTTGTGCCGTGCTTTAGTGTATAATCTGACTGTTGCTATCAAGTTGTCACTGGAATTTGATTAACAAAATAATTGGTCTTAAAAATAATAGTGGTGGAATTAAATTTAAATATATCAATAATCATAATAGATGTACATTTCTTAGACCACATCTTAAAATATAGCAATTTTTAGACTGGGAAAAAATCTGCATTTTATTTACAAGAGATATTTTTAAATACGATAACATGAAAGAGTTGAGGGTTAAACTATTGTATATATATATATATCAGGCAAAGATTGGGTGGTCCTATTAATGTCAGAATAGATTGTCAGGTAAAATATATTATATTATTGCATGCACGTGTGCTGAGTCACTTCAGTCATGTCTGATTCTTTGCAATCCCAAGGACTGTAGCCTGCCAGGCTCCTCTGTGGGATTTCCCAGTCAAGATTACTGGAGTGGGTTGCCACGCCCTCCTCCAGGGGAATCTTCCTGACCCAGGGATCAAACCCACATCTCCTGAGGCTCCTGCACTGCAGGCAGATTCTTTACAGCTGAGCTGCCGGGGAAGCCCCTATATTGCAAACTTAAGATTTATTAAATCCTAATAAAAGGAAATCATTACCCAGGAAGGTACTAGAAAGTTGGCCCTGGATGTGCATAAATAACAAGATAATCACAAAAATATATAAAGTAAAAATGGACAGAATTACAAGGAGAAATGGACAAAACTGCAGTAGGAGATTGAAGCATACTTCTTATAGATACCGATAGATTAAACAAGGAAACACCACACCTCAGCAACAGTTATGTCATGGATGCATGTACCCCTGTTTCAGAAATTACAGAATACTGACTTTTTTTTCAAGCAAACATTGAACATCTGCAAAAATTGATCCTATACCAGGTTGTGGAGTAATTCTTAATACATAACCAAAGAATTGATTATACCACATTCTTTGTCTGCAAGGCAATAAACTTAGAAATCAATGATAATAGCCCCTCACAGGCTATATGTTTGGTAATTTTAGTACTTCACTTCAAACGGAACATTGCTCAACTAAAAAACTCTGTAGTGGAACTTAGAAAATATTTAGAGCCAAACGACAGTACAAACACTTCATATCAAACACTTGAGGAATCGGGAGATGTGGCCTTCAGAGTGAAAATTTGAGCTTTACATGAACGCACAAGAAAGATTAAATTCAAAATTAATTCACAAATGCTTAACCAAAGGATTCGGGACCTTCCACTAAACGAATCAGCTGATGCTTTGGGCTCTCTGTCTTTGANACATTGCTCAACTAAAAAACTCTGTAGTGGAACTTAGAAAATATTTAGAGCCAAACGACAGTACAAACACTTCATATCAAACACTTGAGGAATCGGGAGATGTGGCCTTCAGAGTGAAAATTTGAGCTTTACATGAACGCACAAGAAAGATTAAATTCAAAATTAATTCACAAATGCTTAACCAAAGGATTCGGGACCTTCCACTAAACGAATCAGCTGATGCTTTGGGCTCTCTGTCTTTGACCTTCTTGCCTCCAATGAGGCCTTTCTTCACATCATTTGACTATCTTTTCTCACCCTTCTCTCTTGAGCTGAGCGCTTGAGCGGCGGTCGTGTCTAACTCTTTGTGGTCCCAAGGGTTGTAGCCTGCCAGGCTCCTCTGTCCGTGGAATTTTCTAAGCAACTATTGGAGTGGGCTGCTATCTCCTAGTCCAGGGGATCTTCCCGACCCAGGGATCTGAATCCGCCTCTCTTGCATTTCCTGCGTTGACAGTTGGATGCTTCACTGCTGTGCCACCTGGGAAGTCATCTCNGGCTCCTCTGTCCGTGGAATTTTCTAAGCAACTATTGGAGTGGGCTGCTATCTCCTAGTCCAGGGGATCTTCCCGACCCAGGGATCTGAATCCGCCTCTCTTGCATTTCCTGCGTTGACAGTTGGATGCTTCACTGCTGTGCCACCTGGGAAGTCATCTCAAGGTCCACAACTTAAATCTTCTGAGTTTGTTTCTACCTCAGGGATTTTGCAGTTCCTCTCGCCTCGACTCGGAATGTTCTTCCTCGCTTCATTGAGGTTCCTTCCCAGAGGTTTCTTCCTCAGAGACGCCTTCCTTGACTGTTCTATTTAAATAGTCCCTCTGACCATCATCCTTTAGCCCTTGCCTATAACTTTTATATATAAAGTAACAAGTCATGTGTGACTGTCTGTCCATCCTTCACCCACCAGTCCATCAATCTCTGTCATTTCTGTTTATTTGTTACCCCAGCGGGAGTGTAAGCTCTTTGAGCTCATGGCCATTGTCGGTCTTTTAAAATTTGTTTATCTATTTTTGGCTGCTCCAGGTCTTTGCTGCTGCACACTGGCTCACTCTAGTCATGGCGAGCGGGATTACTCTCTAGCTGTGGCGCACGGGTTCTCATTGCGGCGGCTTCTCTTGTGGCGCACCGGCTCTAGGGCACATGGGCTTTAGGAGCTGCGGTTCTCGGGCTCCAGAGCACAGGCTCAGCAGCTGTGGCACAGAGGCGTAGCTGTGCGTGGTATGTGGGATCTTCCCGGGCCGGGGTTTGAACCCGTGTCCCCTACATTGACAAGCAGATCCTTCACCACTGGACCACCAGGAAAGCCCTGTTCATCTCTTCCACAGTGGTAGCTTCAGCATCTAGAACTGAGCCTGGTGAGTGATAAGAGCTTAGAAATATTTTCTTTTCTAAAATAAATGGATGAGTTAATCTATGCCACTCAGAAAAATACTGCCTATCTGATTTGAAGGGAAAACTTATTCATAATCTCTGACCAATAATTGAATTTCTCCTTTGGGATGATTTATAAAAGTTTATCTTTTCAGTGTTACCCACAATTATGAAATATATTCCCAGAGCCTTATACTTTAATAAAACCATAACTGAATGTATAGTTTTGATGAAATTTGACAGGGAAAGCACTATGTTTGTATGTGAGTAGACGTTATCACTTTCAAATCTTCTTCTAAAACATATCCTTGCTAAGAAACTAACAGTTGGAGGGAGAAGGAAAGTGAATTCAGTTTGTTTGTTTGAGGATTAATTATTATGGCATTATTTAAAATAGCAGCAGCCTACTTTACTCAAGAAAACATGTTTTCTATTGCATAAAAATTTTATTGTTTGACACTGTATGCACTTTTCGAATTTGGATTGGCCATTTATAATTTTTGGATGGCACCTCTTAAAATCTGTAATCATATTGTTGAAAAATGTTTTGAAGCCTGAAACTACTATATATTGCGAAAGCTAGACAGAAAAAAGTACCATCTTTTATAGCACCAAGCCCTCTTTAAATTAGTCATTTGAATTTTCTTTTTCGTATTGTGGAAGAGATATATAAACAACAAAAGAATCAAATGTTCGCCTAGAAAATAGTGGTGCTTGGTAANTTTGACTTCTGACTGCTTGACATACATACAGAAATTTGCATTCTTAATTGCTTAAATTCCCTAAATTTTGAATACATTTCAAAGTCTGATGTATCTTCTATTGTAGAACATCTATTAATACCTTCTTGCTGCCCTGGATATCTGGGAGTTCTGGAAAGAATTCTTGGGAAAAGAGAAGTAAGATTTAACAAAGTCCCTCACTGCAAAGTCCCTTATACACATTGTCACATTGCATTTTTATCATAGTCCTTTTTCGTGTGCAGTATTTCCTCATTTTAGATAAGAGGATACGCAAAGTCACACTGCTCAATCAAGGGCATGTCAAACTCAGGTATATTTGTCTAATTCCAAAGCCTGAGTTCTTTTTCATCATGCCAGGCTAAGGATGAACTAATTTTATATTTTTAAAATATGGGTATTTTTGGAAACTGTGGTGCTGGAGAAGACTCTTTGAGAGTCCTTTGGATTGCAAGGTGATCCAACCAGTCAATCGTAAAGGAAATCAACCCTGAATATTGGAAGGAATATTGCTGAAGCTGAAGCTCCAGTACTTCGGCCACCTGATGTGAAGCACCAACTCATTGAAAAAGACCCCGATGATAGGAAAGTTTGAAGGCAAAAGGAAAAAGGAGTGGCAGAGGATGAGATATCATCACTGACTCAACAGACATGAATCTGAGCAAACTCCAGGAGATAGAGATGGATAGATGAGCCTGGCATGCTACAGGCCATGGGGTTGCAAAGAGTCGGATTTACTGACTTAGCGACTAAAAAAACAACATTGTTGGAAATAGCCCTTTTTTCTTTTTAAACTCATTGATATTTGAAAAGACAATCAACACACTGATCGTATATTACATGAAGGCGGCTCACTTGCCCTGAGTAACTCAAGGACCAATTGTCCTCTGATTCTCTTTGAAGACCTTTCTTAGGTGTTGTGATTTGATTAATAACCACCTGATCCCTTAGTAGAATATTAGCCTGAGAAGTTCAGACTTTTTGGTTTATCAGGAAAGAAGCCAGCCAGCTACATTCCACGTAGAATGTTTAGCTTGGACAGGATATCAGACTCATAAATACTAATCTGTGAGAAGTCACTGGGGTCTGCACGGATAAGTGGATTGACCTTCGGCAAGTACATAACAGGGGAGCTGACTGGGCTGCCCCGTTGTCAGGAAGTCCCAGAAGAAATGGAGTTGACGCAGTGGGAGCCATGGGCCCACTGTCCTCACGGCCTGACGAGATTGTCCTGGTGGTGGTAACATGTGTTCTTTGGCAAACGGCCATTTCCGCAGCCCCAAGCCAACAATTCAGTGGTTGAAAGCCGTGTCTTGGGAGGAGTGGCTCTAATTCCTTGGCAGCCTCCTCGGGGTTAGTGATGTGGAGAAGCCCTATGAAGACGGAGGAAAAGACAGGGAGGGAGGTTAGCAGGTCAGACTGCAATTGTGAGCTTTCAAACAATGAAACAGGCGAGGCTGACTCAAAGAGAGGTACCCTGGGTCTACACACGGCCTGGATTACACAGGATTGCTTGTCTCTGCATTTTCTAGGGAGAGGGACAGTTCTTTAACTTCATCAAGGACCCAACAGAATGAAGAATACTTGCTCTGTTTTGTCAGTAATGCAGGTCTGTGGTCAGTGCCTGTGCTATGCTCAGAGGAAACCGTTACTGATAGCAGATAAAGCCTGGAAGGGCCAGCATGAGCCTCCGCCTCGGGGGAAAGCCATGCCACCCGTGCGAGGTACTATTAAAATACTAGGTGGGTTTTGTTTCTGCGTCCCCATCGTGCTGCAGTTCAGCTGACTTGAATTTGACAGTGATGACCTGAAGACCGAATAAACGTGACCTTTAGAGGAGCTAGATGAAGGGTGGATGGAAACTGTACTATTTTTGAAACTCTTCTGTAATTCTAAAATTGTATATATCAAAGGGGATATATATATATATATCTACTACATATATATATATATAGATATATAGATACAGATGTAGATTATCTATATATCCAAAAAGATATATGGATAGACAGATATCTATATATATATATATCAAAGGACATATATATATATGTATATATATATATATATATATATATCTCCTTTGGAATGAGATAAAGTCTAGAAGGCGGCAGGTTCTGTGATTTGAATGTATGAGGCTGACCTTGGAAAGGCTGATAGCAAGGAGACTAGGCTAAGCACAGGGCAGTGTTTAAGAGCATGGACTTTGGAACTGAGAATTCCTGGGTGTGATTCTCAGACCCAATATTCACGTAGTGTGAACTTCATCATTTTACACATCTCTGTTTTACAGATGAGAACATTGACGCTCAGAGAGTTTAATAATGGATAGTAGCCTCATGTGGTAGTCATAGGAATTCAATGAGATAAGTGAAAAAATGCCTGGCACATAGAAGGCGTCCAGTGAATGTTTGCTGTTAGTGTGATTATGGTAACAATTATTATCAAAGTAGAGACAGATTTTAGAAAACATGAGCAGGTTGGTGAGATCAGGTAAGTTCTAAGCCCTGAGAGCCGATGACGTTTCTTTGTCAGGATGTTTCAGGGACTGAAGCTACAGAAAGAGGTGGTAGTCAGTGGGATAAAATGGGCAGAAAGCCAAGGGATGTAGAATACACCCAGGAATACAGCCCAGGGAACAAGCTGGGCTGAAAGGAGCCATACTGGGAATTTTCTGCATTTTAGGGACACATGGAGAAGGGCAGGCCAATCAATCATGGGACTCCTGGAAGCCCTATATTATTAATAATTAATATAATAAACCCTAAACATCTCATAAGCCATTTGTTGAGATCATCTGCTTGGAAATCAGGTAGGGCTTACCTTTTTTTCTCTCAGATGGGTTTTTAATTCATAAGCACTTTTAAGTAAGACTGTTGTTTCTTTCCATCTGTGTTTGGGGGCTTCAAGATCTTCTTATAATAGGGATCTGATCTGCCATCTTAACAAATTGTTGAAGTTCTAAGAAAGCTTGCCTCTCACCCCCTCCCCTGTTACCGCTGTGAACACAGTGACCCCTGAATGCTTTAGACCAACTTTCGAAATGTAACTCCATTAACCCAAACGCGACAGTAAGAAACAAGTCCAAATATTATGAAAATGATGCAGTCGCGATCTGCACTCACTTTCCTTCATTCTAACTGTAGACAGAGCATGTTATTTCCCCCTTGAACTTAACCATGATTTCAACATGATATGTTATCATTTTAATGTCTGTGGCCTTACTCAAGAACTGAGTGATGAAACGCTAAGACACATGAAAAATGGTCCATGGTAAAAGCCTATATTAAGAACACGTTCAGAAAGAGATTAAACTAATTGTATCCAGGGGAATGTGGGTTAGAAGAGACTAGACTTGTGTTCCCCCTTAGGGTGACCGTCTCTGAATGCTTTTCTTTATTTGATATGAGATTTTATTAGAAAGGAGTTTGGTTGAGTAATGAGTGCAGTGATAACAGAAAGGGAAAGCATCATGAAGCCAGGGAACTTTGGTTAAGTGAGGCTGATGACGGTGACTGTGGGATGCGAACACAGCCACATGCTTTGATTTATTGTTTACACTCAGGGGGGCACTTCAGTTTCGTATGGCCCATAGACTTGCTTACTGATGTAGTTAATATTAGAATGTTTTTGGTGGCAATGGTGGTGGTGGGGTGTGTATTTGTGTGTGTGTGTGTGTGTAATGATGTGGCAAAAATCAGAGGCCCTTTAGAAATAGGGAAAAAGAATAGTTAGAAATATTTTTTTTAAGTAAGGAAAATCTTTCTTTTGAGCAGGTTCTAGAATTCTGGGGTCATGATCAAACAAAATCAATGACACCCCCCCACACACACACAAAGTAATCCCTTTCTTTAGTTTTTTTTTTTTTTTTTTTAATAAGCATCTCTACTTTGCTTTAGTGTTAAAATCATGCTCACTTAGAATATTTGGAAAACAAAGAAAATATAGGGTGGATAAAAGCCTCTACCAAATACAACATTGAGATGAACAGTGTTAATACATTTGGGGGGCAATAATTTCAAGTCAAATAACTGTTTATTTCTCTATAACTGCTGCTATCATGAATATACAATTATGTATCCTGCTTTGTGGGCTTCCCAGGTGGCTCATTGGTAAAAGAATACACCTGCAATGCAGGAGACTTGAGTTCAAGCCCTGGGTTGGGAAGATCCCTGGAGAAGGAAATGGCACCCCACTCCAGTATTCTTGCCTGGAAAATCTCATGGACAGAGGAGCCTGGTGGGCCACAGTCCACGGGGTTGCAAAAGAGTCAGACATGACTTAGTGACTAAACAACAACATCCTGCTTTGTATCCGTGGTGAAAAATTTCCCATGTTAATGAAACTTTGCTGAAATATTATCTTAAAGTTTAAGGAGAGTGTGACTCCCACACATCAGAAAGGCCAGGTTCCCTACACAGCCAGGGCTGGGCCAAGTGGTTGGGCAAACCCCCATCTTCTTCTAGATACAGAAAATCCTTGCTCGTCATCACGGTCCTGATCCAGGGTGGGGTGGTGCTGAGAGAGGGGTCTCATGACTTCTAATCCGATGCTGATGACTCATCTTATTTTTGCCAGAGTTGAAACACGACATTGCTTCTGCTCTCTGCCTTTCTTTCCCACTTGATGATTGCCAAGATACTTTTATCTCTAAGATGCTCTGTCTCCAGACTTAGTTCCTTAGTACCATGGAGCACAGGCTTCCCCGGTGGCTCAGCGGTGAGGAATCCGCCTGCAGTGCAGGAGACCCAGGTTCAGTCCCTGGGTTGGAAGATTCCCCTGGAGAAGGGAATGGCTACCTACTCCACTCTTCTTGCCTGGAGAATCCCATGGACAGAGGAGGCTGGTGGGCTACAGTCCAGAGGGTTGCAGAAAGTCAGGCACGACTGATGCAAATGCGCGGGCACGCACGCACGCACCAGGGAGCACAGGCTCTTCTTTCCCTGCCCCTCCTTCCCTCTTCCTTCTTCCGTTTTTGTTCTTTCAATGCCTTTCTTGCTCTCTTCCAGACCCTGACTTATTTTTCTCACATTGCATTTATAATCACCCTGTGAAATAGGTGCTCCTATTATTATCCTCATGTGATAGACAAGGCAAGCGAAGCCCAGAGGGGCTGAGGCGTAAGTCGGGGAAGCTGAGCACCATGCTGTCCTCCAGTGACTCTCCTGGAGACGGGCTGCCTGTGGGAGACCCAGCGTTCAGCCCGCCGGGCCAGTCTGCGGGTCACTTACTCACTAACTCGTGGGCTCCCTGGTCACAGTAGGCCGAGGACATCCCTGTATTAAGCCTCAGAAGGAAACATGTTCCATGGAGGAGGGTAACTCAGGTCGCAGGTGAAAGTGCTTCCTAATCAGAGGTCTGTAGCAGAGGTGATTCCCTGTGAGTCAGGTGGACCCAGTAGAGTCTTTAAGAGAGGAAGCGGGAGGCGAGGAGGAGTCAGTGTCCAGGGTCTACAGCTAGTGTCAGCCTTGCAGGACAGCGGGGTCAAGAGCTCCGGGGTGCAGGCAGCCTCCAGAAGCTGGAAAAGGTCCGGGGATGATGGATTCTCCTCTGGAGGGTCCAGGAAGAAGTCCAGCCTGCCGACCACCTGACCTTAGGCCCGTGAGCCTCTCCTTGATTTCTGACCTCCAGAACGGTAAGGTAATGTGGTTTTTTTTTTTTTTTTTTTAAATGCTATTTGGTTTATGGTGATTTCTTATGGCAGCCATAGGACAGTAATACACAGGGTGTGCCCTGAGAGAATTGTCAGGGGTCTGGAATGTTCCAGTATTGCCGCCCTGGGGTTCTTTGCGGTCGGGGAAGGTGTTCTCACAGGGGTTGATATTTGGAGCTGGTGAGTGGGTTCGAGGTTCGGTGGAGCTGCTTGATTTAGAATCAAACTTGGCCAGTTGTCAGGGGCCTGTGCCTTAAAAGTGACCCGGCAGGGTCTCCAAGTGTGAATCAGGCAGGTCTGAAGGGACGTGGGAGAAGGCTGTGGTCTGGAACGGCTGGAGTGGTGCTGCCCAGGGACAGCGTAATCTATTCGAGTAGGTTTTCAATCTGCAGAGAATATACTTTATACTTCTTCTCTGTCTTCCAAAGTTCAGAGAAAGGAGGCAAGTGTTGCTCAAGAAACAGTAACTGATTATTCTTGTGGGTGTTCATCTCATTTTTTAATTGGGCATTTATTGAACTGTATCTTTTTCAAGGACACGTTAGAGTATGTCACAGACACAAACCCCAAAATATAGCACAGGCGTGGGAATTGTGAACCTGGTCAGTAGTTCTGATGTTTTGTTACTTGTTGGTTAGAGGAACTTTTTCAAATGGGAATTATATCTGTCTATTGTCTCAGAAGATATAAAAAGACAATGGAAATACACATTGTTTGTTTCAACACAATGGAACTAGAAAATAATTCTCAGCAAGAAAATATTGCCCAAAGGCAAGAAGCTGAAAGAACAATAGTGGCTAATACACTTATATAATAAATCTAAGCCTAAATGCTTTCTCTTATGTTTAAACAAAAGGACAATAATAATTCTGTAAGAATATCCCTGGGAGTTATACATGAAAATATTTTTTTTCCTAGGCAGCATTTGGCTTTTCCTATTCTGTCATCTTGTTTTTGAAACAGTTTAATATCTGGTAATATCTGCTCGGTGTGCATGGTCTGTATTTCATACTCAGAACTTGGGGCAGTGTATAAGAACACATTGCCACTGTGGTGAAGGATTCTATTATTTATTGACTGCATTTATGACTTTCTATTCTTCACAACATCAGGGTCTTCCCTGATGCTGGGAAAGAGTGAAGGCAAAAGAAGAGGGTGGCAGAGGATGAGATGGTTAGAGAGCATCACCATTTCAATCCGCGTGAACTTGAGCAAACTCCAGGAGATGGTGGAGGAAAGGGAAGCCTGGAGTGCTACAGTCCATGGGGTAGCAGAGTCAGACATGACTTAGCAACTGAACAGCAGCAAAAGTCTTCCCAAAGAAACAAAATCCAATAAGATAAAAATAAGAAATTGGGGCAAAGAAAAGCAAGGAAACTGAGGAATGAATCCATACGATAACTCTGTGGATTAATATATTTATCATGGCTGATCTTCCAGTTCGACTGAGTTTCCTAGCAGCAAAAGCAAAACAAACCCGAGCAAAAATTTTAAATATGCAAGGTTCCCAGTAACAGAAAATTAGAATAAATACAATTTTATATGGGATTTCTACCATAACTTCATATCTTTCTCTTATTCTCATATTTTTTCACTCTATATTTTTATACAGGATTCCACTGTCACTTCATATTTTTTCTTTTACTCCATAATAAATACTTTTTAATTGCAATAAAATCCAACAACAGAGAACTATTACTAAGATTCCAAGGTAGTAGTTCTCAAACTCCAGCAAGCATTGGAAATTCCTAGGTCTATGAAAACAGATTTTTGGGTCCCATGCTCAGAGTTTCTGAGTCAAAGGTGGCCTGAGAATCTGTATTACTAACAAGTTACACAAATTTTACTAACCCTGAAGTCAAAGGTACAACTCTGAAATTTACAGTGTGCTCAGTTCATGCAGTCAGAAAATGTCCAAAAGTCTGATGTACTACTTCAATTCACAGATAAGAGTTTAGAGTTCCTAAGGGAATAAATACATATTTCTCAATGTAGCTGTATGTATGCGTGCTAAGTCACTTCGGTCGGGTCGTGTCCGACTCTTTGTGACCCCATGGACTGTAGCCCTCCAGGCTCATCTGTCCATGGGATTCTCCAGGAAAGAATACTGGAGTGGGTTGCCATGCCCTGCTTCAGGGATCTTTCCGACCCAGGGATAGAACTGGCAGGTGGATTCTTTACCACCAAGTCACCAGGGAAGCCCGAGCATTATAGTTACTAATGTACATTGCAAAGCTGTGGAGGATAACTTCTTATCTTGCAGAACAGAGCCTCAACAGAAGCTTCTGCAGTGTCTTATACTTAACTAACTAAAGTGATAATAATTAATTCATTCAACAGATATTTAATGATTACCCACTACGTTCCAGGTACTATTGGAGGAAGTAGACTGTGAACAAGATAGATAAGCCCTTGCTTTCATGGAGTTTACATTTTATAGAGTCAAATAAACTAATAGGTATAATACCAGGCAGTTATTGCTGCACAGAGAAACTTAAATCAGGTGAAGGGTAATGAACTTGCTGTTTTAGAAGGACAGGTGGGAGAGGCACTGTATCCAGTGGGCAATTTTCAGAAAAAAAAAAATCTATGGTTATCTTATCACCTTGGAACTCCTTAGCAACCAAGGTTCAGAAATGTATAATCATTTTTCATTACTTTATCCCTTTTAGTACTCCCTTTGGGAAAGGTAATTGGACTCAGAATTCCAAGACGCTTTTCCAGGCCTGGAAGCCTGTGACATGAGACATACTGCAGGAGCAGCGGAGGTTCTTATCAGAAATCTGGTGAGCCCCAGAGAGCACTCAGATTTTCAGATAGAAAGTTACGAGTCTCATGAAAGTGTCTCCATAAATGGTTCCTTCAGGTCCCATTGCGGGGTGGTATGTGTATGCACGTGTGTGTGCATTTAGACGTTAACTGTGTGTTTAAGGTCATGCCTGGGTGTTGACTCAACATTCTCATCGTTTATGGCTCATTTTTCACCCTGTAACCATGGCTGATGAGGTCATGGAAGGAGAAGTGGTGGAACGGATGGGCTCTTGTGCAGGCATCTGATACCCTCCTGGTTTCCTGTTGTTTTGCCTCATGATTTAAAGTAATGAGATGCACGTATTCATGTTTGCCCCTTCCTCTCCTCCCCTTTTCCTGTGAGGTCTTCCTCCTCATGGACGCTGTTGCTTACAAGATGCTCTGATACTTTAGCCAACCTTCCAGCTAAAGCATCTAGATAACACCAACTGAGGCTGCCGTCTAAAATAGCATGAAATACCACTGCAAGGATGAGCAGAACTGTCCAGCAAGCCGAGCTATAGAACCACAAGAAAGAACAGCATGGTTATTTGAAGCCAGTAAGTGTTAGAGTGACTTAGCATGCAGTCACATGTGACCAGAATAGGCGTTCCACTTCATTTTCCCACCAAGCGAGCTGCTGAGATGGAACTGGGGGTATTTTGCAGCATTGTTCTGAAAACAGCAACACAGATCATGCCAGCGCTTTGTGCTGGATGCCAGCTGGCACCAGAAGACTGTGGAGCAGCCCATTGTGTGGAGGACTCAAAGGCTGCCCTTTGCTACAAGCGAAACACTTGGAGGGCTGTTGAGATGAAAGTCAGCTCTGGGATGGGGTATCTAGAGAGCTGAGAATCCCTGTCTGGTTTCCAGAGCACCTGGAAAGAGCTGCCTGACTGTGCAGAATGTCTTGTTTCTGGAGGGGTGAGGGTGGGAGGGCAGGATACAGTCCTAGACACCATAATGAGAGGATATTTTTCCGGAAATCAGTATACCCAAACAGAGGCTAAAAATAACTGAGCATTCTTTGCTGAGCTCAGCTGCTACCAGGGCTTTTGGCTCCTGGCCTGGGACTCCCCCTCAGCCCCATTACCATGCTTTTCCTCTCCTCAGCATTAGATTCCTCTGGTGCAAAGCTCCACATTCTTTTTGCTCCCTTTAAATCCAAGTAGAACCACTCCTTCTTTGATGGAGTCCTGAGGTTTCAAGGGTATTATGGGTCTGTTTAACTGGGAGATGCTAGAAATATGCTCCATCAGACAGAGAAAATAACCATCAAATCATGCATCACCACATCTTTCAAACGCTGTCACAGATTTAGAATAAAAGTTTTGAGGCTGGTGGCATCACTCACCTTTACAGAGGTGGAAGGCAAGTATAGAGAGATTTTGACTTTGCCAAAAGCCACATAGGTCTTAAACAGGGAGATGGAATGTTATTGTTTAGTCACTAAGTTGCGACCGACTCTTTGTGACCCCATGGGCTGTAGCCCATTAGGCTCCTCTGTCTATGGGATTTTCCAGGCAAGAGGACTGGAGTGGGTTGCCATTTCCTTCTCCAGGGGATCTTCCTGACCCAGGGGTTGAACCCTTATCTCCTGTACTACAGGTGGCTTTTAATGACTGTAATTATAGGGTTAGGATTCCAGAGAAATCAAGGTTTTGCTGTTGTTATTTAGTCGCTAAGTCCTTTCCAACTGTTAGTGACCCCATGGACTGTAGCCCACCAGGCCCCTTCAGTGCATGGAGTTTTCCAGGCAATTTAACCCTGTAATCATGGACTCCTGAGACAGGTACCATGCAGAGCACACTGTTCTTGGGTCCTTATTGACAGTGTCTGAATTATGATTGATGGCAACAAATGGGGTGGTCAGAGGAGGGGATAGACCAGGGGACCTTCCAAAGGAAAGGCACTTGATAGCCACGTTGGAGTCGCAGGAAGCTTGGTTGTTGGAAGGATGGTCAGAGTGAAGAGCCAAAGGGAGTCAGGGAGCTTGTGATAGGTTTGAGAAGGCACTGAGGCATGTGTTTCTTGCGATAAGTATCATCTTTTGTTCTCACAATGAACTTGCAAGACAATAGAGGTCAGTCTCCTCCTTACTTTCTCCTCATTGCTAACCTCTCCCAATGTGCTTGTGTGTGTGTGCACATATGCCTTCATTATCTTCTTGCACATATATGCACCACACTCATATTCGTACATACACACCTAGATGTTGGTGTCTCCTCCAGATCTCCTTTATGGGGCTAGTGTGTCCACCTCGCAGCTGCTATAAATGCTGGATCCTGAGGGCTCATGGCTGGCTTCCATCGCCAAGGAATTATCCTCCCCTGAGCGGAGCCTCATCAACCAGGAGAAATTAACTATTGTCTCTGTCCTGGGGGCACCTCAGTGTCTGATAATGAGGTTAGAAAAAGAAGTGCCCTCTTGCCTCATGATGGGGACTATTCTGCATTATGAATACATGTGTTATGTGCCTGGTCCAATAATGTCTTGTGAGTCAGGCTAAGCCTAACCCAAACCCTGGTGCTAGTGATAAAGAATCTGCCTGCAATGCAAGAGATCTAAGAGATGTGGGCTGGATCTGTGGGTTGGGAAGACCTCATGGAAGAGAGTATGACAACCCACTCCAGTATACTTGCCTGGAGAATCCCAAGGACAGAGGAGCTTGGTGGGCTACAGCCCGTGGGGTCACAAAGAGTCGGACACGACTGAAGGAACTGAGCACACACACGAATGTGCAACCCTAACCACATCCTTGTTCAGCACTTTGCTGTTCTCTCTTGCTTTACATCCCTTCCAGGCTGGTCTCCCTCAGTTAATCATGTGGCTTTGAATCCTTGCCTCAGACTCTGTTCCTAGAGAACCTGATCTCTACACACCAACACACACACACACATCAAGTATATAACAACTCCTTATTTTTCAGATAATAAATATAAAGCCACTGAAAGTAAAAAGAAAAGGAAAAAGACTCAACCAAGTTGAGATTAATTAATATAAAAACTATGACTAGGAACCTTTTATTCTGAATGCACATCTTGCCTTTGTTTCAAACTAGACTGGCTTTAGTATATAATAGTCTTGGTTCATTCATTCATGGGGTTTTTTGGGAGTTGATTATATGTGGAAGAACCTGTAGTTTCCTTTTTTCAATCCTGCAAGGTCTGTTGAAAGTAGAAAAATCTCGCTCTGGCTGATTTCAACAAGAAAAGCTAAAGACAGGTAACTTAACTGGAAGATGGGTATAGTTTCGAATAAGCTTTGCTCTGCCAAGTGAGAAATGTGCTGGCAAAGAGATCTTATCTGTCTCCAAGGTCAGACATCTCTCAACCTGCGATGCATGGAAATTGTGGAGCGAGACTGTCGGAAATTTTACACATTCATAAATATTGATAGGCTGACAGAGAATTTTAATGTTGAGATGTCTGACTCTGATTATTTCTGAAACATAAACATCTTTCCCTTCTCCCCTCAGGGCCAAAGATCAAGCTTTGGCTGTCGTCTTTTAGATAAGGCATCTGACTGTTCGATGTAATTCAGATTTGTACACATTTCTGCCCAGGGAAGCTAACCATTCAGCTGTCAAAAGAATGAGAAAGCTGGCTCTTGCCTGGGACCTCCTTGTTTATTTTGCTGTGTTATTCTCGGCCAGACCCTCGGGGAGCACATGTGCCCAGGAATCTCCCAATTTGGGTGGGGTTAGAGAGAGTTCTCCAAAGTAACCCTTTCCTCTCTTTTTCCTTTTTCAGATGAATTCTGATCCCCATTTAATTTTTTACAACTTTATTTGTCGTAAAAGCATGCAAGATTTACACTCCTGACAGATTTTTTAACTGTACATTATAGTATGGTTTCCCATCACTTCATGGGAATTAGATGGGGATACAGTGGAAACAGTGTCAGACTTTATTTTTTTGGGCTTCAAAATCACTGCAGATGGTGATTGCAGTCATAAAATTAAAAGACGCCTACTCCTTGGAAGGAAAGTTATGACCAACCTAGATAGCATATTCAAAAGCAGAGACATTACTTTGCTAACAAAGGTCCGTCTAGTCAAGGCTATGGTTTTTCCATTGGTCATGTATGGACGTGAGAGTTGGACTGTGAAGAAAGCCGAGTGCCGAAGAAGTGATGCTTTTGAACTGTGGTGTTGGAGAAGACTCTTGGGAGTCCTTGGGAGTCCAAAGAGATCCAACCAGTCCATTCTGAAGGAGACAGGCCCTGGGATGTCTTTGGAAGGAATGATGCTAAAGCTGAAGCTCCAGTACTTTGGCCACCTCATGCGAAGAGTTGACTCATTGGAAAAGACTCTGATGCTGGGAGGGATTGGGGGCAGGAGGAGAAGGGGACGACAGAGGATGAGATGGCTGGATGGCATCACTGACTCAATGGGCATGAGTCTGAGTGAACTCCGGGAGTTGGTGATGGAGAGGGAGGCCTGGCGTGCTGTGATTCATGGGGTCGCAAAGAGTCGGACAGGACTGAGTAACTGAACTGAACTGATAGTATGGTTACCTATAGACACAATGCTGTACAGTAGACCTCAATAAATTGTTGATCTTGCAGCACTGAAGCTTTAAACCCATAGATCGCTAATCTCTAGAACGTAATCTTCTTGCAAGACAAAGGCTGTACTCTTCTAATCTTTGAGCCTGTGAATTTGACTGTGTCAGATACCTCACATACAGGGTCTCATACTGTCAACTGCAACAACAGACTAGCGTTGGTGAGGATGTGGAGAAACTGGAACCCTTTACACTGTTGCTGGGGTTGCGAAATGGTGCAGCTGCTCTAGGAAACAGTATGGAGGGTCCTCAGAACGTTGCCAGTAGCCCTTTGCCCTTCAGAGGCAGGGCTTCAGCCGCTTCTCACCGTGTTTGGAATGAAATCCAAACTGGTAAGTGCAGCCTGAAAGGTTTCGCACCGTCCGTCTCTCTCTTCCCTCTTTTCTCTCACCTTCTCCTTGTTCACTCCTCCAACCACCGTGATCTTTCAGTTCCCCCAACACCCAATCTGCTTCTTCTCCGAGTCTCTGCTCAAGCTGTTCCATCTTCTTGGGATCCTCTGCCCCTGCCCTGTGTCTCAATTGAAAGCCCACCTTCCCACAGAGGCCATTCTTGACCATCATGTTAGTCTGTGTCAGGGTGCTCTGCCTTATACTTTCCTTCAGGAGTTTCATCATAAGAAGGAAATATTAATCTGCTCCTTTAATTGTTATCGTGAAAGTAAGGACCATTTCTTTCTTGTTTCTGTCCTCTGTTTTCCCCCTTCCTGCTTCTTTTTGGGTTATTTAAACCTTAAAAAAAGGATCTACCTTTTCTTATTCTTTTAATTCTTTTATCTATTTTCTCTGTGTAATGTGTTTAAGTAGTTGTTTTAGGGTTTATTATATTTATATATAAAGGGTTTCCCTAGTGGCTCAGTGGTAAAGAATCCACCTGCCAAGCAGGAGCAGCATGTTTGATCCCTAGGTCAGGAAGATCCCTGGAGAAGGAAACGGATCCCTTCAGTATTCTTGCCTGGAGAATCCCATAGGCAGAGGAGCCTGGCAGGCTACAGTCTGTAGGGCTGCAAAGAATTGTATACCAGTTAGTAAACAACAATGGCATGTGTGTGTGTGTGTGTGTATAAATTAGCTTTCCATTCTTTACTGAAAATGAACATTTAACCATTTCCACTGGAATGTAAACACATGACCACAATATGCATCACGAGTACTTCTTTCGTTATGCCATATGCCCCTTTTTACTTTCCACCACGTGCATCTTTTTATGCTCCCCTTATAACTGTCTAATGTAGTAAATTTAATCTACACCTATTAAAACTTCACTCATGTCTGACTCTTTGCAACCCTATGGACTGTAGCCCGCCAGGCTCCTCTGTCGTGGGATTATGCAGGCAAGAATACTGGAGTGGGTTGCCATTCCCTCCTCCAGGGGATCTTCCCTACCCAGGGATCGAACCCAGGTCTCTTATGTCTCCCGCACTGGCAGGTGGGTTCTTCACCACTAGGGCCACCTGGGAAGCCCCCCAAATTCCATTAGATACTGTTTTAATTTTTCTTTCCACCTTCAAATGTGCTTTAAGGGCCTCAAAAGAGGAATAGTCTATTCTGTTTATTCTCTGTTCTTTCTTCAGTACTGATACTCCACATTTTTTAATCTGGCATAATTGCTCTCTTTTTCTATAGAACTTCTTTTAGCAATTCGGTTAGAAGCAGGTCTGTTTTCTAGGTTTTATTCATCTAAGAAAGTCCTGATTTCACCTTTATTTCTGAAGGATATTTTTGCTGGATATAGAATTTGCATTGGCAGTTCTTTCAAAACTTTAAAAATAGACTGTGCCATTTCCTTATGGCCCCATCGTTCCCAATGAGAAATCTACAGTAATTTCAACTGCTGTTTCACTACAGATAGATAATGAGTTTATTTTTTGTCTTTAGTTCTTAACTGTTTGATTATGCTGTGGATTTATTTTGGTTTATCCGTTTTGGAGTTCACTCAACTTCTCTGATCTGTAAGTTTGTGTCTTTCATCGAATTTGGGACATCTTCAATCACTATTCTTTAAATAGCTGTCACTACAATATTGTCTAATTTCTGGAATTTTGGTCATGGGAATGTTAAAATTCTAATCATTATCACATAGATCCCTGAGACTATGTTTCCCCCCCCCCAATCTAAAAAGAGAAAACTCTGTGTTCAGGTTGGACAATTTCTAATCATCTATCTACAAGTTTGGTGACTTTCTTCTGCTATCTTTATTCTGCTATTAAGTTCATCCAGCAAACTTCTCTTTCAGTAGTATTTTCATTTCTAAAATTATTTGATTCTTCTTTATGCCTTCTATTTCTTTGTTGAGACTTCTTATATTTCCTTTGTTTCAAAGTGTGTGTAGTTGCCTGCTCAAGCATTTTGATCCTAGTTTTAAAGAAGTCTTTGTCAGGTAATTTTAACAATTGTATTATCTCAGCGTTGGTGTCCGTCAATCATCTTTTCCCATATGAGTTCAGACTTTTTTTACATGCTGAATAATTTTGGATTGTATTCCAAACCCTTTTAGCATTATGTTAAGAGACTTTGGGTGCTTCTGAAATCCTTAGAAATGTTGGTGTTTTTTTTTGTTCAGCATTCAGTTCACCTATTTATGGCCAGGCCCAAAGTTCTATCGCACACTCTGAGGGCTTTGATTCCAATGTTCTTTGGCTTTAAAGCATCTTTAATGCTGTTTAGCTCTATCCTGTGTGTGCTTAACCTAGTGGCCAGTCTGAGTCCTAGGAGGCAGTTTGCCGCTGATTGAGGTACTTGGTGAGACTGAGTAGGATCAGATCTATGCACGCATTGTTAGAGGTGGTGAACCCGAGTGTTCATAATTTGTGGGTCTGTTCTCTCGAGTGCCTCCAGCCTTGTGAGCTCATTAGCGCTTTCCGGTTTCTTGGGGCTGTTCTTTTTGGTCCTCTGACTAGAAAACCAAGGATTAGTTACTTCTGTTGACTATGTCAGGGCCCAATAGTGGCAGGACAGGGGCATAAACATAAAGGTTCTCCCCACCGTCTTGGTATTGCAGTTCTGCCAAATAGATAGAAACATTCTTCTGCATCAGAGTTTTGGCTCCCATGAGTGCCTGCTCCTGGTCACTTCTATCACATTTACAAAATTGATTGGAGGTGTGAGAAAATAGAGACAAAGAAAGAGAAAACAAGGAAATTTCCATACTCTTTTGGAGTGAGAAGTTTCCCTTTTCACAGTGTCAGGTCAAAATGAAATGGCTTCCCGAAAAACTCCCTGTGTTCTGTCCTGGTGGCCACTGCCAAGCCTGGAGCATTGAGCTCAAGCCACAGGGTACTGGAGGGAGAAGAAGCGGAAGACCCACCACTTGGCTCCACGTCGGTTTAAGTGCTGATGTCATTGCCCAGTCTGTTCGCCACAGTTTACCTTTCAGAGTCCTCATGTAACCGCTTCATGCAGTTGGCCCGTTTTATAGCTATATTCAGTGGGAGAGGCAGGGTGGAGTGTGTTTCCTCCATGTTTCATGGAATCAGAAATCTTTAATTATTCAGTTAGGCAGGATATGTAGCCTTCTGGTTTTACTGTTTGTCCACCAGCCCAGACAGCTGCTGTATTTCGTTCTCAGGGAGCAGAAGAAAATGGAGAAAACAGATGCCAAAGACTTCTGGACCTAGAGGCCATGAGATCTGAGTTCTAATCCAAGTGCTGGTGTGGGGGTAGTCATGTAATCTTAGACAAGTTGATATCTCCGGATCATTGTGTAAAGTGTGAATACTGTAACATTGTCTGCCCAGCTTATTGCCCTCCATCTGCGCCCAGGTCCTTGTGATGATCAAATAAGATAGTGGATGTGACAATACTCTGCACAAAGTGATGTGAAAAGAGAGTGACTTCTTCCTCTGTGGCCTGTGGAGGGTGGGGCGAGAGGTATTCTTGGGCTGGGGCAGCAGGTGGCAGCCCTGTAAGGACAGAGGAGCCTGCAGCTTGCCTGTGGCACTGGGCTGCCCGCCCCCCCAGCCGGGGCTCTCATCCTCTCATGCCCTCTCTGTAGCATCGTTCCCAGACTGCCCTTTTTCCTTCTTGAACTTCTGCTCTCGCTCACACTTCTGGGCAGTATAAGTGGTGATTAGAAGCCAACAGGCTAGAGCTCAGAGATATGGGAGGATATAATAAGGATACAACAATTTTATCTAAATGGCATACTTATGAATGGGTTAGGACAATGTTGGCTCTTTCTCACAGACTGGTTAGTCTTAGATGACGTACCAGAAGCTAAGCAATTAGGATTAATTTTTTTGAGTCCTTACTGAATTTGTGGCAAATTGCTTCTGTTTTATATTTTGGTTTTTTTGGCCCCGAGGCATGTGGGATCTTAGCTTCCCAAGCAGGAGTTGGGAAGCTGCACCCCCTGCTTTGGAAGACAGTGGACCACCAGGGAAGTCCCCAGATGAGAGTTACTGTCAGGAGAACAGCTAGCTTTCCCAGTTTCTGTGCAGATGATTGGAGCATGTCTCAGAAATATCATTTCAATTGTTAATACTAAATGAAAAGCGAATATAAGAAGGAAAAGGAGGTAACTATGTAAAGTATGATATATACACACAACAGACTAGGGTCTTATTAGATCTTAATATTATCCAATCACACTGCGTTTTGAATCACAGAGATTTATCAGTCGGCTTTTTGCTGGGTTACATAACTTCTCCATCATCACAGAAAGCTGTATTTGATGACGCTGATCCAGCAAGATCAGTTAAAAGAAATATGGAAGAAAACAATTCCTTTTTTCATATAAAGTAGGAAAAGGACAAATTTGCACCCATGCCCAGGTTCTGAAACTTGGACTCCAGAGACCATGGCTATTTGGCTACTGCTCTGCTATTCCTGTAATAGTTACTATTGATAAAAGTGTTATTTCCTTCAGAAGTTACTTCCTATTATTGGCATACATTCTCTTTTCTTGAACACACAAGTTGTGGAAATAAATATAATCAAATAAAATTAGGAATAAAATAATAATAATAACAGTCCCTGCTGTTTATTGAATGCTCACAGTATACTAAACGCTGTGCTAAATTCCTTAGGCAGGTGTGGCTGGTCTCAAGTGCACGCACAGTGTCACAAAAATAACAGTTTCCATTTCTACGCAGGATGGAAAGCAACACTTTTTCCCCCCACACACACCCCATTGCACCCACACCTCCTCAAGAGGTGCGCAGCCCAGCAGAACTTGAGGCACAGGGCAGAGGCAGTGTTTCCCTTTCATGGCCAGCTGAAGTTCCCAATGAAAATTAAAGATTAATGATGCAAGGAGCTAAGAGTCAATAAGAAGAAAAGGCCAGGACCCTCCCCCATTTGTAAACAGTGTAAAGCTTTGTACCGAGCCAATGGCTGCAGACACGGAAAGCTAATACCAGGCAGTAAAAGCCCCGGGCTAACCTTTCATTGTGTCTGGTGCTGAGTCTTCAGCATTTGATGAATGACTACCTTGTACCAGCAGGTCGCCGGGGGAGCGCGTGGGGCTTTCATGTGGCTGGGACAGCTGTGGGCAATCTGTGCGTGTGGATAACCCTGCTGAGAGAAACATCTGTGTGTGGAGGCAGCGTGCGGTACTCAGGAGTCGGCAGAGAGACGACTGTCAAGAAGCAATTTACACCCTGGATGAAATCTCTCTGGGAGTTTCATCTCGACCGGGTGGGCTCCTTGGCTTTTGATGTCTCCTTGAAATGAGATCATTTTGCGTCCAATTTGATATTTACAGGAGCGTCATCAGGTTTCACTGTACGTTCCTTTCCTCCTCACCCGTCATATTAGACGGGTGCTGTTTCTGCCGCTCCTCCCTTCTATGGAGAGGCTCGGAGGAGCTCAGCAACTTGTCCAAGGTAGCAGAGCTGACAACTGGCCAGGATGAGCTTTGAACCTGGATCTGTCTGATTCCAAAGCTTTTACTGTCCTGCAGTGGAAAGTAAGCCATCGCTTCTGATGAAAGTAAAATGTAGTGCTTTCTTAGGTTAAGAGCTATTGCTTTTCTTATTAGGGGAGGCTGCAGGGGAAGGTAGGGTGTGTCTCTTGACTCTGACATCCAAAAAGGGCCACATATTAACCTCTATTTCCCGTCCACTTTGGCTTAATATCCCCAGTTGGATCAGAAATCCACGGAATGAGTTTCCCTTCATTGTGTTTAAGAAGGAAAATGCCTGCTGAACTTTGACAACACCCTTAACGATTGCCAGAGACCCTCGATTTATTATTCTTCTCTCAAGAGTCCTATATAGGTCTCCTTTGAAAACTGTCTCCTCATCAATATTAATAATCCCTTGATGTTGTGCACACTTGTTGGTCAAAATGCCTTCACATATGTGAGCTCATTTCTCCCTAAATTTTTGTTGGAACCTTTCTCCATGTTCAGCACTGTGTTAAGTGTCGGGGATGTCAAAAGACTTATGCCACAACCCCTTCCTCAGAGTTCAGGCTCTCCCCTGCCCTCGTCTTCTGGAGTGGACCTGATATGAGCACTGTTTGTACAGGTCATTTGTCTCAGTGTAACCTCCTGTTCTCAGCTACCCACAGCTTCCTGTCCTCTTTCTCCTCTATCAGCGTTCTCATATTTATGTTCTCTTAAACCTACTTTTCCGGAGAAGGTGATGGTACCCCACTCCAGTACTCTTGCCTGGAAACTCCCATGGATGGCGGAGCCTGGTAGGCTGCAGTCCATGGGATCGCTGAGGGTCAGACACGACTGAGCGACTTCACTTTCACTTTTCACTTTCATGCGTTGGAGAAGGAAATGGCAACCCACTCCAGTGTTCTTGCCTGGAGAATCCCAGGGACGGGGGAGCCTGGTGGGCTGCCGTCTGTGGGGTTGCACAGAGTCGGACACGACTGACGCGACTTAGCAGCGGCAGCAACTCTACTTTTCACTTGCTTTTGCTCATGCTCTGTGTCTTTCTAGTCTAATTTCTGCCATTTTTCTCTAAGTCCAAATTAGACCTCTCCTTTTAAATCCAAGATGAAATCTCTCCTGCCCTCCATGACGCTTAGTTAAGAGTTGAGTAACCTCTTCTCTTCCAAATTTTGATGGCGCTTGTTGCCAAAATATTATGTTTGGTACTTAGACTATAATGCAATTTGATATAAATGCATTTTACCCTTTTCTGCATAGGTGATTTCTTGGCATATCGCTAAATATTGAAAAGACAAGATCATTGATAGGTAGTCCAAATAATTATGAAAGGGAAAGTCCCTCAGTTGTGTCCAACTCTTTGTGGCCCCATGGACTATACAGTCCCTGGAATTCTCCAGGCCAGAATACTTCAGTAGGTAGCCTTTCCCTTCTCCAGGGGATCTCCCCAACCCAGGGATGGAACCCAGGTCTCCTGCATTGCAGGCGGATTCTTTACCAGCTGAGCCACAGGGGAAGCCCAAGAATAATGGAGTGGGTAGCCTATCCCTTCTCCAGCAGATCTTCTCAACCCAGGAATCGAACCGGGTTCAATTATGTCTAATCTGCATTGCAAGCAGATTCTTTTCCAACTAAAATACTATTCGACATGCATGATATTTGCTGGACAGAACACTTGGAATAATGCAGAGGCCTGTGCCAGATTTAACACTGAAATATGTACCTTGTGGCCAGCAAAATGTTGATACACATATTTTTTAAAATGTATTGCCAATATTGAAATTTGGGGAGATTTGACATAGCATGGAGATTTCTGGCTTCCTTTGAAAAACTCAGGAGTTCCGGCCCCACGTGGCTTCCTTTTTGCAAGGTGACCATCCGCTCAAGTTGAGAAGAAGCTGTCCCTTAGACACGGGCCTCCTCCCCCACCATTTCCGCCTGGCCCCACCCTGCCTGTCACCTCACCTCCTGAACATGGAGGTTGGCAAGGGTCCGTCGGTTGATCATCATTGTGGTTGTGCTGACCACTCCTTACAACAGTGTTGAACACACAGTGAAATATTTCTTGTTAACTCTGGCTCTGTCTATGGGCCAAACATAAGGGCTGAAAGGGCTATGTGTTTGGAGAAAAATGAGAAAGCAGTGTTATGACTTGCTGCTGTTACTGTGGTTGTTATTTTACTACTGTTTTTGTTGTTATTTCGGCAGAAGTGAAACATACATCTCGTAGTCAAAGTGTGTCTGTACAGAAGCAAAGATGAACGCAAACACAAGTTGCTGTTATTAGTAAACCTGAGCCCCTGTGCTCTTCGCCTGGGGGTCCTCACAGGCATTTGTGGGGAAGGCAGTCTGAAGGGGGCCAGGTCCTGGCTCTGGCGGGGTTTGTCTGTGACCTTGAGTAGGTAATATCTAATCTCACTTCGTCTCCATGAAACTGGAATAATATCCAAGGGTGGTGGTTTTTGGACTTACACTGAGATGCAGGAAGTTGGGATTTTTGTCTTTTGAGGGCACTCCCAGAGCCTAGAAGAGAGTATGTATTGTACATGCTTAATCAGCACTTATTGAATGGATGAATGACATTTATTAACATAAAGCCTAGCCCCAGACTTGGGTCATGGAAGGCCACTGGCAAATTTCAATCTGTTTCTAAGGAGTTACTCATACTTGTCGTTAAGGGCAGAGACTGGTCTTCTTATTTCTAGTACCTTAGGCCTGCCACCCAGCAGGTGATTAACTCTCATTTGTGGAATGAAGAGATAATGTCTGATAGTTCAGTTCAGTCGCTCAGTCAAGTCCGACTCTTTGTGACCCCATGAATCGCAGCACACCAGGCCTCCCTGTCCATCACCAAAACCCGGGATTCACTCAAACTCACGTCCATTAAGTCGGTGGTGCCATCCAGCCATCTCATCCTCTGTCGTCCCCTTCTCCTCCTGCCTCCAATCCCTTCCAGCATCAGGGTCTTTTCCAATGAGTCAACTCTTCGCATGAGGTGGCCAAAGTACTGGAGTTTCAGCTTTAGCATCATTCCTTCCAAAGAAATCTCAGGGCTGATCTCCTTCAGAATGGACTGGTTGGATCTCCTTGCAGTCCAAGGGACCCTCAAGAGTCTTCTCCAACACCACAGTTCAAAAGCATCAATTCTTCAGCGCTCAGCTTTCTTCACAGTCCAACTCTCACATCCATACATGACCACTGGAAAAACCATAGCTTTGACTAGACGGACCTTTGTTGGCAAAGTAATGTCTCTGCTTTTGAATATGCTGTCTAGGTTGGTCATAACTTTTCTTCCAAGGAGTAAGTGTCTTTTAATTTCATGGCCGCAATCACCATCTGCAGTGATTTTGGAGCCCAAAAAAAGTCTGACACTGTTTCCACTGTTTCCCCATCTATTTCCCATGAGATAACCCACCCTTTAACAGTCTTTATTTTGTCTAAGGATAGTTGATTTACATGTTGTGTTAGTTTTTGCTGTACAGAAAAGTGATTCAGTTGTACACATGTATATTTTTCATTGTGGTTTGTCACAGGATGTTGAATGCAGTTTCTGGTATTATACAGTAGGACCTTGTCGTAAAATATATACAATAGTTTACGTCTGCTAATCCCAGCCACTCAATCCACCCTGCTCCACCCCTCCTCCTTGGCAACCACCAGCCTGTTCTCTATGTCTGTGACTCTGTTTCTGCTGTGTAGACAAGTTCATGTGTGTCATATGTTAGATTCCACATGTAAGTGATATCGTATGGTGTTTGTCTTTGGTGGTTCAGAATGTAAAGAATCCGCCTGCAGTGCAAGAGACTCAGGTTCGATCCCTGGGTTGGGAAGATCCCCTGGAGGAGGGCATGGCAACCCACTCCAGTATTCTTGCCTGGAGAATCCCATGGACAGAGGAGCCTGGCGGGCTACCATTCATACGGTCACACAGAGTTGGACACGACTGGGTGACTAACACTTTCTGACTGAGTTAGCAGGGTGATTCTAGGCCCATCCATGTTGCTGCAAGTGGCATTATTCTCTTTTTATGGCTGGGCAGAATGCTGGGGTGGGGGGGTGTGTGTATCACAGCTTCTTTATCCATTCATCAGTCAGTGGGCGTTTGTTTCCATGTCTTGGCTGTTAAAAATGGTGCTGCTATGAACATACTTGCTGCTGCTGCTAAGTCACATCAGCTGTGTCCGACTCTTTGCAACCCCAAGGACAGCAGCCCACCAGGCTCCTCTGCCCATGAGATTCTCCAGGCAAGAACATTGAAGTGGGTTGCCATTGCCTTCTCCAATGCATGAAAGTGAAAAGTGAAAGTGAAGCCGCTCAGTCGTGTCCAACTCTTTGTGACCCCATGGACTGCAGCCTACCAGGCTCCTCTGTCCATGGGATTTTCCAGGCAAGAGTACTGGAGTGGGGTGCCATCGCCTTCTCCAGTGAACATAGGGGTGTGTGCATTTTTTCAGACTATAGTATTTTGGGGGTATGTGCCCAGGACTGGGATTGCTGGGTCACATGGCAACTCTATTTGTGGGTTTTTGAGGAACCTCCATACTCTTCTCCATAGTGGCTGCACCAATTTACATTCCTATCAAGAGTTCTGTTTTCTCCATACCCTCTCCAGAACGTGTTATTTCAACAGTCTTTCTTAAAGACCACCGCATCAGTTACATTAGGCCGCTGTTTTGGTTTGCAGCGTTTTTTTTTTTTTTTCTCCTTAGGATGAAAGGATTGCTCCCCTGCTCCATGTATTATAGATATATACTTTTCTTTCTATTTCATAATTCTGAAACTTGGCTAGTGGAGGGGCACATATGCTTAAGAATGTTTATTTCACTTTTTCAAGCTTTTTTTCCATCTTCTCAGTTGCCCTTCGCTTTCCCCTGCTGCACTGGAACCACTTAACAGCTGGCAGATGTGGTCTAGGTAACAATGAGTCTGACCCAAGGATGTTTAATAATAAAAGCTCAGTGTGACAGCTTGACCCACAGAGTCGTAGGGTTTGTTGTTATATCCAAACACCAGTCTTGTCTGACTGGAGAGCCAGACATAAGTAACACGGTCAGGCCAACCATTATTTTGCAATCTTGGCTATTCTCTGGGCATCTTTTCTTACTTGACATTAATGAGTAGCCTTTAAAATAAAGACTATGTTTGTGAAGGGGGAGAAAATGAGTCCAAATATGCCTCAGTGTCTCCTGTCTTAGACAAAGCACGTATTCATGCAGGTAAACCCTCAGATGCTTTGTGTTGGGTTGGCCAAAAAGTTCATCCATAAGCTGTTGCCTTTGCAACCTCCCAAGTTCATTTTGTGCCTTGACTTTGGTCTTCAAAGTCTGGGGCTCGATGGAGGCAGCTGGAATGAAGCCTGTCAGGGGCCAAACGTTGTCTTGCAGACTGCCGTCAATGCTGACTTGTTTATTCACAGTTGCTGGCCTCGAAATGCCTATGGAGAACTTCTCCAAAACAGCATTGGGTTCTTCTCCACGCTATGGTTGTGATTCAGCTTTTATCTCCCAGGAAAATGCATTCCAGACTCTTGGAGTTGGTGGGCTCATTGGAACATTTAATCTCTTAAAGATGAGTCATTGTTTCTACTATTTTTTAATATATCATCCTCAAAGTAGGTGGTAACTGCCATGGTGCAGTTTGTGTGGTCATGGATATTCACTGAAGGTTTGTTCTGAATGGCATACAGTGCATGGCTTTCTGGGAATGAGGGGAAATTGGTGATGTGAACTCACAGTAGGTAGTCAAGAAATATTTGCTAGAAAAGATGTCAATTTCCATTCTTTGACTTGACTGATACTATTTTAAAATAGGGTGGCTATAAAAAATTCTGAGAGTAATGTATGTTTCTTGTGGATCGTCTGCTAGGCATGGCAGGAGAACCACGTATTCAGTCAACAGCGGTTAATTGAACACATACTATGTTCCAGGCTGTGTGCTGGGCCCAGGGATAAACCAGTGAGCACTCAGCAAACACAGTCACCTGTGGAATTTCCATTCGTATGTGGAGAAATGCAAGATAATCGTGTTGGGATTTTACCTTTTTTTCTTCTCCTTCTTCCTCTCTTTGCCTAAGTGCCACGAAAGGAAAACAAGCCAGAAGCAAGTGGTTGAGACAGAGACTGGGAGGCGACCCCCGGCCCTCGGATAACTGCTGCTCGTGGTTTGGGGTCTTTGCACCAGAGCGTGTGTCTCTGTGCTGAGTGTGAGTGCGTACATGCCAACATCTGGATTCCATTTGATTTGATTCTGTTTCGATTAACGAGCCACGTTGGGTTATCGAACAAGGTGGATGTGTGGACTCCAGCTCATGTCTTCAGGCTCTTCTTGCTGAGAGGCAGCCCTGCTTCCCACGAGGCGCCGTGGCCCTCCTCCCTGTCCTCATTCCTCAAGCCCGCCATCCCAGAAGAAAGCCTGGCCTGGGCCCCGCACACCTGGGCCAGCCACCTGGGGCCGGCCGGTCGGCGGAGCCCGGCGGCACAGGCCCGCTTGCCCCCACTGCTGTGATCTCCAGACCAAGGCTGCTTTCAGCTGAAATAGCATGAAAAACGAGTTCTTGTGGTGTTTGCAATATAAATACTGGAGATGCCACAGGAATTCCAGCGCTCCAGGGATGTGCTTGCTCACTGGACTTTTTATGTCCTGAGAAGACCCTGGGGTTCAGCCTCCCCAGCAGAGTGGGGAGCAGCTGGCAGGGGCCCCCACATGGAGGGTTCCATCTGGTGATGCCAGCCCAGGGCGCCCTGGGCCACTCGAGCCAAGGGAGGGAGCTTTGGGCGGGCTTTCTCTGGAAAGGGCCACATAGTAAACTACGTGAGGCTTTTCAGACCGGATGGTCTCTGTCCGACTACTTGGCTCTGCCATCATAACCATAGACAGTGGGCAAGTGGACAGGCGTGTCTGTGTTCCCATAAAGCTTTTTTTATAAAGACTGGCGGCAAGCCAGATTTAGCCCACACTCTGCAGGTTGCGGTCACCTGCTCTGAACCAAAGGGCTCGATCCCAGCTGGGCTTCACTGCTTTTCTGCTGGGATTGTAGCTGGGTGTTCCATCATTCCCATCTGTTACATGGGTTAATAAGAGTCCCTAGTTTGTATTCTGGTGAGCCTTAGTGGGATGAAAGGAGAAGGCCTCCAAATACTGTCTCCCCTGCGATGGGCACCTGGCTATTCTCGCTGCATCCCTTTTTTTCCCCCCAGATGGCTCTGACTTCTCGATAACATGACTTCTAGGCTGAGAAGGCATTTTTCCAGAGTTTTGGCTCATTCTCCCTCTCTAGGATATAAGCCGTCTCCTACTCACATGTCTGAATCTTGTTAACATGAAAAGGTCACAGAATTTTTCCTGACTTCTCTCTTGCAAGTCAGATTTTGCTTCTGTACCTTCTTTTCCCAAAACTTCAGCTGCACTTTGAATGACACGTGTTCCTTTTTTATTTTAATTCATTCATTCATCCACCTGGGACCTTGTCTGTCTCTTCTCTTCCTAGTTCACTGTTGTTTTCAATCCATATCTTAATGGCACTTTTATTAATAAATTAGCACTCATTTATTAATGTAATTCATAACAAGACCCCTGTTACGTGTGTGTATAGGTCAGGGGGTCTTATTTTTTCTATCTTGATTTCTTGAAGCCTCATAGTCGGCGTGGCATAGAATATTTGCCTGGTAAACCGTTTTATAATGAATGAAAGGGGTTCATGTAATGTTTCTTGCTCACCTTCCCAGTCCTCACTATTCTAAGCGTGGAGCCTTGTATATAGTAGGCATCAAATCAACATGTGTTGATCAAGTTTTGCCCATACCATCTACCCAGCCTGTAATATGCTTCTCTGCTTGAGGAACGTGGCTGCCAAATGGTATTTTCACCTCTTGCTGTGTTCCTTCTGGTTGAGAAGAAGGTTCAGCTCCCCGGAACAAGAAGAATCTGCCGGAAGGCGGGGATGGGGACAGGGTGTGTTTAGGGCGCAGAACGGCGGGGAGGCAGCTTCAGTGCTGTCTGGGTGGCCCGTGAAACCAGACAGGGTGATTACCTCAGCCCCTGCACTCTAAATTATTTACATTTCCCAGGCAAGACACCAGACTTCTCCAAATGGAAACTTCACTGCCCCATTTCCCTGGCTGTCCTGAGAGCTTGTCTGGAATTCAGAAAAGGACACCATGCTGGGGGCCGGTGAGCTGTGGGTTTGAATCCCAACTCTGTGACTTTGAAGGTTTCCTTCACCCCAGAGGGATCTCAGTTTAGCTTTCTGTAGTGGTAATGAAAGTACCATCTTACATAGCCATGAAGTCGCTCCGTTGGGTCTGACTATTGGCGACCCCATGGACTATAGCCCACCAGGCTCCTCCATCCATGGCATTTTCCAGGCCAGAATATTGGAGTGGGTTGCCGTTTCCTCCTCCAAGGGATCTTCCAACCCAAGGATCCAACCCTGGTCTCCCACGTTGCAGACAGACTCTTTACCATTTGAGCCACCAGGAAATGCCACTGTCTTACACAGGTGTGCTTCTAATAAGCAATCAATAAATAAAAACACCCCCACCCCTAGGAAATGAGTTAAACATGTAAATTGCAGTGGCCCGCAGACAGTAGGTCAATCAATGCATGCTGTTTTTCTTTTCTCTGCCTTGTTTACAAAGATTGGAATTCTTCCTTATCCTTGGGGGAACTGCAGTGGGAGACTTTGGCTTTAGAGGAGAAGAAATAAAGTTAGGCTGAACCTCGAAGCCAGGGTTGTTGTGGTTTTAACTTTTACTGGAGTACAGTTGATTTACAATGTTGTGTTAGTTTCTGTTGTACAGAGAAGCGAATCAGTTATACAAACTTACGTTTGTATGTCTACTCTTTTAAAGATTATTTTCCTGTATTGCGCTTCCCTGGTGGCTCAATCAGCAAAGAGTTTGCCTGCAATGCGGGAGACCCAAGTTCAGTCCCTGAGTTGGGAAGACGCCCTGGAGAAGGGCGTGGCAACCCACTCCAGTATTCTGGCCTGGAGAATCTCATGGACAGAGGAGCCTGGGAGGCTACAGGCCATGGGGTTGCAAAGAGTCGGACAGGACTGAGTGACTAACACTATTCCCATATAGGTCTTTATAGAATATTGAGTGGAGTTCCCTAACACAGTAGGTTATACGGTAGTGTGTGTGTGTCAGTCCCAATCTCCCAGTTTATCCCTCCCCACACTTTTCCCCCTTGGGGACCAGAAGTGTGTTTTCTACACCTGTGACTCTATTTCTGTTTTGTAAAGAAGTTCATTTGTACCATTTATTTAGATTCCACGTATCAGCCAGGGCCTTTTCGACGTCGGTGCTGTTGGCCTTCGGGTCTGGCTGACTCTGTGGAGGGGACCGTCTTGCAGGATGTACAGTAGCATCCCGGGCCTGGCCCAGCAGATGGTAGTAGCGTCTGCTCCCCGCTGGGGATGACCAAGAACATCTGCGGACGTTGCCAGTGGTCCCCTGGGGCCTCACCGTCTCCCTTGGGAGCCAGTGGGTTAACTGAGGCATCCTCAGCCTGGTGCAGCAGACAGAGACACCTGCAGCGGGTGGCCCCTGGAGGTGACCTCTTTGCTCCTTCTCAAGGACACGTGCTCCATGAGACCAAGCGCTGGAGGGGACAGAGGCTGTCCTGGAGGTGGTTGGCCTGGGGGAGGCAGAGAGAAACGGGATCCTCAGCCTCGAGGTCACAGCCAACGGGGACTTTGGTTCAGGGCCCCATGAGGACACTTGCGGCTTGTGTAACCAGGAATCAAGGGGCAGCAATGAGACAGGGCCTGCATGGCTCCCCCGGGGGCCTCCCCCCATGTGAGACACCTCACTATTCTCTGCTGCTTCTGCTCTGATCTCATCCAGATCCATTCTCCAGTGGCCAGAGGGATTATTTGGGGAGGCATTTAACAGCTTCTCCCATTCAAAATTTTCCAGTGGCTGCCCGGCTCCACGTGAAGTCAAGTTCAAACTCCCAGCCAGGGCCCCCGGGGCCTTGCGTGAACCCCTGACTCTTCTCCAGTCCCCCTCATGTCAACCTGCACTGCCCCCCACCGCCAGCTCCCAGGGCTGCTTTCCGGCGCATGAACCCACCAAGCTCCTTCCTGCCTCAGGGCCTTTGCACTTGCTGCTCCAGCTGGCTCTGCACACAACTGAGCCCTCCCTGCCTTCTCTTTTCAGCTCAAATGCCTGCTCTTCAGAAAGAGCATTCTGTCTCACTCTCCACGGCTCCCAGAAGTTCTGCCATGGCACCCTGATGCTTTTTTTTTCATCAATAGCACTTACCGTATCCTAGAATTATTTGATCTACTTAAGTGTATCTGTTTTCCCAACAAGACAGACACTATCTGGGGCTTTATGAAGCTTCCAGTCTTACTGATTTCTGAATCTCTCACACTTATCCCAGTGACTAACACTGATAAGAAACATGTTTGCTGGATGAACAAATGAATTTCACTTTTCTCAGTCTTTCACACTATCAAAATAAACACCCTAAAACCTGGAGACTCTTTGAGAGATTTAACAGTTTTATGATCATGAAACATGTCTTACATGAACAAATTTATTAAAATATGCATTTACTTGGTCCAGGGGATTTTAGTAAATTTATTCTATGTCACAACTTGGAATGAGTAGACTCCAGTGTGTACTTTTTACATATGTGTGTGTGTGTGCATGAATGTATGGGATGGGGTTTTTTCTCTGAATCTCTGAACCAGGAACTGTGCTGAACTTTCACCCTTGTTGTAAAAGTAAAAATTAATAGTAATATGAATACTACTCTATTTGTAATAATAATATCTAAATGTGAACGAGAGGAATTATGGGAATTTCTACATTAGATCTGAGGCCTGCCCATAATTAGAATCTGGTATGAGGCCCTGGAATGTTCAGTTTTAACCAGGTTCCCAAGAAATTCTGATGCCCAGCAGAGTTAGNAAAAAAGTAATAGCTACTCCCCTGAGTATCCTTGAGGATGAAATGAGATAGCCTGGATATTGCTTGAGAAGTGGAAGTTGCTGTTTACCACCCACCCTGCACACTAGCGCCGTCAGGACCTGTAGTGGTTGCTGAGCATCTGAGTAGAGAAGGGCTCCTGGGGGCCCAGAGCCTGTTCCCTTTGCTCTTGTCTTGGGCCCTCCCTTGGGGTCTCAGGGCCGGCAATGTGCTGCGCTGGCTCCCGCCCCCTCACAGGAGCAGCCGTGCTTGACTCCTCCCGACTCTGAGCTCACAGGTGTCACGCTGATGGCTTCAGCTCGGCCACGCCATGTATTCACACAGCGTGTGAGTGTTCACACCATTTCTCTTTGAGCCAGAGGTCCTCCATCAGGAACCAGTCAGTAGAGATTTAACAGCACGTCTCCTCTCAGGGCTGCCGTTCCGAGAAAAACAACCTGAATTCCTGATTAGCCTTGCTCTTCCTACGCCTCCCCAATGCTGGGGGTGCCGGTTCAGTCCCTGATCAGGGAGCTAACATCCCACCTGCCTCGTGGCCAAACACCCAGAACATAAGCAATGTTATAACAAATTCAATAAAGGCTAAAATTGGTCCATATAAAAAATACGATTTAACAAAAGGAATCCATAATTGAAAGGGAAGAACTGCCACCATATGCAGATCATATGATATGAGTACTATATACAGAAAACCCTGAAGACTCCACACAAGAGCTACTGGAACTGATAGATAGATTCAGACTGGTAGTAGGGTGTGGTAGCAGGGCAGCACTCTCTTTAGAAAGAGCATGGGCTCTAACACAAAGTCCTGAGCTTGACCAAGCTCCTCCCTGTTCTGTGGAAATGCCATGCTCCAGAGACCAGATGCTGTTTCTCAAGTCGGGGATGTCTTTTCCTCTCCTCCTCCTTCTGNGGTAGCAGGGCAGCACTCTCTTTAGAAAGAGCATGGGCTCTAACACAAAGTCCTGAGCTTGACCAAGCTCCTCCCTGTTCTGTGGAAATGCCATGCTCCAGAGACCAGATGCTGTTTCTCAAGTCGGGGATGTCTTTTCCTCTCCTCCTCCTTCTGCAATTCCAGCCCACCATTTAAGATCAGACTCTAGCTTTACCTCATCCAAACAGTCCCCCTTAACTTTCCCAGGGCTTCTTTACATCTCCTTATCAGAGAAAGGGATAGACACTCTAAAAGTCGTGTCACTGGGACCCGTTCATTGTGAGTCAGCCCTCATCTTCCTGAAGATTCTAGGCTTACAGTTGGGATATGGCGAAATAAAGAGTCCATCGCAGTATTGCCCACATAGTGCTGTGTGGGGGAAGAGTAGGGCTGGAGAAAGGAGAGGCACCTTGTCCGCACTTGTGGGTTGCAGGGAAGTCCTCCTCGAGGAAGAGGTGTAGACTGAGAGAGGAAGGGTGTGGAGATTGCCCAGATGGAAATGGGAGGAGGTGTGGTAGGAATCGGAACATTCCAGAGGGAAAAGAACGTGGCTGGGGGAGCCCAGTGCTTACAGATACTATGGTGACACAGAGGGGCTCAAGAGAGTTCCCTGAGGCTGGCCGTAGAGACTGGAGGCTGCGGGGTGGAGAGGGGCCTTGGAGGGCTGAGGCGGGGCCATCAGAGCCTTGGCCGCACCCTCAGACGCTGGGATGGTGTCCACAGGTGTGAAGCAGAAGGCGACTGGATGCGATTTCCACGCTGACGGATCGCTGTTTCCCGCAGTGTATTTCTGCGTTGCCCATAGTTATCTTCCCAAATAAAGCATCACAATTCCAAGTCTCCCTCTCCTCCTTCTAAAATAGGGTGAAAAGGGCACAATTTTCCTGACAAGACTGTCGGAGACAATGTGTAGGAAAACATAAGCCCTTAAAGCAGGCTACACACGAGAGGGGTCATTATCAATACTGGATGGAGAGTGCGGTCTCATAGATCCTGATGCACTGGGAAAAGCTGAGTTCACATCCTAGCTTTCCCACTCACTGCTTGGGAAAGCAGCTTAACTTTTAGATATGGCTGTCATTATTTCCATTCCATAGAAATGGTTCCAAAGAAGAGCTCCATAGTGTTCAGAGTGTGTGAGTTTAGGACACTGACCACCCCCTCCTCCGCCTCCGCCAAATATATGTTCCAACCCACTTTCCTTATGTAAGGACAAAACACATACCTACATCTTTTTTAAAAAATTACTTATTTATTTGGCTACACCAGGCAGGATCTTAGTTGTAGCATGCACAGGGGTCTAGTTCTCCGATTTGGGCTCAAATTAGCCACTGGACCACCAGGGAAGTCCCCATATCTACATCTTTAAAAAACAAAGCAGAACACCTCACTTGAGGGTGGGCAAGTCATAGCAAACTATGTCATAGCATTAAAGTAGATGGTGGACTCTTAATGGTCTCTCCTGCTGGGTTTGGCGTTAGGCCAGCTGCCTCAGAGCTGCCGTCTTCAACCTGCCTCTCTCCCAGCACACGCATGCGATCACTCACTCATTCACTCAGACTTCTGGATCCATCAGTCTTTGGAATGACGGTTCAAGTTCCCTAATGGATGTAAGTTTCAAATTCCTTACATCACTGTTCTGAAGCAAGAGTCTCCTCCTTCACCCCTGGTCCTGTGATAATGGACAAACTGGATCTGTGGGGTTGTTTGAGGCAGCCATGAGATGCACGCTGAGGTCTGAGAGTCAAGTGAGGTTTAAAGAAAGAAAGTTTGCAGATTTGCAAAATGTTAACTAGAGCATTCTGGGGACCCAGGGAACTGTGGATCACTTTAGAACTTCTCTCTTTATTGCCAGGGGTTTTCCACTGTATTACACATAGAATTTGGCACACGTGTGCTAAAGTATATGGCTTTCATTTTCTGGGATGGAATAAGCCTAGAGGACAAGAGGTTAATTAAAAACAACAGGATGGAGTGATTTCTCCTCCACATCTAGGTCTAGGAAGAGCTCGGTGTAGTTAACATAATCTAGAAGCGTGATTACCCTCTGCTTACGGGTGAGATACAGTCAAGAAGACGGAAAAGAAAACTTCTTATGTAACTGAGAATGACAAGGGCCCCTGCAAACGATGATCAGCTAGAAGAATTCATTCACGAGCTTTCAGTTTTGTTTCAAGTGTGGTATTTTCTGCACTGTGGTTTACCATGGGATTGGCTTTTATGTTGGAAATCTGGGCTTATTCAGCAGTTGGCTCATCCCAAGAGTACCTTGTAGGTTTCTTTCAGTGACTTAGTCTTGGCTCTGCAGAATCTTCAAGGTGTTTAGAGGTTGGCCAGGTTGCAGCCGTAGTACGCAAGGAGGCAGTGTCAACGCCTCGAGGATGGCCTGTGAATTTGGTGAAAGCGGAGTGCAGGTCCTTGCTCAGATCACAGACCCGGATGTCTTGGTGTGTCTGCTTCGCTGTGGCCCCCAGCTTCCTGAAGGTGAGNCAGGTTGCAGCCGTAGTACGCAAGGAGGCAGTGTCAACGCCTCGAGGATGGCCTGTGAATTTGGTGAAAGCGGAGTGCAGGTCCTTGCTCAGATCACAGACCCGGATGTCTTGGTGTGTCTGCTTCGCTGTGGCCCCCAGCTTCCTGAAGGTGAGGCGATGACAGAAAGGTGAGCCTGCCTTCCCTTCCGCCCTTCTCCTTCTTCCCTTCACTGACCACGCATGTACTGTGTCCCCGTGGACGGACAGCAAAGCTGTGCTCATCCCCTCTTTGGAAAGATCATACTTTTATCCGAGTGCTTTCATTACAGCTACATGTAATTCCTGTGCTGCAACTGTACTTTTGGCTCTCAGAACTGTAGACTAGGAGGAGAAATCCTTTGTGCTTAGGGGACAGTCAGATCCCTTAATGAGAGGCGTAGGATGTCAGGAGGGGGCCTTGGAAGATGGAAGGACAGCGGAATACAACAGTGTCCACCATAGAACAACGCTGCTGCTGGACCTACTCGTGGGGCAGCAGCAGACACAGAGGGGCAAGCAGGGAGTGAAACGAGCTGAGAGGAGAGCTGGACACGTGCACAGGACCACAGGTGAAACAGAGAGCCAGGGAGAATGTGCTGTGACACGAGATGTGTATAAGAGACAGGTATTTCTGCGTTGCCCATAGTTATCTTCCCAAATAAAGCATCACAATTCCAAGCCTCCCTCTCCTCCTTCTAAAATAGGGTGAAAAGGGCACAATTTTCCTGACAAGACTGTCGGAGACAATGTGTAGGAAAACATAAGCCCTTAAAGCAGGCTACACACGAGAGGGGTCATTATCAATACTGGATGGAGAGTGCGGTCTCATAGATCCTGATGCACTGGGAAAAGCTGAGTTCACATCCTAGCTTTCCCACTCACTGCTTGGGAAAGCAGCTTAACTTTTAGATATGGCTGTCATTATTTCCATTCCATAGAAATGGTTCCAAAGAAGAGCTCCATAGTGTTCAGAGTGTGTGAGTTTAGGACACTGACCACCCCCTCCTCCGCCTCCGCCAAATATATGTTCCAACCCACTTTCCTTATGTAAGGACAAAACACATACCTACATCTTTTTTAAAAAATNGTGGGAGCGGGGAGGGGGCTTTCAGGAGGGAGGGGGCGCGGGTACACTTGTCCTGATATGTGTTGATGAGGCCAACACAATATTGTAGAGAAGTTGCCCTCCAATAGTTGTATTTTGCTCTATACTTCTCAATATTGTACAGTTACAATCTTTGATAATTAAACACACACGCACAGAGAAGTATTCACCAAAGAAGGAATGAAACTGCTTGGATAAAAGGTCAGCTCAGGGAGTAAACAGAAGACAGGTGAACTTTTAGGCTTCATCCCTCAATAGACTAATCGTCATTTTTTTTCTCCAGTGCAATTCATCAAGGCTGGCAACGTGAATGGTGAAAGTGAAAGTCGCTCGGTCGTGTCGACTCTACAGTCCGTGGAATTCAAGGCTGGCAAGAAGAAGCTAAAACGGCCACATTCACACCTTAAAGGGAAAAAGGCACGTCAGCTGTTCCATTTTTACAAGCTGTTGGAAGGACTAAGAAAAACAATGCTCATATTTGTTAATGATTAATATTTATATTAATAAATATTATAAATGATTTATAATGCTCATATTTATAAATGATTAGCCAAAAAAGCAAAAGTGATCTAGAGTGCCCACAACTGAAGCATGATTATGAAAACTGTTAATGGATAAAAATTATGCAGCTCTCTTAAACGACATCTGGGAAGAGTTCACAATAATGTAACCAATCTCATAGGAAAGGGTAAAAGGAAAATGTAGGAGCAAATATTTATATATAGATGTAATCAAAATTATTTATGAGTGTGTGAGTCACTCAGGTCTGACTGTTTGCAACCCCATGGGCTGTAGCCCACCAGGCTCCTCTGTCCATGGAATTCTCCAGGCAAGAGTACTGGAG
>SJYA01002520.1:3043335-3081481 GCA_006410615.1 Neotragus moschatus | reverse complement strand
AAAAAAAAAAAAAAAAAGAATGGCAAAGATTTTAATTGGCTGGTGCTCCAGGTGGAAGGAAGCTGGTAAAAGGTATGTTTGTAGGATATTCATGGAGCTCTCATCCCAGGCCTGCAAGAGATACAGATCTTATTTAGAATTATATTTGAGGATTCAGATTTCTTCTACCAAAGCCCATTCAAGAAATTTCAACTTTGCCCAGCAACCCAGCAGCCCTTGATAAAGAAAAAAACAAACAACAGCAATTTTAGTTGCATTGATAGGCCACACTGTGTGCCCTCCTTCAGCCACGGGCAGAGACATGGGGAATGAAGAGAGCCACACAGCACAGAAAAGCACGGCTCGCATTCCTTCTGTAAGTCCTTCTCCAAATTACAGAACGAAAACCAACGAGTGTATCTGGAAAAAACATTCATGTGTGGTTTAAAGCAAAACCAAACAAAAGCCACCACAACATTTTCTTCTCCCCTGAATGCTTATGTCCCTAATTGGGCTAGAAGAATAGGAGATCTGGCTCTAATATTGGCCCTGATTCTTGCTTACTATGACCCTAGACCAGGGTCTCCATCTGGGTCTCAGTCTTCCCATCTGTAATATGGGTTGGCGTCAACTCTGAACAGCTGCAGACAGGGCTAGAGCCAACTGAACTGAAGAGCAAAAATTCTTAAGGATAAGCAAGAGACCACAAACATCTTTGGATGTTTATGTGTATTCTCGTCTAACATAACAATCTCTGAGTCTCATTTGCACAGCAGTAGAAGGCAATATAATCAGACTTTGGCATGGGATAGACATGCGTATCCAAGAAACATGGGATATTAGATGGGTCTACAAAGGCCCTTCCAGTCTTAGCACCCTTGCTTCTTTGGGGTTCCCACTTCTCTCCCTCTGAGATCTGCACTTCTGGGATAAGCATTCAATTCCAGGATTTTTTTCAGTGTCCATTGTGGCATGCAGGAAAGTTATTTAAGCTTTAGTCTTTCCTCTCAAGGCCAAGATCTTGATAAAGTGTCTTTGCATTTTAGGCAAAGCATTTGGTGTTTCCTCAGCTATCAGGGATGGGAGCTGGGACTGGGTGGGAGAGGTAAAATCTAGTATCTATTCATCTATGTAGAGACCCAACCTCTTTCCACCATCCCCAAATCTAGGGCCCAGTTAAGATTTTTAATGATACTTTGGATAAAAGAAAAATAAGAAAGAGAAGTCGCTCAGTCGTGTCCGACTCCTTGCGACCCCATGGACTGTAGCCCACCAGGCTTCTCCATCTATGGAATTTTCTAGGCAAGAGTACTGGAGTGGGTTGCCATTTCCTTCTCCAGGGGGTCTTCCCAACCCAGGGATCGAACCCAGGTCTCCCACATTGTGGACAGATGCTTTACCGTCTGAGCCACCAGGGAATGGCTGAGTGGTCTAAGGCATCAGACTCAAGTTTCTACTTTGGATAAAGATAACACTAGTACTTAGTGTAATAATGATTTGTGGTAATTCTATTCCATATTGGGGGTACAAACAGTCCTCATTATATTAGTAATATTAACTGAATCAGGGTTTTTTAGAAGCGGCTTCTCTGGGTAATGAGCAGAAAGGGAATTTGCTGGAAGCCTGTGGACTAGCTCATTGAATTGAAGGACTAATGAGACAGCCAGATCTTAGCAACTGCAGAAACCAAGGCTTGTTACGGGATGAAATAGCAGGGTGTAATACTCGGCTTCTTCTGAGTTACAGTATTTGCATGAAATCATCCCCATCCACTTAATTCAATTTAAATTGTCAAGAGAAAGAGTAGACAGTGCCGGCTGGGTTTTCAGACTCATTTCCAAGGAGAGGAAATGGAAGTTTCTACTTTTTTTTTTTTTTTACAACTTATGTGACTACCTACAAGAAGATCTTTACCAATACTTTATGTGTGTTTTTCCTAATCCTCAGCATAAACATTCAAAGCATCCATATATCTACTCTATAGACAAAGCCCCTGATGTTCAGAAAGCTTAAGTAACTTGCACGGAGTCACATAGCAGAGCACCGAGATTCAACCCTGGGTCTCTGATTCGAATTGACTTGATGGTTCTCACTCATCAGCAGATATTCCCTTCATGATCCGAACTCTACTTGGTTAGCTCACAATGTACGATCTAAGTAATCTGATTATCTTTCTCTTAAATGTCACCAAGTTTGATATCCTGAATCAGAAGGAAGAGACTCAGTGTGATAGCACGTCTGGCTGCATGCCTACCCATTTCCTTACTCTTCTGCCCAGCACTCACTACATTGTCTTTCTAGAAACAGCCTGGCATTATGTTATATATTCATTTATTTCAAGTCCGGTTCCCTATTTGACTCTATGCCCTTCAAGAGCAGTTTTGTACCTTTGGTTCTTAATAGAGGCACTTGATAGATATTTCTTGACCCCACACCAGGGTCTGTTATGTGGACCTCACTTTTCCTATCTGTAAAATGGGTTGAAACTCCTGTCTGGAATATAGTCATGTAACACAGAGCTGTGGACTCACTTACCACTCACATCTCACTCCTCGCCCTCTTTCCTCAGCTTGATTCTGACAACAGAGTGTGAGGGTCCTGACAAGAGACCTCACTGCCCAGCCCTTGAATTCTGCGTTTCCTTGAAACTCAACTTCATTGTCCCAGCAAGGACCTTGGCTCTTTTGGTTCTTCTGGACAGCTCTTCTGGCATCCCACCCTGCTGACATTGCCCAAAGCATGGAGGCCAAGCTCTGAGACCCCACACCTGTGGCATCTCCATAGCAAAGCACACCTACTTACCTCTAATCCCCCAAGGGGAAGTCAGAGGCGTCCCTTCCCTCATTTCTCATGTCCACCCAGTCTCCAACTCATGCCATCCTTATTCTGCCAATTTCCAACCTTCCTTAGTGCCCAGGGCAACTAACTGTAGCTCAGGCCCCATCACCTGTCCTGAGTCCTATCCCTGCCCCCTCCTTCCTATCTCCCTGCCTCCAGTCTGATCCTCTCAGAGTCTCAGGAGGGGAGTTGGTAACCTCCCCAGGCACAAGTGGGAACCAGAAGGCCTGGTGTAGCAAGGCCAGAGTGAATTGCTCTGTGGAGGCCTTAGGAACAGGGCAGCACCTTGCAGGACATTTGTGGGGCCCTCCTCCTGCTGGGATGGGCTGTTCTTTACTCCCATTTCTGGCCACATGCCCCCCCACCCACGCCCAGCATCCAGCTACCCTGGACCACAACGGCTCCTCTTCTCTGCTCCTATCTTTATTTTTAATTTTGGAAGAAAAGTATGAATAAGGAACTCTTCACACTGTTACTCTCCACCCTCTGAAATCTTAGCCATATTTCAGGACCCAGTTCATCACCACTTTTTCCATAGAGCCTATCCTCATCTCTGTGGTCAAGATCCATCTCTCTCTTTGGGTTCCTATTACATTTTCTGCTTTCCCTAGAAGACAAACAGCATCTGCTTTGTATCATGTCTGGGGTCTGTCTACACCACTAAGCCAGCAGCTCTCGAGTGAGAGTCTTCAGTCCCTTGCCAGAGAATCACTCGGGGCAGGAGACGGTTCCTGTTAAAATGCATGATTCCTCAGCCTCCCTGCAGGAGAGGTCACCTGTTCTTTGGGCTGCCCAGCGTTTATTCCTGGTCTCTTTAGAAACAGCATCCTCATTTCCCAGGGGACATTTCTCCTCCTCTGTTTGCATTCTGCGTAATCATGGAAGAGGCTTGGCTCTGTCTCATCGAGGGCTAGAAAGTGACACGTAGCAATCTCTCGCTGGCATTCTGATCATTAGGCAGGGAAACGATAGAAAAAAACTCCAAAGATTCTGCCTGTTCATTCCATCAACCTAAAACACCCAGTGCTTTTCTGTCTAAATTAAACTTTAAAAGGGAAATAAATTGAAAGAACTTATGATATCTCATGTCAGGACAACCTACAGTATCTCATCTAATAAGGACAACTGAACATCCCAGTCTCCGAAAGGACAGCTACTGGGGTCAGGTTTTGTTGCTTCCAACCTAAGAAATAAAAGACCTACTGAATCACAGTTTTCAGGATGAGAACTGAGAAGTGTGCCTTTGTATCAGAAGATCCCCAGTGATTTAAAAAACATACATTTTATTCTGGTATAGTTTTAGATGTTCAGCATAGTTGTGAAGATAGAGGTTTCCCTTATACACCACGCCATCCCCACCATTAACATTTCGCTTTTCCGTGAGTTCCTGCAAGTTAAAACACCCACTGCAGCACATTTGTCACCACTAAGAAGCTGACATTGACCTTGCTGCTTGCTAAATTCCAGACTTGGATTTCATCAGTTTTTCCGCAAGTGTCTTGTGTTTGGATGCAGTCCAGCACACCATATTGCATGAAGTCCTCCTGTCTCTCTGATCTCCTTTGGTCTCTGACTGTTTCTCAGCCCTCCCTTGTTCATGACCTTGGCAGTGGCAAGTGGCACTGGCTGGGTCTCTTGCTGAGTGTCCCCTCCTAATGATTCTGACACTGACGTAGGCTCTGAGCATCTCAAGGACCAGGCTCACGTCTGCACCGTTGCTATTACGTCCTGCCTGATCTGTGAGTGCCCAGTCAGGGCCAAGAGCTCAGTGAATAGGTGTTGATGGAAATGAAGTTGGCTGCCTGTCCGGCTGCCCTGCCCTGCGCTGCCCCGGGTCAGGAACCAGACCTCACCCATTCCTGCACCCCTGTGCCCCGCTTGACCCCCACACTGTTTGTGATGGGACTCGGAGGAGCTCCCACCATCCAATGGAGCTGAACGCCTTTGACTCGGGTGGAGGTTTCAGACAGACATAATCACGTCATTCCAGAGGAAAACGCTTAATCGCGATCATCTGACCAGATTTTGACGTCTCTCTTTCAGTTCATTCATGAAAGTTTTGCTCTCAGTCCAATCAGATAAAAAGAAAGAAAGGGAAGGGGGCAGCTGGCGCTCTCTCATCAGAGCCAGGAAGACGGGTTCTTGCTCTAGGCATGTTTGTAAATTTAAAAATATTTCAGATGCTTTGGCGATGCTGCTTATTCTGGTTCAGTGGGCAGGGGGAATGCGTGGTGGGGGATGCGTGGTGGGGGCACGGTGCTCCATCTCGTCAAGCAGCTGCTGCTGGCATTCAGTCCTCTTTGCTCTGCCAAAGAGAGAGTGCGGTGTGCTTGGCATTGCAGAGCGTTAAGCGGAACAGACTCAATTCACGCACTTCCTGGAAACAATGAGAACCAGAAGCAGTTATCGAGTAGAGCTTAGTGGATCTTGGTACTGTGTTAAGTGCTTTCCATACATAAATGTCTAATGCTGATACCATTCTCAAAAGCAGGTACTTAATGTTAGTTCTGTTTCCTTTTGTTTTGTTGAGTCGCTATGATGTGTCTGACTCTTTGCGACCCCATGGGCTGCAGCATGCCAGGCTTCCCTCTTCTTCACTCTCTCCCAGAATTTGCTCAAACACATGCCCATTGAGTTGGTGATGCCATCCAACCATCTCATCCTCTGTCGCCCCCTTCTCCTTTTGCCCTCAACCTTCCCCAGCACCAGGGTCTTTTCCAGCGAGCCAGCTCTTTGCGTCAGGTGGCCAAAGGATTGGAGCTTCAGTGTCAGCCGCCGTCATTATCCTTGTTCAGTCACTATGCTGTGTCCGACTCTTTGCAACCCCACGGGCTGCAGCACGCCAGGCCTCTGTGCCTCACTGTCTCGCTCAGTTTACCCATGTCCAGTGAATTGGTGATGCCGGCCAACCATCTCATCCACCTGCTTCATTAGAAAATAGTAAATGATGACAGAATGGAGGCTTAGGGGGCGCCAAGAAGAACACTCAACATCAGAAAGCTCTCAATGGCAAAACGGGGGTGGAAAACTCAAATCCAAAGTGCTCAAGGAAACACTTATATCATTCCTCTTGAGACCCTAAAGGCTGCCTGTCTCCTCTCCAGGTATACACGCATACGTGTGCTCGTCTGCATCCCACTTGTCATTTTTACTATGAAATAAACAGAATTGATATCTTAGCTCTTATTTTTGGAATTAAATGCACTTCATATCCAGCATTAAGAGAGGGTAGCGTTCCTGTCATTTTGTTCCCTGTGACAGTTACATCAAAACCTCACGGGGAGCTTGATCAGAACACTGGGGGTGGGGCTGGAGCTTCAAAGGCCAGCCTTGCAATTAACACAAAACTTACGACAACCTGAGAGCTTCCACCACAGGGAAGGATGCAGGCTGGGGAGTCGAGGCACTTGTGCAGTTTCAGTTCTGGGACTTCCTAGCAGATTGACCTTGGGCAGCTCAGAGCCTTGGCTGTTAAATGGGTCATTTCTGACTTTGCACGGTTACTGTCAGGATCCTAAGAGACAGTGTGGATCTGAGACTGCTGTCCCTGAGACCGGCAGTGTCTCCCAGTTCAAAACATATGAGAGAGAAGACCACGCCAGTGACAGTGATGCTGTGATGTTTCTCATCTGATGGCAGGAAGACTCAGAGGTGGCTTCATGCAACCACATGTGGTCCAGTGTGGTTGAAATAAATCCTAGAGGGATTTGAGCTGAGAGGAAAGGATTAATAGGAACACAGAAAAAACAGGTAGAAGGTAATGTTTCACCACACAGCCTCTAGACCAGGGTTTCTCAGCCTCCGCGTTGTTGACATGTAGGGCTGGATGATTCTTCATTGTCAGGGACCATCTCAGGCCTCTTGCTGAGATTGAACAGCATCCTTGGCCTTAACCCACTAGATGAAAGTGGTATCTGCCCCTCAGGATATCTCCAGACGTTGCCAAGAGTCCCCTGGGGAGGTGGGGCAGACTTGGCCCCGTTGGTTGAGAACCAGCCCCCTAGAGGGAGACAGAACTGGTCCGAATCCTGGCCCCACGCTTACCATCTGAGTGAACTTAGGGCAATGTATTCAATCTCCTGAAACCTCGGTTCTCTTAGTTATAACATGGCAGGGGAATAATACTCTTAAGTCCCTGCCCCTCCTGGCTTGTTGTAAGGATTACATGAGAAAAAGCATATCAAGAGTGGAGCAGAATTCCTGGCTCTGCCCTGCCTGTGTGCATGTATGCGTGTGTGTGTGTGTGTTTTAATACGTCTTGGAATTTTTCCAGACTCTAAAAATTTGAAATACACACGCCTCCTTTTCCTCGTCTTTACGGAAAGGGGTTTTCAAAAATCTGAGAACTCTTCAGGTCTGAAACCATGAGCCAGGGACGTTATCACCGGGGTAGGGGAGCTGAGAGGTCTGAGCTGAACCACAGACGTTCCTTTTCCCTAGACTCAGATTAACTGTTGCACCAAATGTTTAATAGAATACTGCCATTTGGACCCAGCTCATGCCAAAACTTTACTTCCTTCTGCGAGTGAAAATCTTTCATGTCTCCTTGATGGGAGATGCTGGTGGGACCCAGGGGCAGAGGGGAGACCCAGGAGGTGATTGGTTTAACTCTCCCCGGCCTGGCTGTTTGAACTCTGATCTTTCAAGAGAAAGAGAGGGTTTTAACATTTGGGACAAATTAACCACCTTGACAAAAGCAAAACAGTTCCCCGTCTTAAGATGAAGTGCTCCTTAAGTGCCTATGCTGTTTCCTGCCCAGACCGGACATTCGTCTGGTCTGAAGGGGCACTGGGACCCAACGTGCACTGATGGCCAGCCACCTTCTCCTGTGGGCCAGGCTCGGCAGAGCTGAGTGATTAGGCTCCGATAACGATCTCGGTGGAGCCTGAACCCGGCCTGAACCCAGAGTTCTCCGCCTTTCCTGCCGTTGCTGTGACGGCCTCGGCCCCCTCCCTCCCCCTTCCATTCATTTGAAGGGTTTCTCTTCCATTGTGTCCTGCTGCATCACCGTCACCCACACGTGACCACTGCATGGCACCAACCCAGTTTTCATGAACAGTAATCAACAGTGTAACTCCTTTCTCCTCTAACCCTGTGGAGGGTCCCGTCTTGCCCCTGGTTGAAATGAGCATCACCAGGAATCGAGCTGATGTGTCTCTCCTTCCCCCAACCTTCAGTGGCCTCCCACAGTGGCAGGATCATTCGTGGGTCCCCCAGCCTCTGATTAAATACTTCCAGAGATGTGAAGCTTGTTACCTTGTAAAATGGTGTGTTTCCTTGTGGGATGGTGTCGGCGGCTGGTCTCCGCTGTGGCAGCCTGGTGAGGTCCTTCCTGACACTTGTTAGCATCTGCAGCTATTTACTGTATTTCCCTGTTGCTTCGTTGACTCCGTGGGCCCCTCCTCCCGGCCTGTGTAAGCTCCACATGCAGACAGGCAGCTCCTTGATCTGATGCACGTTTGAATCCTCGGATGTTCTTCCTTGAATACTAGCTGACTCAAAAGATAAGTAAATGATGTACTGTTTTGAGACAGACAGATCTCCTGGTGGGCAGACTTTATGTCTATATTCATAATTTGCCCCCAGCGTTTAGCCTGAGAGTAAAGATCGAGTAAACATGATGACTGGGGTAGGGGGAGAATACAGATTTGGGGGTCAGATAAGCCTAATGTTAAAAGCCCACCTTACACCACCTGCCAGGGTCTCAGGCAATTAACATTTCTGAGCTGTGATTCCTTCCATCTGTGAAATTCGCTTTACTCTAGGATATCACCCAGCTCAGAGGTTGTGGAGATTAATAGATTTTTATACAGTATTTAGCAGTGCCTGGCACACAGTGGGTGTAAGTGATCTGAAGCGCGTTGAGAAGGCCAGGTGATTATTACCAGCATGGTCGGGAGAGGCCCAGGGCCCAGGGGGAGGGGCTGTGGCCCAGCCGTCTGTCTCCCCTGAGCCAGACTCAGGGTCTTTCCAGAGATCAGCAGATTGAAACGATCCACTCACTTATTCTTGAAAGACGTTTTAGTCCAGCAGCAGTCTCCAGATGTAAGCCCACAGCTGGGGCCGCGTCAGGACCATGGGGCCCCACCCACTTCATTCGCAGTGTCGAGTTCAAACATGCGTTGATGTTCCTTCTCCTCCAACTTATGGCTCCCTGGGTTTCTTTTTAACTAATTAACGTATCTTAATTGGAGGCTAATCACTTTACAATGTTATAGTGGTTTTGCCGTACATTGACATGAATCAGCCGCATGGATCCCTGCATTTTTAAGCTGTTTACTCCCCCAAGTGTGCCTGGATCCTGGAGGCTCTGCAGACACACGCACACACACTTCAGGCATTTGTCTGTCACTGCTCTAAATTAAGAACAAATCACAGTCAGTTTCAATCTCCCAATTTAATAAACACCAGATCCCCCAGATGTCAGAGATTCTAGTCTTTTGCAAAGTCTTTAACTTGTGGCTCATATTTGAAACTAAGGGGGAAAAGCAGTACATGACATGAAGTAAAGAGGGANGGGATGGTGTCGGCGGCTGGTCTCCGCTGTGGCAGCCTGGTGAGGTCCTTCCTGACACTTGTTAGCATCTGCAGCTATTTACTGTATTTCCCTGTTGCTTCGTTGACTCCGTGGGCCCCTCCTCCCGGCCTGTGTAAGCTCCACATGCAGACAGGCAGCTCCTTGATCTGATGCACGTTTGAATCCTCGGATGTTCTTCCTTGAATACTAGCTGACTCAAAAGATAAGTAAATGATGTACTGTTTTGAGACAGACAGATCTCCTGGTGGGCAGACTTTATGTCTATATTCATAATTTGCCCCCAGCGTTTAGCCTGAGAGTAAAGATCGAGTAAACATGATGACTGGGGTAGGGGGAGAATACAGATTTGGGGGTCAGATAAGCCTAATGTTAAAAGCCCACCTTACACCACCTGCCAGGGTCTCAGGCAATTAACATTTCTGAGCTGTGATTCCTTCCATCTGTGAAATTCGCTTTACTCTAGGATATCACCCAGCTCAGAGGTTGTGGAGATTAATAGATTTTTATACAGTATTTAGCAGTGCCTGGCACACAGTGGGTGTAAGTGATCTGAAGCGCGTTGAGAAGGCCAGGTGATTATTACCAGCATGGTCGGGAGAGGCCCAGGGCCCAGGGGGAGGGGCTGTGGCCCAGCCGTCTGTCTCCCCTGAGCCAGACTCAGGGTCTTTCCAGAGATCAGCAGATTGAAACGATCCACTCACTTATTCTTGAAAGACGTTTTAGTCCAGCAGCAGTCTCCAGATGTAAGCCCACAGCTGGGGCCGCGTCAGGACCATGGGGCCCCACCCACTTCATTCGCAGTGTCGAGTTCAAACATGCGTTGATGTTCCTTCTCCTCCAACTTATGGCTCCCTGGGTTTCTTTTTAACTAATTAACGTATCTTAATTGGAGGCTAATCACTTTACAATGTTATAGTGGTTTTGCCGTACATTGACATGAATCAGCCGCATGGATCCCTGCATTTTTAAGCTGTTTACTCCCCCAAGTGTGCCTGGATCCTGGAGGCTCTGCAGACACACGCACACACACTTCAGGCATTTGTCTGTCACTGCTCTAAATTAAGAACAAATCACAGTCAGTTTCAATCTCCCAATTTAATAAACACCAGATCCCCCAGATGTCAGAGATTCTAGTCTTTTGCAAAGTCTTTAACTTGTGGCTCATATTTGAAACTAAGGGGGAAAAGCAGTACATGACATGAAGTAAAGAGGGAGGAGGTGTGGAGGGAGCCCTTGGGTTGCTCGCGAGGCCAAAAACGTGAGGGCAAGCGGTCTGGGCCGCGTACCAGCCTTCTGGTCTCTGTGGACGCTGCCAGGGGTCTTCAGGCCTTACTAGGACAGCACGGACTTCGGCACCATGATGAGCGGTTAGCTATTGAGCAACCAGGGTTTTCTTCACAAAGACATTTCCAGGGTGGAAGACTTCCAATTCATAACAGAATGTCAGCTCTCCGAGACCCAAGGCAACCTCATATTCGTCTTCACTTTGCAAGAGTCTGTGGCGGTCTTGACCGTGACTTGTACCATACCAAATACTAGGCTGCCTTTTACGGTTGTTGGTGTTGTCCTCAGGAAGATCTTTTAAAGTAGTGGGTTTAGGGAAAGGGACATGGGCGCAGGAGTCGATGCTAATCCTAGATCTTCCATAAAATTGGTATTTGTTCGTTGTTTAAGTCACCAAGTCTTGCCTGACTCTTTTGCGATCCTGTGGACTATATAGCCCACCAGGCTCCCCTGTCCATGGGATTTCCCAGGCAAGAATACTTGAGTGGGCTGCTATTTCCTACTCCACGTAAAACTGTGCAGGTCCTAAAATAAGTCACTTCTGCCTCTGGACTTTTGCCTCCTTGTCCATGACCTGAGGAAGGGCTCAGATCATTTGCTTTAAAACTGTGGTCTGTGCAGATTGCAGCATTTCTAGATATTAGAGCTCTCCACCTCCCAGGCGTGCTCCAACCAGGACAGTCTCACCATCGTAGGATGAATAACAGCCCCCCAAAATATCAACCTCCAATCATTGGGCCCCGGGAATACGTTTGCTTATATGGTTAAAGGGACTTTGAAGATGTGACTGACCTTGAGATGGGGAATGATCCTAGATCTTTCAGGTGTGTTCGCGATCACGAAGCTTCTTTTTCTTTTGTAGGGGGAAGGGGCAGTAATTCCTTCTGTTTATTTTTTTTTTCAAAATTATTTTGTAATTACTAGTCATAAATATATGAAAATTATAACTGAAAATACATTTCAATTTTAATTATAAATACAGTTGACTTTTTACATTTATCTTGCAGCTTTACTAAACTCTTATTCAGTTCAGTTCAGTCGCTCGGTCATGTCCAACTCTTTGCGACCCCATGAATTGCAGCACGCCAGGCCTCCCTGTCCATTACCAACTCCCAGAGTTCACTCAGACTCACACCCATCGAGTCAGTGATGCCATCCAGCCATCTCATCCTCTGTCGTCCCCTTCTCCTCCTGCCCCCAATCCCTCCCAGCATTAGAGTCTTTTCCGATGAGTCAACTCTTCACATGAGGTGGCCAAAGTACTGGAGTTTCAGCTTTAGCATCATTCCTTCCAAAGAAATCCCAGGGCCAATCTCCTTCAGAATGGACTGNCTGACCTGGGGAGTTCCTCTTTCAGTATCCTATCATTTTGCCTTTTCATACTGTTCATGGGGTTCTCAAGGCAAGAATACCGAAGTGGTTTGCCATTCCTGTCTCCAGTGGACCACATTTAAGCACTTAGTGATATTCTAATTCTTCATTCACCTGGGTGGTGACTGATCAGTGGTCTTCACTTCAACAAAAACTAATTGACAGGAGAGTTTCTATCTCTTTGCATATTTTATCTCTAACATGTTGCATAGTGTTTAGCCTGTATTGAAAGCTCAAGCAATCTTTATTGAATGAATGAATGAATCTGTTCTAGTTGCTGCCCTCAGCTGGTTAGTACACAGCTCTCTGGGCTTCAGTTTTATTGTTGAGGTAAGAACACCTATACTTCCTCCCTTAGAGGGTTTGTTGTATCATCATGTGCACTACCACATAGGATTTGGTATATTGTAGGGAGAAGGAAATGGCCANACAGCTCTCTGGGCTTCAGTTTTATTGTTGAGGTAAGAACACCTATACTTCCTCCCTTAGAGGGTTTGTTGTATCATCATGTGCACTACCACATAGGATTTGGTATATTGTAGGGAGAAGGAAATGGCCACCCACTCCAGTGTTCTTGCTTGGAGAATCCCAGGGACGGCGGAGCCTGGTGGGCTGCCATCTCTGGGGTCGCACAGGGTCAGACACGACTGAAGCGACTTAGCAGCAGCAGCAGGGACTAAAATACTTGCTGAAATAAATGGCTACACTTAAAACACTTGGCAACATCTCACATTGGTGATGTGCCTTACGTCTTATATTTTCTCTTCACCCAGAAAACATCTCCTCCGGGATCTTCTTTTTCCCTTTACAATTTCACTGCTTGATGCTTTTCTCTCATGCCTCTGTGTCTGCTAGGTGTGGCTTTACAGTCATGATAATGGTATCTTACACTTATATATTTCATCTAAGTTTATGAAGTCCTTAGTAGCACTAGTCATTCATTCCCATCAGTAGGAGTGAATTGAAAAGAATCCATATGTTCACGTACAGTGATTCTCCACAACTGCAAGTTCTGCATCTGCAGATTCAACCAACTGCAGAAAAAAATATATATATGTTTTAATTCCAGGAAGTTCTAAAAAAAGAAAAACTGATTTCTTGCACGCCAGCAACTATTGACATAGCATTCACATTGTATTAGGTATTGTAAGTAATGTGGAGGTGATTTAAAGTATACGGGAGGATGTGAGTAGATTATATGCAGATACTGTGCCACGTTTTATAAGGGACTTGAGCCTCCGGGGATTTGGGTATCAGTGTTGGGAGTAGGGTCCTGGCACCAGTCCCCTCGCCGTGGACACTGAGGCAGAACTGTAATGGGATATCCTGTGACAGTGAGAACCAACAGTTAAAGCTGCTCAGGACCATGTGGTTGAATGTAACAGACAGGAAGTTGAATGCAAGGGAGGGACACCAGGCAGGACACATTGCATGCTCTCCTTTGGGTAAAGTGTAAAGCGAGGCTCAATTCATTTCAGCATTGGCATGGGGTCGTGGTTTCCCCTGATGGGAGAGGNCAGAACTGTAATGGGATACCCTGTGACAGTGAGAACCAACAGTTAAAGCTGCTCAGGACCATGTGGTTGAATGTAACAGACAGGAAGTTGAATGCAAGGGAGGGACACCAGGCAGGACACATTGCATGCTCTCCTTTGGGTAAAGTGTAAAGCGAGGCTCAATTCATTTCAGCATTGGCATGGGGTCGTGGTTTCCCCTGATGGGAGAGGTATTGGATGGGGGTGAGGATGCTTCTGACTCACGCTCCATTTCTTGATCTGGGTGTTGGTTACACGGGTGTCCTCAGGGTGGGGGAATCACCAAGGGGTGCACTTTTGAAAGGCACACTCCTCGAGGTGTATATTTTATGTCAGCAAAACTTAGTGACGTGCTTTTCCATCCATGATCTAATTTCTCAATTGACCTCAACTCTGTGAAACTGACAAGTATGTTTCATCACATTTTCTAGGAGAAAATGACCCTGGAGAGTAAATGCTCTCAAGAAACTCACATCTGTCACACAGGTTGTGGCTGAGATAGAAACCCAGCTCTTCTTTGTCCAGCGCTGAAAGGCTTAGACCCTGTTATCCTCAGCAGGTAACAGAATACTGTTTCAATGTGCTTGTCTCAGAGGTTCCTTAGGGGTGCTGTGTGTGGTGGTAGAAGCCTTAGGTCATTGCTGAGGGTCTCATCTTGGATAGGGGAGGCTTTCTGACTCACCCAGAGTCTACCAGGTTGGGCTCTTGGCTGCTCCCATTTCTGTAGTTAAAATAGAGCAGAGGGATATTCCATCCCAGAAAGGTCTCCCACGTCAGCAGCTGATGACTCTGCAGGGAAATCCTAATCAGTCCCAAACACAGAGGCAGGGACCTTGAGGATGGAGCATGACACAGTGGTGGCGCAGATGCTAAGCACCTGGAACTCTCTCTAGCACTCCCAGTCAGGTCCCCAGTGAACACCGCTCTGTGTTCTTCTGCTTAACAGCCCCTGTGCTAATCCTCTAAATGGGAAGGCAGAGTCCTGGCTCACACCTCATCACGGAGGGAGAGGAAGAGGAGGAGAAATTTTGCAGGGTTCTTTAAAGACACAAGGGGCTTGGTGGCTGATGGGAGGTAAAGGGGTTTCAGATGTCAGGATACTACCAGAGTGGTCCCAGTTCATGGGGAAACTGGCTCTGGGATTCTGTGGGTGTGGAAGACTCATAAAGCAACAAGGGTCGTATGAAATGTTTGCTCCTGAAGATAGAAATGTATACAAACCTCATGAGATTTTTATCCTAAGGGGTAGAGCTTATCAGGTATCGGCTCCAGGGCTAGAATCCAAGGTTCTTGGCTTCTAGACCAGTGCTTCTGTTTCCGACATCTGGTGTGTGACATTGGGCAAGTCCATGTAACTCTCCGAGCAGGAATATGGTACTTGATTCTAAAATGTGTGGTTGTGACCCTGATGGAGTTCAATGATGCATCCTAGCAACCACAGCCTGTTTGTGGAAGAGGAGCAGGAAAACAAGTTTGAGGGATCATAAAAACATGTTCCACTGAAGGGAAAATGAACATTCCACACGCTCCTTTGCAAAAACAACGGGCACATACCTCAGAAGATTTGACAGATCACATCTAAAGAGAATCCTTACTAAAGATGAATGCGTAACATTCTTTGATCTGAGAGAGTTTTAGGAATTGAGATGATTTTTGTTTGCTTTTGCATCTTTTGATTTTCTTACTCTTGGGTTGGCCAGAAAGGTCATTTGGGGTTTTCCGTACGATCGTATGGAAAAACCCGAATGAACTTTCTGGCCAACCCAATATTTTTCTCAGTTTACATCGTATCATGGGACTCCACTTGGACCTCTTTTTGTGTTGGCTTTGCAAAAGAACAGTATTATTATTTTTTTTTTTTGGAAAATTGAGGTTTCCTGAAATCTGGTTTTATTTTCCCAATAAGAGCACAAAAGTCCCTATTTTGATTTTTTTTTAAACCTATCTTCGCTTCTTCATGGACATTAATAAACAGTTCCTTATGTCATTAAGAAAAATGTGCTGATGCCCTTGCAGAAGTTCACGAATCAGAGTTCGAATTCCTTTCACACAAATTTTCCAGCTGGCCAGATTTTCAGCCTATTCAGAGCAGTCCGGCACTGACTTGTGGACATTCATCTTATATTTTGAGTCAGACACCTCAGCCGTCGTCCTTAAATTTCCACATATCTCGAAGCTTGTGTTTTTACCTCTGGATGGCTTCAATCAACATGATGGACGTGAAGTGCTGGCTGTTGAAAGTGGGTTCTCCTCTGGTGGACTACTGCTTACTTTGGCTTGGTCTCTCTCTTGCAATCTCATATTTTATTGAGTGCATAATTTCCTATCGGCTTCAGACACCAGAGTCACCAGCTAAGACAACGTTGGGAGGCTAATCTTTGACAGTGGGAAATTTGATGGTGCTTCGAAAAAAAAGCCCAACCAACACACACCACATGCTGCCATCCGAAGGAAGACTTATGTCACGGCCTCAACTTTATGGCCTTCGATTTCAACATGACATGAGTGATGCGGAAGGGAAGTCCATTTGGATGATAAGAGGAGGATAATTTGTCCTGGGAAATTATTCGCCACTGTGATAAATAATCCCTGGCACGTAATAACAGAAAATCTCAACCCTTGAACTGAATTAGGTATAGATGGATGCCTCATAAACAAGGCAGAAAATACATTTTTTTAAACTGCTGTGTTTGCAAAATCCTTTCACGTCCAGGCCCTCCGCATTAATAATCATAAAGAAGCTCGTTGCCAAGCTCAGAATCTCATTCATCTCCCCCTCCACGTGCCCCAGTCATGCACCTTAGGGAGAAGCGCTTTTGTGTGCACTGCGTGTTTCTTCTTGTTTTCCTGGGGGGTAGCTTGGAAATGCAGAGCCCGGTGGGGGTGGGGGCAGATGGAGAAACCAGTAAGATAAAAAATGAAGTTTAGGAAAACTGAACTTTTTCTGATTAATCACCAAAGCAATAATGGAATGAAGAGATGAGTGGGTTTTTTCCTTCTGACACTCAGGGAAGGTGGAGAGGGAATAATGTTTCTGTTCTTACTCATGAACCATACGATCATATCTGGAAAAGCTGATGGGGAAACTGAACAGGATTTTTCTTTTGAAAGCCTGTGCTTATAAATGTTAAAGAGTTGGGTTTTCCAAGGAGGGAGGTTATCCAGGGGTTGGGAGACAGGAGAATGGTAATATACAAGTCAGCATGTGAGGGATCCTCAAGAAGGAGTAGGAATGGGGGCGCAGCGAGGAAGTGACGGGGGGAAGCAGAAACAAGATTAGATGAGCAAGTGAGGTTGGCTTGGATCTCTTTTCAAGGCTGCTTTCTGAGTGAGGATGAACCTGGCATGGTACGTGATGACTCCGTGGTACCTACAGATACTCTGTAGGTATCTACAGAGACACCTACTAGTTAGTAGGTTAGAGATACCTAGTAGGTTAGAGATACCTTCTCCATGGTCAGTGGAGAAGCCCACGGAGAAGGATGTCTTTTTCTGTGGGATACTGCCATGTTAGGCTGCCTACAGATATCTGGCACCCAGTGATGGCATGGGTGACCTAGACAAAGGGGCAGCAGTAATAATGGAAACCATCACAGTGGATCAAAATCAGGCCCCTAGTCATCTTCCTAGAACCACGCTTACCCACTGCCCTTCCTCTGTGCTGTCTCTGCTTCTATTATCTTAAGGTGCTGTATAAGGTTTTGTGTTAAGGGATCCACTTAAAAAAAAATCACAGTTGGTGAACCATTGATTAAGTTCAACCTCCGTATTCATCAGAGGCAGAGAACGTGACCAAGAAAGTTAATCCCCACCCATAGAGTAGAATTAATCCCCACCCATAGAGTAGAAGGGAATATAAACCTGCTTAAGCAACCTTTCCAATCATCGCTACTAAGACACCAAATACGTGAATGAGCCAGTTGGGTCTTGAGTTAGAAGAATGACCCAGCTGAGCCCGGTCAACCTGGAGTATCCTGAGAGAGATTAAAATTGCTACTTTAAGCCAAAAAATAATAATAATGCCAAGAGATAGGAGGAGGAGTTACGTGGGGGGATCAGGGAAATTGCCTTGACTCCTCACAGGTTATCATGGGATCGAATGAGATCAAGTGTATGGAGTCTTGTCTTGAGCTTTGTTACCTGTCACTTGCCTGTTGAGTAAGTGCCTCCGATACATATTTATTAAGCATTTATGACTCTTGCATCAGCTGTTTAGAGTCACCCTAAAAACTGATTCTAGAACTCCTATTTCAGAAAAGTTATGGTGAGAGACTGTTAGGTCGAATTCAACAAAAAAAGGTTACCTGGAATTTGATACCAAAAGAGGACTGTAGGATTGCATGGAAAGAACTCACCTATGGGTTAGAAGGCAAAGAAGGTATAGAATGGGAAAAGGATTTGATTCAAGCCCTGAAGAACTAGCTAGACTCTAGGATCTCAGAAGAAAGTCTAGGCACTTTCAGTTCAACTTCTACTCAACTGTAGGAAACCCTGGGTGCAATTGCCCCAGGGATTATCTGCTTGAGTTCTCAAGGTTTCTTCCTCATTCTGTCTTCAACACATGCAACTTTATAAAACCATGCTTATCTCCATTTTCAAGAGGGACAAAGCTCAGTATTCAGTGACCTGCATGTCTGCCCAGGCAGTAAAGTTAAGCTTTGCAAGTAGATCTAATGCTTTGAAATCACACCGGCCAGGGTCTGACTAACTGGCTCTGCCACTGCACCACTGGGCAATTTATGTAACCCCACTGAGCCTCAGTTTGCTGGTGTGTAAAATGGGAATCATAACCATAGATCCCACATGGAGTTATCATGAGAATTAAAACAGAGTTGCTAGACAGTGTCGTGAAGTACCTCGAAAAGTGTTTTCAGTATCAGGGGGAGGAAACGTAGGCTGGAGACTGAGAAGACGTGTGACTTTAAAGACAGAGAAGTGCTATCATAAGAAACAGAGGAGTCGGGATTACATGGGGGGCAGGGTCTGCGTGTCAAATCTTGTCTGTTGCTCACAGCAATGAACTTGCATTTTTGTGGGTTTTGCTCAGGGTTTCCTAGTCTCAACACTGTTGATCCTTGAGTGTGTTGAAATGTTAAGTTGCTCAGTCATGTCTGACTCTTGGGTGACTCTGTAGCCCATGAGGCTCCTTAGTCCATGAAATTCTCCAAGCAAGAATACTGGATTGGGTTGCCATTTCCTCCTCCAGGAGAACTTCCTGACCCAGGGATTGAACCTGGGTCTCCTGCATTGCAGGCACATTCTTTACCATCTGTTCCACCAGGGAAGCCCCTGTTGCCCCTTGGGGCTTGATAAGTTCTTTCTTGGGGAGAGGAGTAAGGGAGCAGCGGCTGTTATGTGCATTTACAGGAAATTTAGCAGCATCACTGGCCTCTACCGGTTAGTCGCAACCTGTGGCAATCGAAAATATCTCACTAGACACCGTGATGTCCTCTGGGGAACAAAACTGGCCGCAGTCGAGAACCGTCAGTCTAGCCATAGCCTGGGCTCACTCTCTGCGGTGACGCACGGGGCTCTCCTGTGAGAAGCTCGGTGCAGACTTTCCCGTAGCGGCTCACAGCTGGAAAGTCCTTGAAAAACTTCACCGGAGATTTGCAATAACTCAGCCCAAGACTGTCTCCCCACCGCCCTTAATTCCCATGATTGTACAGTGTTTCTTTTCAGTTTTCAGCTCTGGGAATTTGTCTTTTTCTCACTCGCCAAAGCCATAGCTCAGAGCAGCCATCGGAGGATGATTAACACGGTCTGTCTGTGCTATTGAACAATCGCAAGGTAGATATGTCCTGGGTACGATTTGAACTTACTCTGTGACCCCAGTGAAAAACAATGTGGTTTATATTCTTTAACTGTAAGAATTTCGTGGGGATTATTTTTCTTCCTTTGTTTTCTTTTCCAGCTGTTAGGAAAACTTTCTTTGTCTCCCTCTCCTGGGGTTCTTCTCCTGTGTCACTTTAAATAATCACTGGGAATTTCAAGGAGGGCTGAGGGAGGTCTTCAAGGGGTCACCTGGTTTACATGTGTCTGTATGGATGTTCTGAGTTTGGTCTAGCTCCTGGGGAGTGAGATGTGTCCCTTGCGGTCTAGATTCCTGGATCTTAGTCATGGGGAGAAGAAAACTTGGGTATATATTTGGAATAGCTGAAGGGCAGGGTGTTAATTAAACGCCAAGTAAGCATCTCACGCCATTGTCTTACTCGGCCCTCATGAAGGTATCATGTGAAATGGGAATCACAGTAATTATACTACCGAAAAAGTCAGCGGGGCTCAGGTAAGTGGCCTGTATCACTGACCCTGTATCATATAGCTAATAATCCCACCCAGGGATCCAACCCAGGCTCTCTTATGCCACACCCTCTGTCCATTCCGGCACTCAACATGACCTCCACGCAGACAGGAGCTAGTGCCCATGTTTTACCCTCTGTGCTCATATCCTTCCTTTCACTGACTATTAATGCCATCAGAGCCTTAAATCCCTGACTAGATTCCTTTGCAGGATCCGGCAGGAAGGACCAGGCAGCGAGTTTGGCTGAGCTGCAGAAAGCCTGACCAAGCAGGCTGGTCAAGCCTTGCCTCGCCTTGACACACATGCCACATACTCTGCCCCAGGATTCACCAATAATGGGTGGCTATGGAAAGTGCAGAGCTGGATGGAAAATCAAGGAGCTGGGATTCAAATTCAGGTTTTGTCCAGGTAACCCTGGGCAAGTTATCTCTTGATTTTTTTCTTCTTTGAAATGGGAATGATGACCAGAATTCATGGGCAAGGAGAGCACGTGGGAGAAAGGAAGTGCTCCATAAACGGGTCCTTGTCTCTTTCTGCTGCCCCTCATTCTTGTCATCTATCAGGCATCAGGTCGGGTGTCTTCACCCACCTCTCCACATCTTTGGCCTGGACCTCAGTGCTGAATACCAGTGATGCTGCATGTACCAGCAGCATAGTACCAGCTTGCTGTAAAGTACCACCTGAGACCCTGCCAGTTTCTAGGGATGCTCCCAAGAAGCAGGGCTTTTCTCCTAGCACCCACTGGTCATCCCAAACTTTGTCCCTTCTAAGTTTAGGGGACGTTCTCTCTCCCTAAGCTCGCTCTCTCCCTCTGCTTTCTGTCTAAAACACTCCCATCCCCTCTGTTGGGTAGGTTCCCAAAGTTACCACATTGTTTTGTCTTTCTTGGCACTTGGGATGGGCAAAAGGGGTGCTGATCATTAGTTTTTAAAATCTATTCGTATTTGAATAAACAAAGACTTTGTTTTTGTTTTATGATAACTGCAGACAGCTGGCTCCTAATGCAAGGATAGGTAGGCGTGGTCAGACCAAGAAATGTTTCCAACTTATATTTATTTCATCTAGAAGACATTTCCACAGGGCATATTCTTTTTCCAGGCACTGTTCTAAGCACGTGACACATTTTCAGTCATATACTCCTCATAAAGAAAGCCAAGGAGGCAGGTTCTCTTATTATCTCCACTGTGTAGATGAGGAGACGGGCACTAGAGAGTGAAATAACTTGTCTGAGAGGCCACACAGCTAGGAAGTGATCACCCTGACTAGTAAGGCTGTGATCTAAGCCACCATGTTCAACCCTTGTGAAGACACTTGTGTAAAAAGTCTTAAGCAGGATAGGAAATCCATTAATTTATTACCAGATGTAAGATGGTGACTTAGCTGCCTATTACAAAGGATAAAATTGCATGAAATTGAGACCTGACTGTTCTTATTCTATTTCTAAAAAAAAGTGTACATTTTAATGTGTGTGAGCCAGCCCCAAGAGCTTCTTACCAGGGGAGTAATTAGAATTTGCAGAGTACTGCTGAAGTTCCTTTAGCACCATGTGTCAGGGGAGGGACTCAGAGCAGCCCACTGCTTTGTTGATGCTGATTCATCAGGCTGGAAGTGGAAGCAGGGGAATCCAGGCTCAGTCCTCTGCATCTCCCCCGACCATACACACTTGGAAATATCCCCCCTCCACACACACGCACACACACGCACACACACACATGCACACACACACACGTGCACGCACACACACATGTGCATGCACACATACACACACACACGCACACACACACACACTCCTCCTCTATTCCCCTAACTCTTCCTCCACAGAACTGGCAAAACAGATCCAGGGGATTTGTCTGTTGATTTTCATTCGTTAATCATTTAACAAAATCTCAAAATAAAACTCCCAAGTAAATTGCATAAGAATTAAGGAGTTAAATGTAAAATTATAAAGCAACAATTTGGACTTTAATTTAAAATATAATATAGGTTCATTGTAAGTTGGGGGCAAAAATCAAAGGATCTAAAGAAGAGAACACAAATTAATCATGATTCAAGCACCCAGGAAGTTTTGCTGTTAATGTGTGGGTGTCTTGTCTCCCTGCCTTCCAGGATGCAGGGTATCCATCCATCCATCTTTCTAGCTGTCCAGCTCCCTTTGCCACACCCCATGTGTGTATCATATATTTATATAATTTTATTGCTATCCAATTGTATAAACTAGTTTGAAACCTGCTTTTTTCATCCAGCTTATCAAAAACACCTTTTAAAATCTTCTGGTTATGTTTTTACTTATTTTGTAGAAAACCTCATAAAATGAACAAACTTTTAAAATTTTACATAATGAAGTGCTTAAAGTATCAATAACACTTTTTCATTTGATTAAAGAGTCTCTTAAAACATCCTCTTGGTTAACTACCTGAGTGGATGAGCCACAGTTTTTACACGATTGCTCTGCTTGTTCCATGTCTAGCTTATTTCCAATGTTTATGCCAAAATAATAAACATTTTTCTATATATGTCTCTATCCGAGTTTTCTCTCTTTTTTTTTTCCTTTGGTCTGTGTGAATATTTTTGTTACATAGTACAGAGAGAGATGTAAGTTTAATTTTCATAGGATAGATTTGAGAAAACCACTGGGGAAAACAAAAGACATCTTTTAAAGGATTTTATACACATTGTAAAATTATTTTCCAGATAATTTGTACCAATTTGTACTCCATGAGAAGGAAACCAGAGTATCTGTTCCAGTTCTCTTTTGCCAAAAAATGTTTGACTTTTAAGTTTAGTTGATTTGATAAGCAAAGAAGAAAATCTCATCTCAATTTGCATTTTCTAAAAATTTCTGGTTAAGCTAAACACATTCATGTCATTAGTCATTTTTATTTATGTTTTAGGTATTAGGTAAAGTTTTATTTCCTATGTAGGTCTTGTTTGACGTGTCCGCATTTTAAATCAAATTTTTCCAATGGAATTTTGAGGCTTTTCTTGTAAATTTTGATGAGCATATTTATTAGTTTACTTGCCTTTTAAATTTATTGACTGACTTTTAACACATGTTTTTGGATGGAATGCTCTATCAACTAGTCTTCCGTAGTTACTTTAAAAAATGTTTATGCCTGGGCACATCCTAGTGAAATTTAGAAACAGATACTTTTTTTCTAATCTTCAAATACTCTAAATTGGATATTGGGACTTCTCTGTTGGTGCTCCCATATTTCTTAGAAAATACATACATCTCATATTGTCAGTCTCTCTGTCTTCTCAGTTTGTTTTCTTGGAGATTTCCTCAATCTTCAGGTTTTCCTGGGGTATTCTTTCTTTGTCCATGATTCATGGATATTATATGTTTTTAAAATGTCTTCGAAACCTGATTAGAACTTTGGTTTTTAGTTATCTTCTGTTCTCTGGGCCATCTCTTTCTCCTCTGGAGTCCTCTTTCTTCTTCTCTTTATCTCGGCTTCGCTGATTGCTAGATCGGACACTTAGGCCACCTGTCTCATGGTTGGTGTTTACTGTTAAGCTGGGGCTCTGTGTATCAGGGCGGGGTTTGTGCAGAGGTGGGTTTCGCATTTGGGCAGCCAGAGGCATCAGTAACAAGCTGTCCTGTTGCTTTCCTCTCTTTCTCTCCCTCTCCCTGGCCCCCTCACCGCTGATCCCTGGATTTCAAGCTGTCTCAAGCTCTTATCTCAGGCTTTATTTTCAGGAGACCCCAAGAGTCCTCAGTAATTTCTCTTGCATCCCCTTCTCTGTTTGTTTTTCTATCTTTTCTGGAGACTGCTCTTCCGTTCTCTTTCAGGTTATGGAAATACCCTTAGAGACGATGTTTGCGATCATGCTGGTGTGAGCTCAGGAAGGAGAGTTTTGAGTATGCTATTAAATTATTGATATTTTCTATCAATGCATTTTAAAAATTTCTTTTGAGTTGAGAGTTCCTGCTGCTCTACTCCTTTTAAGGCTAGGATTTATATCGGTTTCTGCCTGATTTATATCCAGTCTGCCTGATTCAGAAAATGTTTGTTGAACAAACAAACATACTCTCAATGTCCTTTGGTCAAAGGTCACCAGAAATAAACCTGAAGTTGAACCAAATAGGATTTATTCACTTGCTACTAATATGATGAGGTGGAATGCGTTAGGAATTGTGGGTTTTCTCTGTAAGAAAGAGTTAGAAGGCTTGTGTTATTTGATGGTGGGAAAGTTCTAGGAAGCTAGAACTCTCTTCATATCTAGGGCAAAGCCCTGGATGGATGCTGTCAGGATGTAAAGATAACTCTGTGATTATATATCTTAATAATTTCTAACTACTGATAGCAGACAAGTGGAACAATGCAAAGGCCAAACTAAAATTGGTAGCAGTCATTTATATTTGCCAGGAGGGGTGATATTTGGTCTTCTTAAGGCATGAATGAATATTACTATCATTACTACTTTTGATTTGAAGAGTAGGGTGGTTTTTGTCTTTGCTCAGCCCTGATTATGGAATGATCCATAATGGAGTGATCCATATGGAGTGATTGTGTTTGTTTTGCTGTGTCACGATCATTTCCCCAATGTTGGGGTTTCATGAAATTGTTTTTTTCTCAAGAAGAATATATCACAACCTTCTGCCAGTACCAGGAGGCTCTTACCGACACCAAGACATGGCTGACAGTACCAGCCCAGTCCCCAGATGTCAGGACCTGCCTTTCTGTTTCTCCATCTTAATGAAAGTTCTTTGCAAATTCTGATGTGATGTAATTTCCATGCAAGTTTGCTAGAGCCGTAGTATTACTATATTATTGATGTCAGCAGGTTTTAGAGTCTATTACACTCAAAGTTTAAACTCTGGTTTTTCCGTTTGCTAATTGTGTCTTAATTCTATTAAACTATCAGACTGTTCCATCCCGTATAAATGGTAATAATGGCCCTCCTGGAAATCTTGTATAAAATAGTCATTGATAGAATAGAATAGTAGAGCTTCTGGCAGACTGACCCCCAATAGACACATTCCCAATATATGTTCTCTTCCTATCCTTTCTTTCTCCAGCTTTGATAAGAACATTCTCTTGAAAAACTATTGTTCATAATAGACTCACTTGCCCTTGAGTAGCTATAAAAATGCTCCTCCCCACAAGCTTCCTTTCCACCTCCCCTCCACCATCACCACCAGCTTCCTCTTAGTCCTGCTTGTGCGGTTGGTTTTCACTCTGGCATATGGTTGGAAAGCTGAGAATTTTTTTTCCCCAACTCAGATTTGTATTACATGTGAAATGTTTTGAATCTTTATTTTTTGTTTTGCTTTAGAAGGCTGGTTATAATTAATCCTGCTGTGCTTTCAACAATGGAAAAACTGATAAGACTCTTTGGAAGCTGCAAAAAACCCAACCACGATCTAAAGTATTTTCTCCAAATAATGTACTTGTGACAATAATGTGTTATATTTAACTTTGAGCGTCACCTTCATGGGCATAATTTTAGCTAATTAAAAAAACACAGAAGGGTTTAGAAAAACGGGTGTGATCCTATAATCATGTGACTGAAATTTACGAACAGTGTGTACACATAACAGCAAATTTGCTCTGGTGCTTTTGGGGTTGCACCAGAACCAGATTCTGAGAAAGGATTTGAGTGTAAGTCTTCCACGTGGGACAGGATAGTTGAGATAGGAAGTGTGAAAGTAAAAGTCACTCAGCCATGTCCGACTCTTTGGGACCCCATGGACTATACAGTCCATGGAATTCTCCAGGCCAGCATACTGGAGTAGATAGCCTTCCCCTTCTCCAGGGGGTCTTCCCAACCCAGAGACTGAACCCAGGTCTCCCACATTGCAGGTGGATTCTTTACCAGCTGAGCCACCAGGGAAGCCCAAGAATACTGGAGAGGGTAACCTATCCCTTCTCCAGCAGATCTTCCCGACCCAGGAATTGAACTGGGGTCTCCTGCATTGCAGGCAGATTCTTTACCAGCTGAGCTATCAGGGAAGCTGAGATAGGAAATGAAAGACAGCTAATAACACACAATCACTGTCAATCAGTGGAAGCCAGTGTGGAATAAATAACCTCCACGTACCTCTTCTGAGCGGAGAAGGCAATGGCACCCACTCCAGTACTCTTGCCTGGAAAATCCCATGGGTGGAGGAACCTGGTGGGCTGCAGTCCATGGGGTTGCTAAGAGTTGGACATGACTGAGTGACTTCATTTTTGCTTATCACTTTCATGCATTGGAGAAGGAAATGGCAACCCACTTCAGTATTCTTGCCTGGAGAATCCCAGAGACAGTGGGCCCCCGTCTATGGGGTTGCACAGAGTTAGACACGACTGAAGCGACTTAGCAGCAGCAGCAGCAAGAGCAGCAGCAGCAGCAGCAGCAGCAGCGTGTCCTGGCTATTGTGAATAGTGCTGCTATGAACATAGGGGTGCATATATCTTTTTGAATTCTAGTTTTTCCCATTATATGCCCAGCAGTGGGATTGCTGGTTCATATGGTAGCTCTGTTTTCAGTTTTTTGAGGAGCCTCCAAACCGTCCTCTATAGTGGCAACACCAACATACCAACAGTGTAGGACGGTTCCCTTTTCTCCTCACCCTTTCCAGCATTTTATCATTTGTACAGTTTTTAATGATGACCATTCTGACTCGTGTGAGGTGGTACCTCAATGCAGTTTTGCTTTGGAGCTTCCCTGGTGGCTCAGATGGTAAAGAATCTGCCTGCAATGCGGGAGACCTGGGTTCAATCTGTGGGTTGGGAAGATCTCCTGGAGAAGGGAATGGCAACCCACTCCAGTATTCTTGCCTGGAGAATCCCATGGAGAGAAGAACCTGGCAGGCTACAATTTGCATAAAATTTAAAAATTAATTTCTAGTCTTTAACTATTTTATTTTAATCTGAAATGCAGCCCATCTATGTTTAATGGGGAAAAATCAGGTAATATTAAAGAAAACATTTTTTTTGCTTCCATTATTTAGATAAACAATTTATAGCTTGGTTAAAAAATATATCATCATCTTAGTTAAGATATAATTATGTCCCAAGATATTCTAGTTTAAAAAAAAGTTACATCTTTTTATAGAGAAAGCTGAGAAGATACACGAGCACCTTTAGAACAATAATGACCAAAAGGTTTAACAAAATGTTTCTTTTAAAAAAATAATTTATTTTAATTGGAGGATAATTACTTTACAATATTGTGATGGTTTTGCCTCAAAATTGCGACCTTACTGCCACATTTTGAGATCTGGGACAGTCCGGTTTTGAAAAGAAGTATATAAGCTTGACAACAGAGCGAAAGCATATAAAAACTATAAACCTATTGAAGTTTTTTTCCCCATCAGAATCACTTTTACAGATGAAGTTTCACAGACAAAACTGTGTATGCGGTCCAGACAGTGTCCAGCATGATTTTTAGGACTAACAAGCGAAACTGATTGTGCATTTTTGCAGTTTGTCCCAGTCTGCTTATGTGTGTTTCGTCATGTGTTCCAAGGATCTCCTCTGTGGCATCGCCCTTGTTTTCTTAGCTTCCACTTCCAGCAAACAAAATAGCCAACTGTCTCAGCTGCTTTGTGGTGCTTCTGGTTTCATTCACAACCTTTGCTCACCCAGCTGCCTTCCTCCTGAGTTAGAACCCTACCCCTCTGTTGGGCTGTAAATCACAGATGGACTTGTTAAATGAACACAAAATGTAACACACGACACTTCTCTCCCCCAGCTACCAATTTGTCTTGCTCTTTATTAGAAGGTACTGTGATGGGAAATCCTCTAAGATGTTGCCGAGGTCTGGGGGAGTACGTTACAGGAGGCTAAAAGGTCTGGCTGCCAAGAAGGGGACGAGAGAAATAAGTGCAATTTTATGACTTGGCTCTGCTGAGATTTTAAAGTGGGAGGACTTTCTGAAACTCCTGCACATTTCAGCAGGTAAGAATTCGGCTTCCAGTTATGACTAGGATCGAGAGATGCTTGGGGTCTTAGCAACCTTCTTGCCAAGGCATGGCTCGCTTTCTTTCTTTTTTTAAAAAATTTATTGCGGTATATTTGATTTACAATGATGTGTTAGTTTCTGCTGAACAGTAAAGTGACTCTGTTACATATACATGTATCCATTCGTTTTTAGATTTTGTTCCCATATAGGCCATAACAAATGTAGAGTTCCCTGTGCTATGAGTGGGTCCTTATTAGTTATCTATTTTGTGTATAGTAGTGTGTATATGTCAATCCCAGTCTTGCAGTTTATCCCTCTCCCCCCTTACCCCCTGGTAACCATAAGTTTATTTTCTATGTGTATAACTCTGTTTCTGCTTTGTAGACATATTCGTTTGTGCCTTTTGTTAAGATTTCACATACAATTGATGTGATACTTGTCTGTCTTTGTGAGACTGACTTCACCTAGTATGACAGTCTCTAGGTCCATCCATGTTACTGCAGATGGCATCATTCTGTTCTTTTTTTTATGGCTGAGTCATTCCCTGATAGCTTAGCTGGTAAAGAATCCACCTGCCATGCAGGAGACCTGGGTCTGATCCCTGGGTTGGGCAGATCCCCTGGAGAAGGGAAAGGCTACTCACTCCAGGATTCTGGCCTGGAGAATTCCGTGGACTGTATAGTCCATGGGGTTGCAAAGAGTCAGACATGACTGTGTATCTCTCATTTTCACTTCAATATTCCACTGTCTGTGTGTACCACAGCTTCTTTATGGCTTTATTAAATGGTGGGTTTCCAGGTTCTGGTTAGATACAGTCAAGGGTGAGAGTTCACTCTTTCTCCAAACCTCTTGACTGAGGATCATGCTCTCTGGTCGTAACTGTTGTAATAAAAAGCACAGTAGCTGACATTTATTGAGAGCATTTTTAATGTGTCAGACCCATCCTAAACTTTCTGTTTGTATTATTTATACACCGAGAAAGGTACTAATGCTATTTCTAGTTTACAGGCAAGGTAACTGAAGCTCACAGATGTCAAGTTATTCACCCAATGTCACACAAGTTGAGATTTCTTAAACCTAGTCTCTAAATTGGTCTCACGTTATGGCCCAAATTCCTACTCAGTCTTCCAAGTGAAGCCAAATTTCTCCTTTTCATCCTCTCCCATTCCTTCTGTGTCTGTTTTCTGGGCCTATGCGGAACAAGTACATAAACCCCTTCTCTTACTTACCTTCATCCTAAACCTATTTACAGGACACATCTATGGACCAGCGCCTTTACAAACACCATCTGCTGCTGCTGCTGCTGAGTCGCTTCAGTCGTGTCCGACTCTGTGCGACCACATAGACGGCAGCCCACCAGGCTCCCCCGTCCCTGGGATTCTCCAGGCAAGAACACTGGAGTGGGGTGCCATTTCCTTCTCCAATGCATGAAACTGAAGAGTGGAAGTGAAGTCGTTCAGTCGTGTTTGACTCTTTGCAACCCCATGGACTGCAGCCTACCAGGCTCCTCCATCCATGGGGTTTTTAGGCAAGAATACTGGAGTGGGGTGCCATCGCCTTCTCCAACATACATCATCTAGTTTAACCAATATGGCTATCCTATGAGAAAGTTGCTAATACTTTCATATTTCAGAAAAATAACTTACAGTACTTTCTGTGGTCCCAGTTCTGTTCAGAGATGACCAACAAACCCTTCAACTCAAGCCTGAGTTAATCAAAGGGAAGGACTATCCTTGGTCCACGAGAAAAGATTCATTCCCATCTGTTCATTTGTTAAATATTGAATTTATTGTCTGGACAGCCTATGATAAAACCTTGGCTAATCACCTCAGAGTTGATTAATTTTTCGTATACTTTGGGTGTTATTCACTTGGCACTTAATATACAGAGATATGCTTTTGCCAGGAACATATGTGGAAGATTCAGGCAACACCTGATTCCTTTCTCGGCTATGGTTTGGCAGATCCTGATGTGTGAAATTGTTGTATTTCAAGGAATACACACTGGTTTTCTAGAGGTGTCTTCGATTCAGTTCAGTTCAGTTCAGTTGCTCAGTTGGGGGATAAATGAAACACTGAAGTCTGTTTTCCCCTGTCCCCTCTTCTTGAGTCCTAGAAGTTCATTTTGGACTTCACTGCTGAATCCTATTCTGCCAGCCCCTCTCTCTAGCAGTGAACTATCTGTGCAGGTTTCAGGTCAGCGTGCAGAGGTAGTAAGTCATTTTTCCTACTGCTTTTCTTGGATTCCCCCAGCAGGCTAAGTGACAGGAATTTCCCCTGAATGCATAATTTACAGTCTTCTCACTGATGATGGATTTACAGTTTCATGGTGAAAATGAGGCCCTCATCCCAGCTACCAACTGCTTGGCCATTATACTTTTGGAAAAAGACATGTATTTAAAATTACATTAAGCTTATTTTTCAACCTAGCTTTGCATTTCACAAATTACAAACTGTTTATGCTTACAGTTAAAATATTGGATTAACACACTGTTAATACTTTAAATATTTTGATAACTTCTTGATAATGGTAAAGAGAAATTGTTCAAACAGGAAGAATCTACTACAGATTCTCTTTTCATAGATCTTCATGATTTAAAAACATTCCCAAGAAATGTACTTTGGTCTTAAAGTTTAAAAATCCAGTATAGACATCATTTTAAATGATTTTCCCCCTTTAATGTTTCCTATCACTAATTGACATGTTTATTTTTCTGTGTTCATCTTGAGGTCAGCCCATATGTTCTTTAGTATATCATGGGTACACAAACCGTGGATACTTTATCATTCAGCACTCAAACAATATTGAGCAAATGCATTTTGGGTGGGAAAAGTGAGCTGCAAAGTGGATTTCTGTACATTGAAGTTCATTTTCTTATTTATTCTCAGCTTAGAGCAGGGGCTCTCTCCTAGGAAAATACTAAGAGATCCTTCCCCACCTCCTACCACCCAGTTCTTGAAGGTAGAGCAGCTCGTGAGACTGGAAATAGCTCACTCTGCACAGTGCAGAATTATCTTGTATCAATGGGAAAAATATTTTCCTTCCCTTTATTCTTTCCTTTCTTCTATCATCCTAAGGACAGTTCATCTAAGCCAGAATTTCTCAGCCTCAACCCTGTTGACATTTGGGACCAAATACTTCTTTGCTGCAGGTTACTGTTCTGTGAGTCGTAAGATATTTAGTAGCCTCCCTGACCTCTCCCCACTGAACGCCAGTACCAACGTCCTCTCCAGCTGTGACAACAAAATATCCCCCTGACATTGCCAAAATCACCTTTGATCAGGGGCTTCCCTGGTGTCTCAGACGGTAAAGAATCTGCCTGCAAGTGGGGAGACCCGGGTTCAATCCCTGGGTTGGGAAGATTCCCCTGGAGAAGGGAATGGCAACCCACTCCGAGATTCTTGCCTGAAGAATTCCAAGGACAGAGGAGCCTGGTGGGCTACAGTCCATGGGGTCACAAAGAGTTGGACGTGACTGAGCAACTAACACTGATTGACTGGCCTTTGGTCAAGAACCACCGGTTTAAGCTCTTGTTTCCTTCAGCATTTGGAGTTAGTAAGGGCAGCATTAAGAACCCTGTGGGTTGCTGGTTAGCTGAACTTGTGTGGGAAGGGTCTGCGTGTCAGTGATTTCTCTTGGGCAGTGGTTGATGGAGAAGACAGTATGGTATAGCGGAAATAATACTGCCCTTGGAGTAGGCACCCCCTTCTTTTTTTAAAATTAATTTTTATTGGTGCATAGTTTCTTTATAGTATTGTGTGTTTCTACTGCATAGTAAAATGAACCAGCCATATGTATACATATATCCCTCTGCTCCTTTCAGATTTCCTTCCCATTTAGGTCACCACAGTGCATTAAATAGAGTTCTCTGTGCTATAAGGTATGTTCTCAATAGTTATATATTTTACACAGAGTGTCCCTGTCTTTTAATTGCAAAGTCTCTAACAGTTTTCCTAACCTTTCTGAGCCCAAGTTTCCTTTTCTGTAACCTGGAGATAATCATCACTGCATTGATAGGCCTGTCTCAAAGTCCACTGTAAACATGAAATAAAATGATGCATATGAAAGGCCTTGGCAAACCCTAAGGGGCTGCAGAAACGGGTCACTTGTCCAGCAATATACTGTCAGGTTGTTAACGCAAAAAAGATCATGACAATACATGCGTTAAGTCCAACACCATCTCTTCTGTTCTGGCAAAACCATGTAGAAATCACTCACATGCCCAAATTACAGTTTTGCTGAGCTTCAAAACAGATGCGCACATATAATTTGGTGATTGTGTAACTTGGACAACTATTTAGAAAACTGGGGAAGAATGGTAAAACCTGAATTTGACCATTTCTAGCAATGCTTCATAAATCCTACACAGGGCTTTTATATGTCCAGAAGTACAGAAATCAGGCTTGTTCTACATCAGAATGAACTCCTAGTGCACTGTGGGAAACAGTATGGACATTCCTCAGAGAACTAAAACAGAGTTACCATATGCCCCAGCAATCCCACTCCTGGGCAAATATCCAGATAAAAGTCTAATTTGGAAAGATGTGTGCACCCCAGTATTCACAGCAGCCAAGACACGGAAGCAGCCTAAATGTCCATCAGCAGATGGATAAATAAAGAAAATGTGGTACGTATATATGGTGGAACATTACTCAGCCATAAAGAATGAAATAATGCCATTTGCAGTAACATGAAAACGCACCCAGATATTATCATACTAAGTGAAGTAAGTCAGACAAAGACAAATGTCATATGACATCACTTATATGTGGAATCTGTTTTTTTAAAAAGGGTACATTTAAGCTTATTTACAAGAGGCATAGAAAACAAACTTGTGGTTTCCAAAGGGAAAAGAGGAGAGGGAAGGATAAATTAGGAATATGGGATTAATAGATACACACCACTATATATAAAATAAGCAGTAAGGATTTACTGTATAGCACATGGAACAATATTCAGTGTCTTGTAATAACATATAATGGTAAGGAATCTGAAAAATTGTATATATGTATACACACACACACACACACACACACATCTGAGCCGCTTTGCTGTATACCTGAAACTAACACAATATTGCCTAATTTTTTAAGAAAAGATGTCTTTGGACTTCCCTGGTGGTCCAGTGGTTAAGACTCTGTACTTCCACTGCAGGAGGCCTGGGTTACATCCCCTGGTTGGGGAACTAAACTCCCCCATGCCATGAGGGATTTTTTGTTTTAAAGACTTTTTACTCCAAATGTAGTCTCTACTGCTGTCTTCCAAATTAACTGAAGGGAAAATGGCCTGGATTTTGCCATCTGCCATCTATTTAAAGCTGAGGGAGAGCTCCTTGAGATGAATGGTTGCCACTGTGCAGTCACAGTTTAAAAAGACAAACCTGGGTTCAGATCCTGTTTCTGTGTTACTACTAGGAGGGCGTCAACATGGACAAGTCATGGAAACTGTATAGCCATCAGTTTTCTCATTCATTATGCGGAGATAATAATGCCTATTTCGGGGAGCTGTTGGGAGGATGAGAGGAGAAAAGAGCATTGAAAGGCAGACAACTAATACAACAATAGGTACTCCTCAGGCCCTGGACTGCTTCTATGAGTGCATGGTTCTGAACTTGACACAATTGTAAAGGCAAACATGAGTGAGCATTTCATTCTTAACCCCAAACTTTCTTCATGTGACTGAGAGAGCAGAGAAACAGTCCATTCTGGTTATTCATCACTATTAACTGCACTTATGTGGGAAAATAATCACAACCCACCTGCCTCTTGACAACCCATGTCCCGTGTTGCACTGACGATGAGAAGGAGCCTCTGCGATGGGGGGGGGGGGCTTTGGAAAATCTGGAGGAAGAGATTTCTGGGGGTCGGGGTGGTAAGGGGAGGCAGGGACCTGAGTCAAGCACTCCCCAGGCATCAGGTGCACTGGGAAGCATTTCCGTGTGTTGTTTCTTGTTTTTAAGACAAAAATGAGTCACTGGGTGGTCAGCTACATTCAACTCTTCATCTTCTGGGTGGTGTTGCATTTTCTTTGTAGAGCTCTTTCATGCAGAAAACGTAGGGAGTGCAGGAAAAATTCAGTACTTATCCTCACCTATCCCAATAGACTCCTTTAAGGACAAATATTTTCTCTGTGTGTGTGTGTGTGTGTGTGCACGCACGCACTCATATCCAGTCGGTATAACATACAGACCCTGGAGTCAGATGGCTTGGGTTTGACTTTCAGTTTAGTTCAGTTCAGTCACTCAGTCATGTCTGACTCTTTGTGACCCCCATGAATCACAGCACATCAGGCTTCCCTGTCCATCACCAACTCCCGAGTTCACTCAGACTCACGCCCATCGAGTCAGTGATGCCATCCAGCCATCTCATCCTCTGTCGTCCCCTTCTCCTCCTGCCCCCAATCCCTCCCAGCATCAGAGTCCTTTCCAATGAGTCAACTCTTTGCATGAGGTGGCCAAAGTACTGGCGTTTCAGCTTCAGCATCATTCCTTCCAAAGAAATCCCAGGGCTGATCTCCCTCAGAATGGACTGGTTGGATCTCCCTGCAGTCTAAGGGACTCTCAAGAGTCTTCTCCAACACCACAGTTCAAAAGCATCGATTCTTCAGCGCTCAGCATTCTTCACAGTCCAACTCTCGCATCCATACATGACTACTGGGAAAACCATAGCCTTGACCAGACGGACCTTTGTTGGCAAAGTAATGTCTCTGCTTTTCCACGTGCTATCTAGGTTGGTCATAACTTTGCGTCTTATCAGCTCCATGTCTTCTTTTAGTTACTTCATCTTCCTCACCCTCTGTCTCCTCTTCTTTCTAAAGCTCTACTAATAGGACTTACATTATAGCGCTTCGGGTGAAGATTCAGTGAATCAAGATAAGCACAGTATGGGGCACAGAGCCTCTAATAAATGCTTGTTGTTGTGATTCTTTCACGTGGCTTTGTTGCTCATGTTCCTGAAGTGTCCTCCTTCCTCCCAGAAACCTACCAAATTCCTATCGTTCTTCCAAACTGAGCTTGACTCTCACCTCCTTAGAGAAGTCATTTCTGTCCCCACCGCCCTCTCCTTTGGCTCCCAGAGCACCCCGGGCTCATTGCTCTTTATGGAGCCTCTGTTGGACCATGGATTTGAGGCTATGAAGCTCTGTAAAAGGTGATCGGCACAGAGCAGGCAGTCCATCAATAAAAGCATGGAAGAGTAAGTATGGAGGATGGTCCCAGTGAATTCTGTTCCGTTAATTTCATCAAATGGAAGGAAGTGGATTGAAGCTAATGAGCACACAGTCCCTCCAACTAACTGTGGAAGAGTTTAAGAAGTTGGCTCGGCAAAGGCACGTAATTTTTTACGTTCATATACCTTTAAGAGAGCTAGCCAGCTAAACCCAGAGCAACAAGGATGCTAATTAACTCTGATTAGAGAATTTATTCTCAGTACTTTGTAGAGGAATAGATAATTGTAATGTTTGTAGTGAACAAATCACTTATTATCTCTCTGAGGCATTCCCTCTTGGCTAGGCGCTCTTTGATCATGGAGACACATACACACAGGCGGTCATGTATTAGTTTTACATATGAAAGCCTTGGGTTCCTTTAATCCTTATGGGACAGAAAGATTTATCAGTGGAAAACAGATCTGAACCCTCCTGACCTCACCTCGACACAGAAATCCTTAATTCGGGTATAACGACAGGCTGGAAAGAGCAAATGCTTTTAACTAACGTCAACACACTCTGGCACTCTTTGTAATTAATCAGGGCAGAAAATTTGCAGACAAGAGAGTAACATAGGCCTCTGCAAGTCATATTCCTGTCTAATCAGCAATAGCACACACTTTTTCTTCACTCCACTTGGCGTTTCAAAAGGACCATCATTTGAAAATGACAACTGCTATTGTTAGGAATCACTGGAAACTTGGTCAGCCTTTGAAGACCTAGTGTTTATTGTTGCAGGCAAGGAATGGTAATGCACTTTGGTTTCAATTAGTTATCCCAAATAATTCCCCCCTAGAAACCACTAAATCCAGGCCTCTTACTGTGACAAAGCCTGTCTCCATTAAATCTATGTATTATTTTATAACAAGAGAGTGTAAAAGCATGAAAAAATGATGGCTGGGAATATAAATAAAAAACACAAATGTAAGAGTGGGAGTGTAAAAGTGAATGATTTTATTCACGTGCTCAAAGAGACTGGCTCCACATTCCCAGCACGTGTGACTTCAGTCCCCACCATAGTGAGAAGCCATCAGGCTCTCACCGGGATAGAGTTTGAATGCTTTCACGTCTTATAATGAGTTGGTAAATCCATTAAAGATGACATCTTAAAGTTAGCATATTTTAGTGAATCAGAACACTTGAGAATGGTTCTCAAATTTTTAGTTAGGTCATTTTTATTTTATTTTATTTTGGCCACATCACATGGTATGCAGAATCTTAGTTCCCTGCCCAGTGGTTGAACCAGTACCCTTTGTACTGGAGGCACAGAATTTTAACCGCTAGACTGCCAGAGAAGTCCCAAGAGGTTATTTTTAAATAGCTTCCATTACCTTAGATCAACAAAGAAACAGTGAGACTTGGTAGAAAGACTCACCATGAAGGAGCCCAAATGTTAGCTTTAAGGATGTTATTTATATTTATACTTTAAAAGGGTCTCAGGCTCTTAAAAAATCAGGGCAGAAAGCCCACTCTGTAGATTTCTTTGGGGATCAAATGGTATTGTACTTATAAAGAGTCAGAACACAGTAGACACTTACTAAATGATAGTGGCTGTTATGTTTTCTTATAACCATGAGCAGCTCACAAGTATTCTAGGTAAAAGGTAGTGTCTGTAAGAATAGATAAGAATACATGGGCCAGAGATGTCAAGGAAGTAGGTTGTGTGAACTCAAATGTCTTCTCTAGCTTTTCTGTAGAAAGTGCTGATGGTAAACTATTTAACAACGGGTAGAATGTGGGCCCCACACAGAGTAGATGCCGCTGACATCTCCGGGGGATGGGACTTGGGGGCCATCCAGGCCAGGCTTTAACCCTTTGGTTTCTGGATCACCTGGAGATGTTGTTTGGGGCACCACGGGCATCTAGGGGCTCTAGAGAGAGGGCAAAGCCTTGGAGGAAATGACTCTTCATCAAACGACTTGATTTCTATCAGATATAGAAGCATTTGAATCCTTAAGTAACCAGTAACAGACTTATCAGTGCCTATTGGCACTGAGCGCCGAAGAATTGATGCTTTTGAACTGTGGTGTTGAAGACTCTTGAAGAGTCCCTTGGACTGCAAGGAGATCCAACCAGTCCATTCTGAAGATCAGCCCTGGGATTTCTTTGGAAGGAATGATGCTAAAGCTGAAGCTCCAGTACTTTGGCCACCTCATGCGAAGAGTTGACTCATTGGAAAAGACTCTGATGCTGGGAAGGATTGGGGGCAGGAGGAGAAGGGGGCGACCGAGGATGAGATGGCTGGATGGCATCACTGAGTTAATGGACATGAGTCTGAGTGAACTCCGGGAGTTGGTGATGGGCAGGGAGGCCTGGCGTGCTGCGATTCATGGGGTCGCAGAGTCGGACATGAATGAGCGACTGAACTGAACTGAACTAATTGGCTATCAGCCTTGACTGTAGGGGAACTAATCATAAAAACACTGCCACCCAGGTGCCATCAGAGTCCTGTAACATGTGCTGTGTTACACAGTATGAGCTTAAGTCCATGCAAGGCTGGTGTGCGGGGAGGGGANAATGAGCGACTGAACTGAACTGAACTAATTGGCTATCAGCCTTGACTGTAGGGGAACTAATCATAAAAACACTGCCACCCAGGTGCCATCAGAGTCCTGTAACATGTGCTGTGTTACACAGTATGAGCTTAAGTCCATGCAAGGCTGGTGTGCGGGGAGGGGAGACTCGTGAAGGGCAGGCACCAGACTCCTAAATTCTGCTTATAATGGGACAAGCCTGGGACTTAGACCTGACTCTGCTATGTTTTGCTTACGTCAGACGGCTACTGAGTTCTGATTCCTTTATCTGCGTGGGGCCCTTCACAATCCAGAAGCTCCTGTGATTCCATCCTGTGGCAGCACCACCTTCAAGATCACAGTTCATCGTGCCCAGGTATGACTGGCATCAACTGAAGGACATTGTGTGCTCCGTTGCTAAGTGGTGTCTGACTCTGCGACCCCATGGGCTGTAGCCCACCACACTCCTCTGTCCATGAGATTTCCCAGGCAAGAATACTGGAATGGGTTTTCATTTTCTTTACCAGGGGATCTTCCCAACCCAGGGATCGAACCTGGGTCTCCTGCACTGCAGGTGGATTCTTTACCACTGAGCCCCCGGGAGGCCATGAAGGATGCTGAACACAACCCAAATGCACAGCTTCAGTTCAGTTCAGTTCAGTCGCTCAGTCGTGTCCGAGTCTTTGCG